>CM034155.1:280395968-280995968 GCA_019776745.2 Taxus chinensis
ACCATTTGGAATAATGTAGGGAAGGCCATGTCAAAAAAACATTCAGTATTGTATTCGTTAACTGGATATAGCCCAATAGTAGGCCAATCAATTCTGTCAATGGCACCAACTCCTTCATTTTCAATAATGTTTCTTACCTCTTCCATTTCATGGCATTTGTTTCCCATTCTTATTGCAAAAGATGATGGTTGCTACTGAAGTTCTTCAAAATTTGATGTAGTGGGGTATTCAACAAAGTCATCGACATTGTGATTGTCGTCAATGTTTGACTCAACAAATTGGAGGCTCTGAGATATGTCCATTTCTTCTTCAAGCAGTTCAGATTTGGAAATATTACATAATTGGACATCCTTGTAGTACCTATCATTGCATATTTTATATCGGAGAGCATCTAATACATGAGATCTCTTTACCAGACAGTCATAGTGTTTTGAATGACTTCCATGTCTTCTAACGATAAGAATATCGAGGTCCCGAACATGCCGAGGAAGATAAGCAACAATTGAAGTTATGTCTTGTGGAAAGGTTATAGTGTGCCCCCTGTACTTATATTGGCCTCCTCATGCATGGCTTACTTGCATTATGGGATTGACACGAGCAATAAGCATCTCTTCAACTTATGTGAGAACTCCCATGACATGAGGTTAGACACCGAAGTCCATATTATTCCATGATGAAAAATAATGACCATTTCATTCATAGTAGCATCTTGTACAAATTGGGCCTTTGGCCATGAGTTTGAATTTGATTCTTGGGTATGCCTCTTTACAAACAATGCACACTAACATGTTTGCGAGGTTATCCAGTCTCTATTCGGAATGACCTTTGAATAAACATAAGGTTAGATGATAATCTTACTCGTGATTCTTGAGAATTGGGAAAATCAGACGTATTATGAGTCATCGTGATGTCTTGTACCTCAAAATTCCTTTCCGTGAATGTGGGATTTGGAAGGTTGTTAATGGGAACATGAGGATGTGTTTGAGGGCACTGCAATAGAAGGGAGTGTAGATTTTTTGCTCTTAAAGGTCTACTTCCATTTTGATGAGGGCATGGATGACTATACACCCAATGTAAATTATATTACCCTCTGCTTCTCTAAGAAATGTATTCTTCATTGTTAATTCTGACATTATGTTGGGTAGTCAAGGAATGAATGGAAGCATTATGACACATTGCCACATGTGGATGCAAGGTAGGTGCCACTGCAAAGTCATTTTTTTGCCTTTGGACTTACGTTGGCACAAAATTAATGTCAAACAACTGATTCCTTGATGCATATAGTTGTCTTCTTCTCCTGTTTATTTCTTCTCTTCGTGCATGATACCTTTCTCTTTTCTTTTTGTTTATCTCTTCTTTTTGCTCTTGATATCTTTGTCTTCTTCATCTGTTTATTTCTTCACGCCTTTCTGCATAAAGTGTAGGTTGAGTAACATCTATTTGTTGTCAAGGTTGGGTCACAGTAGTTTCATGGGTTCGAGGTTGCACACACTGTTGGTCACTATGCAAATGGTTTCGAGGAATGTTAATGCAACTTGCATCGTTGTAACATGTAATGATATTAGTTGGATCGATTTGGCTGACCATAGTTTGATGGGACTGATATCTATTTGTTTGAGTTGATGTCAACATTTTAGAAAGGATGGCATCTGGGTTTGACATCTACAATAGTAATAAACAAATAATTACTAATGGTAATCATAGTAAATTTCACACAAAAGAATCAAGTATTTTGTAATTTAAAACTGCCTAAAATTTTAGATTGCAATAACACTAAGAAACGTGAATAACAACAAAGCAACAATTGGCATCAAATAAAATAATATAGAAGATATACATAGAATTGTAAATGAAATGTGAAAGCTGTACAAGAATACAAAAATTCACCACATAACTTTTCAAGAGTTGAGGTATTTGAAGTAGTATGAAAATTTGCATGTAAATATTAACAATTTGTCTTAAAAATAGAGCACATTAGAATATTAATATAGTCTTTACTAAAACAGGGAATGTATGTAATGGAGGCCCTTGCGTAAATGGAAAATAAATCTAAAATAAAATGTAATACTACATAAGTTTTCAAGAGTCGTGGCATTAGAAGCAATATGAAAATTTGCATCTAAATATTAAGGATTTGTCTTAAAAACATAGAACATTAGAACCTGAATATAGTCTTTACTATGAATGTATAGAATGGAACCCCTTGCATGAATGGAAAGTAAATGTAAAATAAAATGTACTCAGATATCAGTAAGTAGCCCTATGAAAAATTTAAACTCTAAAGAGTAATCAACTTTTTTAACTCTGGCAACATTAGATTTCAGCTTTGGTGGATTGTTGAACGTGTCCATTCGCACATGCAAAGTGAACGAATATTGATGGAATGTTATCTTCTTCTTCAAAAGTTTTGTGTGTAATGGATTATCTTGAACCTGTCCATATGTTTCCTTTGCTATTGCACCAATCAAATCTTTTCCTGCATCATCAAATAATGTAGCCCATAAATTCCCAGTATGGTCTGCAATTTGAACTCTGAATAAGTATCGATAATCACAGTCCATGGAAATCACATCACATGCAGAGCATATCCAATTTCCTTCAGAGTTCTTCGTAGTCTTCTTTCTACACGGAGTTCCCGTGCGCATTGATGAGCAAGACAGATAAGTGAAACAATCCATTTCATCAATAGAAACTATAGTTCCTCTTAGGGATAGCCATAGTGGCTTTTCCACACTAAGAGATCCTCTAGCCACTATCTCAAATATATTTGCCTGCATAGAATTGAGAACCCCTTGTTGATCATGGGTTGTTAGAGACTTAGCACTGTAGATATTTTCATGTTTCTCACACCAATTTCTCAAAACAGTTGCCTCTTGAATACTTGGGTTTATAAACACTTTAGTGTTTGAAAGTGTTCCTAAAGACTTTCCATAGAAATCAGTTATACGAATAGATTTGAAAGCGACAATAGGATGGGGACCCAAGGTAATGATATCTTGGAGTTGAGAACCTTCCACAAAGGATAAATAACCCCATAGTGTAACATCAATAACATAATTAGACATATCTGTAATTTGAATTGTCCTCTTCTTGAGCTGTGAACCATCCTTCCTAAATAGTGTTTGCAGATCACTCACAAAGTGAGCAATCCCAAGTACATCTATCATAGTATTTTCCTCCAAGTTGGTGATTTCACCAATCAAAACAAAGTGGAACTTGTTAAATGGGATAGAGCCATCATCAACTGAAGAAGCTTCCACTTTTGACATGCCATTCAACAATATTTCATATTCAGATGACAGATTATTAAATTTCTTATCAGCTTTTCACAATCTTCCATTTGAAATTGTGTAGACATTTCCAACTCTGATAATATCATAATGTCTATCAACTTGTTCATTGAAGCAGACAATCCTTATTTGTTCTTCATCCTTATCAATAATTTCGAAGTTGAATACCTTTTCAATCCCCCTACTGGTGCTAAAGCTGCGAATGTTTGATTTTGAAGTAGTTCTACCTCGTATAGTCCATCCATCGTGAAATGGGGAAAGTGCTCCAATAGGAAGTATTCAAACAAAATTTTCTGTTAGCGGGTTATTTGTAGTAGAAGCATTCATTGATGTGGATGAAATTTGGGGCTCCATTTTGTAAACAAGTTTCCCTACATAATTTGAGTAATAAAAGAAGGATAACAAAACGTTTATTTCATATCAATGTAGTAAACAACAAAAATAATAAACTATATTGGGTAGTTGCTCTTAATACTTTCATGAAGAAATGATTTTTTCTTTGAAAGGAAAATGTAAATAGCGTAAAGTTACATAAGAAAATTAGATGCTCGTAGAAACTATCTAACACTACAAAAAAATATAAATTGTAGACAAACTAAATTTTAAAATACATTTTAACATATCAGTGCATAGATCAAATAAATAAAAAATGAAATTAGGCATAACCATGCATTTTTTTTTCATATTGTATAAGCATAAAGATCAAACAAGTACAAAATGAAAGTACACATTTAAAGAGATTACAACATACATATTTCAAATTTTGAAAGTTGTAAAAATAAATTCAAAATATAAGTTAATATTCTCAACAATAGTATGGAAATAAACATTAGGTAGCAACGAAGTTATATGAAATTCCATTTCAAAGTAGTAAATAACAAAAATGAAATACTACATTAGGTAGTTTTGCTTTACACTTTGAAGAATCAACCACAACTTATTTCAAACTAAAATTCTAAACAACCTAAAGTGACATAAGAAAGGTAGATGTTGCAAGTATTAACTGTTTCGCATGATTTAGCTAAGCATGATTTTTTTTCACTCCATGGATTTTTGTAGCTCTATTTGGACAATCTTTCTTCGATTTTGGATTTTGAACATGAATTCCGTTTTGAATCAACTTGGTACCCAGTTCATATTCAATTGCATGTTGCACAGTATCATAAATTAGACCAAAACCTCTTGAGTAGGCTTTTTTTGTTTTGAAGCCTGAAAGGAAAATCGTCTGAGGTTCAACAACACCAAACTTTTTCACGAGGTCCTCTTTTATCTCTGATGTACTAAGTTTCTGTCTTCTATGAAAGACAATATGAATCACAAATTGCTTTCTAAAAAATTGTTCTTCGCAATTAATTTTCTTCACAGACAATGTCCATGTTGGTGCATCACGGGATATTGGGATGCTTGACGAGTTCCTAGTCCTCATTGTACTCCAATACAACTGCAAAAAAGGACAATACATGAGGGCAACATATCACTTCAACTTAACAACAAGGATACAATTGTGGGAAGGTTACTCGTTAGGCTACTTTAAAATCCTTTCGTATACTCAGTCTAACATCCAACTTGGGACGCGATAGGAGTGCTTCTTCTGGAAATATTCCATCAGCAAGTCCTATCTCCTGGTACCGAGCAAGGCACATGTAGCCCATATAAACGAGTTGGACAATGGTCCAAAGTATTTGTACTCACCACAAAGTTTTGTAGACTAATAAAATCTTCTTTAAACACATACTTAATAAGGATAGAGACCAAATAAGTAAAAAATGAAATTAGACATTTAAAGAAATTAGAACATGTATATGTCAAAATTTTAAATTTATAAAAGGAAGCCATTTCGCTATTATTTGAATTACATGCAATATGGCATAATAGAACCCTAAACTATATCACAAATTAATACAAAAATGTTCTAAATAAATTTATTGCAACTATCAATTTATAACAGTTAAATAAATTCTAGATAAACTAAATTCTAAAATTCATTTCAACATATAAACTATAACACTTAAATAAATTCTGGATTAAATTTTAAAATTCATTTAAGCATATAAGCATAGAGATTAAATAAGGAAAATAACAGTTAAATAAATAGATAAACTAAATCTTAAAATTCATTTCAGCATATAAGCATACAGATTAAATAAGGAAAAAATAAAATTACACATTTAAAGAAATTACAGCATGCATATGTCAAAATTGTAAATTTATTAAAAAGGAGTCGCTTCCCTATTATTTTGTATGAGTTGTATAATGCTTCAAATTTAAGATTGCAAATCATCTTTTTATGGAATTTCTAAATTTGTAACTTGAGGTGACATCCTAAGAATTACATGCACAATGTTATACAAATATTCCAATCCCAAAATTTAATGGATTTTTAATAAGAGAAATTTGCAATTCAATCTTTGGAATACCAATTACCAAGTTCCAAATTCAATGTTAAAAAATAAAAATAACACAATGATTTTAAATTTGGATTCAATTTTCTAACAATGTTATAAAATGTATATGTTCCAATCCCAAAATAAAAATAATAAAATAAAAGGCGTAACAGTGACTCGACACTACAAAATATTTAATAAGAGAAAGTTATAACCCGAAACGCCCAATTTAAATGGAAAGCAATTCGATGGAATACCAATTACCAAGTTCCAAATTCAATGCAAAAAAATAAAAAATGATCTATCAAAATAAACATTAACTGAAAGAGGGGTCTGGTAAAGTCGAGAGGATCCGGTACAGTAATTCGATGGCGTCACCGCATCATACTTTTATTAACGTTGCTTAACGTATGATAAATTTATGGCTTATGAAATTCTACGAAAATGAAAGAAAAATCAAAAGGGTGGGGGCATGTACGTGCAAGCATTATTGCACTACATTTGACAGCAAGAGACACGTCCTGCGAATACGTGAACCAATTTTTTTGGATAAAAGCATAAGAAAAAAATAGCGAACCGGATTAAAAGTACAACCCAAATCCCAATTCTTCAGATATGTAAATTTGCATTCACATTTGTTTTCAGTAATATCTACATTAATATTGAATTCCCACTCCAATGCTAACAGTAATATAGATATGCAACTCTTCTTATTTTAAAACAAACTTGACTCGCTTCCTTTTGATTTCCGGCTGTTTACACACTCTTATTTTCTTCTTACCTGTGTATTTGTGTCACAGACAATTCTAAAATAAATGGCCAGTGTAGAAATAGGGAAATAGGAGAAAGTTAATCGTCCACTTAATACAACTTTGTTAAACTCTACTCCTATTCGCTCTTCTAATTCCTGTTGTGAAAATCTACCCATGTTCCCTCTTTTAATTTGTGTAAATTTGCTAATAAATTAAAAAAATGAATCTGACACACACAATTTTCCATAGACAAATTACAGAAGACACGGAGTATTGGATTTCAATAGCTAAGAATCGAAGGAACTTACTTTTGAAGTAGCACGAGCAATTTCTACCAGAAATAACAACAACACTAGCACTAACACTATTAACAGCACAACCACACAATCGTATCACACACAACAAAATAAACACCTCTCATGTGCCTTAAGTAGGAAATTGACAGCGAAGGAGAGGCAGATAGAAAAGGCATCCATTCTAAAACGAAATAAATCAAACTGAAATTGCATGTAAATTTTGATTTTTCCATTTCTGACGCGATGCATGGCATGCGTTTTCACCAGTATGTTGTTTCTGAAACCTCCGCACTAGAGATGGGAGCCAACGTCAAAAATTAAATAAGCGTTGCATGTTTTTTCTAAAAATAACTGGCTTAAATTTGAGATTACATGACATGTTTCTATGGAACATTCTATATTTCTTCCACACCTTCTCGATGTTTCTTTTAAATTTTTCAAAAACAAATATGGACGTGGCATACTTTTTTTGGTCAAAGTAACATCCCAAAATGTGAGGTCCCACCCTCCACTAAAATGGCTCCACGTTATTGACACTGCTATGTAATCGAAAAAAATAGCGGAGTAATTTCTATTTAGGAACAACAACGAAAAATTGAACAAATCAGTCAGCAGTAATAAAATAAGCCAATGAGGCAATAAAAAGAATTAGTAAGAGGATATCAATGAACAAAAAACTGGAAGTTAAATAGAAATTTGACTCTCGGAAGGCCTATCGGCCAATAAAGCATACATGTACATTGAAGCTCTTCTTTTAGCTGGCCAGCCACAACTACAAGGCATCCAATCCATCAAACTCCTCCTGAGAATGATCCTGGGCCTAACCGTCTGTCAAAGTTATCCAGGGAACGATCCTAGACCCAACCACTTATTCATTCTCTAGGCCGGGTATCTCCATGCACTCAACAAGACTTGATCCTTGGTGGGCTCATTCCAAACCATTCGACTTCACAAATGAACAAAGGGTCCTTCGATTGCATTGGGTGTTTTGTTTCATTCATATATTCTTTTTATTTGCTTAATGTAGAAAAGTTATAATCAACATGTGGAAATTCTCAAAAAGCATGATAGAAAAGGGAAAAGCCATAAGAATTTTCCTAAAGAATAACTTACTCTAATGTACTATGCAAATGATGAAAACTAAAATTGCATTATTCACAACCAGAGGTTAGATTTGACGTCCATGTAAACATTTTTTGGATATTAACAATCAAAATATATTTTAAAACGTGAAAAAGGATGGGCAAAGGGTGTTTCAAATTACCAAATTATTTTTTCATTGAATAAGTGACCTATGACAACGACTTCAACTCCCACTTGGCACTATCAATTGCCACTTGTTAGTGTCAAGTCATTAAATGACCCGGCTATTGTCACTTCAATCTTGTAGACTCCTAGACTATAGTAACTAGTTTAGTATTCCGATTTGCAAGCTATGTCACTCAAGTCTTCCAGAATGGTTCCAAAATTCGGTCTCCAATACTAGAAAGACAATGTTTTTAGCTTCAATTTCAAGATATTTAGACAAAGATTCGACTTTTTCATATATTGGTTACACCGGCACTATTATATGGATTTTATGTTTGGGGTCCATATTTGAGACAAAATGATTTCAACCGTATAGAAAGAGTTTTCATTTCCATGTTATTGAAGAATATTCGAGCCAAAAGAATGGTTCTTCACTCAATTATTCTTACATAGTTTCGAGTATGTCCACTCTCTATCACTTTGATTTTCAATATTATCACTATGTTGCATAGGCTTTGATGCATGGCATATTATTTTTCTGGTTAGAATAGATATCCATATTTGGCACTCCAATCTTCTATGTAACTTGTCAAAATAGGATGCAAATCTTATTGGTATGTAAGAGTTATGACTCTCCTTCAGAAGTTGAATATTGATATAGAAAGAGTTCCTCCTCTTGGGTTTTCCATTAATTCTCCTCAACTCACTAAACATGAGGTTAACAGGCGTATATGTGAAGAATTCACCAAGTATTATTTGAAACCTAGCATGGTTTGCTCCAAAAGAGCCTTTGAAACCAAAACTTTTTCATTATTTTCAATTTTATTCGTGCTTCCATGAAGATCAAAATAAAATTCATGAATACATGAAGAATTTGTTGCCTTCATGCCTAAGGATCCCTTTAGCATTTGCTCTCACCCACTTTGGATGGAATCTGATCATAGTGGTGCACACAAACACACCCCTCTTTATTAATTTTTTGGTCTCTATAAAATAGTAGCCAACCAAAAAAATAGATTTTTTGATTTTCTCTTACTACAATAGCTAACTCTCACTTCTCCCCAAATAATCATGCAAAAGTATATATTTAAACAAAAAATTGAAGACTAACTCAACTTGAAAAAGCAAAAACAAGCACAACTACTTGACAATTGTTAAATCAAGACAAAGCAAAAACAAGCACAACTACTTGACAATTGTTAAATCAAGACAAAGCAAAAACAAACACAACTACTTGACACAGCAAGAAAAAACAAAAACAAACACAACAACTAATTCCCCTTCTTTTTTTGGTGATGTTGATTATGTGGACCCCGTGGATGCTCTTGCATTAGATACCCAGGGTAACAAAACATGAGCTCCATCTCATGTGCCTGCTGTAAGATATTCAATGGTTTTTCTGTGCTTCATAACTTCAGATTTAGACATCCAAGTTACATCTTTTGTCATTCTTCCTTTCATTTTATCAAATACTCATAATAGTGTTTGCGCCTAGTGCTCTTGTTGATTTGTAGGTCGATGATTACTTCCATTTCATCTTTTACTCCCTCAGGCATTTGTGCTTTCCAGTCTATTGCTGGTACATCCTCCTCTTGAGTCTCATCAATTATAGAACCTTCAATATACTTATATAAATCAGAAACATTGAAAATTGGTGAAATGCCTATCCCGTTTGGTAACTCAATTTCATAGGCATTTGGTAAAAATTTACGTAAGACCTTACAAGGTCCAATAATTTTCATCTTCAGTTTACTATACTCACCTTTGGGAAACCTGTCTTTCCTTAAATGAGCGAGTACCAAGTCTTCAACCTCAAAATTTTGTTCTCTGCATTTCTGATCAGCAAATTGTTTATACTTTTTTCCACTCTCTTCCAATCTCTTTCTAACTTCTCTGTGTATATCATGCATGTCTTGTGCATATTCTTCACCTTTAACACTTTTCTTATTCATCTTAGTTGCTCCTCAACTCACAAATTCCTCTTGGGTTGCTGCCATACACAATCTGAAAGGGGCTCTTCCATGTACTCCTATTTACCGAGTCATTGTCCAAGTGAATGCATCTTGTGACAAGGCTGAATCCTATTGTTTGGGCTTGTCACTGATGATGCACCTCAACAAGTTTCTAAGAGACTTGTTCACAACCTCGGTTTGTCCATCCATTTGAGGATGGTAACCTGAGCTAAAATTTATTCTTATGCCTAACTTCTTCCACAATGGCCTACAAATTTTGTGTCCCTATCTGATACAATGCTCATGGGCAACCCATACAACCTCATAACTTTATGAAAATAAAGGTTTGAAATATTGGTGGCATCATTACACTTTTTGCATGCTATAAAATGAGCCATTTTTGAAAATCTGTTAACAACTACAACAATGGAATCATTACCTCTTTGAATGCGTGGTAATCCTAGGACAAAGTCCATACTTACTGCATCGTATGGTTTATTTGCAACTGGAAATGGCTGATATAGTCTTATGTTTTGGCTTTTTCTTTTAGCATGCTGACATATTCTACACTTCGCCACAAATTTCTTCACATTTGTACTCATATTTTTCCAATAGTACTGTGAACTTAATTGAGCCAATGTTTTATCATACCCAAAGTGACCAGCTAAACTGCCACTATGCTTTTCTCTTAACATATTTTCCCTCATGAAACCTTGGGGTATGCACAATCTTTCACCTTTGAACAATAGTCCCTCTTGTATCATGTACTTTAACCATGGAGTTCTCTCACCACTTTCCAGGTTCTTACACACTGCCCAAGCTTCTCTAAAGTTTGTATCTTCTTCGTATAATTTCTTCATTGCTTCAAATTCAATGACCTCTTCTTGCAATTCGTTTAACACAAGGATTATTCTATTTAAGGCATTAGCAACCCTGTTGGACATACCACTTCTGTGTTTTAAAACACAGGTGTAGCTCTAGAGAAACTCCACCCATTTAGTATGCCTTTCGTTCAACTTAGCTTGACTATTTATATACTAAAGTGCTTGATGACCGATCAATAAAAAAGTCTTTGGGCAATAGATAATGCCTCCTTTTCTTAAGATCTTGGATTATAGCATAAAACTCTTGATCATAACCAGAATACCTTCTTTTAGCTTCATTCAAATTTTCACTAAAATAAGAAATTGGCATACCGTGTTGACTGATCACCGCTCTTATGGTTTTTCCACTTGCATCACAATCCACCTAAAACCGTTTGTCAAAATTAGGTAGTGCTAGAACTAGTTGTCATGTGACTTTCTTCTTTATCAACTAAAATTTATCCTTAGCTTGAGGGGTCCATTGAAACTTCTTTCTATCCCCCCTCATGGTTTCTGTGATAGGTGCACAAATATCATTGAAAATCTTTATGAATTTCCTCTAAAAGCTTGCTAGACCATGAAAACTCCTAGCTTCAAACATGGTTCTCGGTAAAGGCAATTCCACTATTGCTTTCACCTTCTTTGGATCCATCTTTAACCCATCTTGTGAGATTATAAATCCAAATAAATGAGCTACTTTTGCATAAAGCTACATTTATTTAAATTGATCAACAAGTTTGCCTCTTTCAACTTACTCAACACTAACTTTAGATGAGTTAAGTGTTCTTCTTTGGAATGATTGAAAATTAATATATCATCCAAATATATAATCATAAACTTTGAATGGCCTCAATACCTCGTTCACGAGCCTCATAAATGTACTTTGGGCAATAGATAAACCAAATGGCATAACTAGTCATTCATACAACCCATCATTGGTTTTACACATTGTTTTCCACCATCATCTTATCTTATCCATATTTGGTGATATCCACTCTTTAAATCTATCTTGCTAAAATATTTGGCTCCATTGAGACAGTCCATTAAATCATCCATCCTTGGGAATGGAAATTTGTATTTTGTTGTGATTTTGTTGATGGCCCTCGAATCCATGCATATTCTCCATCTGCTACCCTTTTTGGTGCTAACATGGTTGGTACTGCACATAGGCTCAAGCTTTCACAGATTAATCCCTTTTGTAACAACTCTTACAATTTCCTTTTGATCTCCTCATTCTCTTGAGGCGTTAATCTATAAGCTGCTTTATTTGGTAAACAAGCCCCTAACATTAGGTCCATGTGGTGACTAATGGTCCTAACTGGTGGTAATCCTTTGGGTAACTTTGTGGATACAATATCATCATAATCTTCTAACAAAGTCTTAATTTCAGTAGGTAAATCAGTTACCTTGGTATTTGTCTCAACTTGTATGGGATTTGAAATAAAGACAAAGCAAGCCTCTTATTTCTTGGTTTCCATCAAGAACTCTTTTCTGGACACCAACATAACTCTTGGACTCCTTTCTGTCTCTTCTCTTTTATCTTTTAGTGGAATCAAATTGAATCTCCTTCCATCTTTCACAATGCTATAAGTATTTTCCCTACCATTGTGTACAACTCTTTTGTCAAACTACCATGGCCTACCTAAAAACACATAACACACATCCATAGGCATCATGTCACATACAACTTCATCTTTATATGTGCCAATTTCAAAATTTACTAAACATTGTTCATTTACTAACACTTAGTAACCCTTAAGTAACCACAAGACTTTATAACGAGTTGAGTGAGTCGACCTTTTCAGTCCTAACTTCTCTACCATTTTTCTGGATACTAGGTTTTCCGTGATACCACTATCAACAATTAACTTACAACACTTACCTCCAGATTTGCAGATGGTCCTAAAGAGGTTCTTCCATTATTTTGGTTCACTTGTTTCTTTAGCATGTTTTATGAGTACTCTCTTCATCAGAAGGACTTCCCCTTTCTTTGGTTCTTCAATGTATATGGGTGACCCAACACTTTCCTCGTCTTGTTGGCTTATATGGATTGTACCTTTAGTCCTTCTACCATTCTTCTGAACATTTTCTGGGCACTCAAATGACCTGTGACCAACATAATTATTTCACTTGTAGCATTTTCCCATGAACCCTCTTCCTCTTCCATAGAATCCTCTTCCTCTAGGTGTGTAACCTCCTCTTCCTCGTGTATTATAACTTTGATTCTGAGAGCTACTTGCATCCCCATATTGAGTTTGTTGTCCTCTATCGTTAAATCTTGGTCCTCTTCCTCTTAAAAACCTTCCTCTACCTCTAGAATTCACATTTTGTCTTTACAATAACTTCTCTTCTAAATTTAATGCACTTTGATACGTTTATTCCACTGTTCTAAGGTTCAACAATCTAATTTCATCTTGAATGTTGAAGCGCAGTCCATTCAGATACCTTGCAACTTTATCTGGATCATCATCTACAAGTCTGATTCTTATAGTGAGTTTTTAAAACTCCTCTGTACACTCTTTTTATGCTCATTTCCTTTTGTCTCAAATTTTGTAACCTTCTAAACAGACTCGTTTGATAATTAGAAGATAAAAATTTGGCCTTTAACTTGGTGACCATTCTATCCAAAGATTTAATTTTCTCCTTTCCTTTCATTCTCCTCTCAACTTGCACAATGTCCCATCATAGTGATGCATGAATTTTTAATCTTGTACAGGAAAATTTCACTTTCTTTGGTTCATCCACTACTTCATAATCAAAATAATTCTCCATCTCGCAAATCCAAGTAATAATCTCCTCAACATTCAAAGTTCCATTAAAATATGTTGGTTCTAGCTTTGGTTTTCTCCTAATTTTGGTGATGGCTCTGAGAATTCAGTTTTCAGCTCCATCCTCCATTTCATCTCCATGCCCTTCAACTCCTTATTCTTCTCCCTCTTCATCATCACTCACATCTTCCATTTGGATCACTCTTCTCTATGCTATTTCCATTATAGCCATCCTTTTTGGAATCGATCTCATTATCTATGCCAAATTTAGCGACTCTAAGTGCTCCTGCTCTTGCAACCCTTCTACCAACACCCCATCTGAACTCTGTTTTTGCACAGTTGTAAGTTTCTGTTTCACAACTTGCCTCTACACTTGGAGAATTTCTATTCCATAGTCTGCTTACACTCAAACTTCTCTACAAGGGCTCTCCACACTTCTTCAACAAGGAAAGACTGACTATGATACAAAAAATTGGTGCACACAAAAACATCCCTCTTTATTAAGTCTCTGGTCTCCTATAAAATAACAGCCAACCAAACAAAACAGAGTTTTTGCTTTTCTCTTCCTATTGCAGCCAAATCTCACTGCTCCCCAAATAAGTATTCAAAATTCTATATTTAAACAAAAAACTGAAGACTAATTCAATTTGAAAAAGTAAAAACAAACACAAATACGTGACAACTGTTAAAGCAAGATAAAGAAAAAACAAACACAACTACTTGACAAAGCAAGACAAAACAAACACAAGCACAACAACTAATTCCACTTCTTGTTTTTGGTGATGCTGATTATGTGGACCTCGTGGATGCTCCTGCATCACATAGCCTCCCAAAACATGAGCATATATGTCATTTATGTTTTCTAGAGCCAAAAAGTGAAGAGAATTTTATATTCAAGTGTACCATCTACTATGATATTCGTGGAAGATACCATTATCTTTTTAGAGATTCTAATGGATCTTTAAGGAGCCTCATTCGATATGAAGACCAAAAATGTTTAGATTTGTTTATTCATGAGATGCTTCAACTCCGGTAAAGAACACTCAAATTAGAGAGCTCAACTAAAAATAATTACAAGCATATCAGTTCTTACTTCCAAATAACTGCTTTCAAGAATTTGAAGAGATTTCATACGCAGACAAGTTGGTCTAGATCTGTCAAACAATGTACATTCTATTGGTTCCTAATTCTTCAACCTACTCATTGTTGATTTGTTTTTTCTTTAAGTTTTGTTTTTCTTCGAGATGTGTTTGGCACTCCCTTTATGTATTTGTCCTTATACTACCTTATCTATCCCATAGGCCATTCTTGGCCTTTTGTGGACATTGATATCTAAGTTAAATTAAATCAATACATAAGGTAAATGGTGTTAGTAGTTACAGATCTATAGTAATACTTTATATACATTCTTGTCCAGATGGGTAGGTAAAGTATTTTTCACCAGAAGGTGTCCACCTTTGGAGTTGGCCTTGTTAGAAAGTGTCAAATCTTGCAACTCTATTTCTAACTGGCTCTTTTTCAGCCACCATTTACAGACATATTCATTGCACATGTATGATACTATTTTACCAATGACTTCTACTTGGGTTGTCCACCTGCCCCCCACCAACTTGAAGCTCTCACAGATTGTTATGTTAACCAAAACTTACAAAATACGAGTATTCTCATAAAACATTGATAGTGTTTCCCCACATGTAATCTTTAGGCACAAAATACCTGCAGGGCATCTGGGTGTTCTTTTGTTGAAACTATCTTGGAACTTTTCAATTAAATATGCTTGGTAGGGTTGAAGCCACATGCCAAAACCTCTGTCATTATCTTCTTAGCTGTGACACGGGAGATTTAGAACGGCATGTTGAAATCATGCAAAGGTTATTGGAATACTAATTATTTTTAGCTGTATTGGCAGGTTCCCTTGTAGAAATGTATATACAATGTGGAAGCATACATAATGCAAATGAACTGTTTGACAAAATGCCTTACACAGATGTGGTTTCATGGGTCATGTATATGATTTGGCAAAGATTATTTCAAATTTTCAGAAATAATGAATCACTCTCAAAGATTCCCAGGCCCTATAAGCTTCATTTATTTTATTAACATGTAGTCATACACGTGAACTGTTTTGACAAAATTCCTATAACTTCATCAAAAAATATTGAACAACTCTTTTAATGTAAAAAAAATTAACATCACAGGAAAAATTTTCAGAAATAATGGAATCACTCTACAAAGATGTCCTCATGGCCCTATCAAGCTTCATTGGAGCTATTTTATTAGACATGTAGTCATACACGTGAACTGTTTTGACAAAATTCCTAGAACAACTCTTTTAATGTAAAAAAAATTAACATTGGTTTGGAATATACAACATGTTCTCATGGAATATCAAAATTGGAGCTACGAGTAGACATGGGTATCCTAATGAAGCATTGATCTACAATTAACATTCCACATATTCCAACCATGTGAATAAAACACATTAGACATTAGACGTGTGTAATGTAGTGTTAGTATATTCAATAAAACTTTCTTTCAACCGACCTTAATTTTTAAAGTTTCCATCTCTCTGCATAGATATTGTTTATTTCATTTATTGAAGAAAATTCACCACGACTTTTAGACTTAAAAGTAAAATGTTTTCTTAGTTGCTGAAATTGACAGAAAAAATTAAATGTTTTCCTGCATAATCAAACTTTGAATGTCATGTGGATTGAATTTGTTTTCATTTTGTTAAACAGTTCGATTCACTTACTTTTAGTGTACATTTACATTTTACATATATGTTTGTTAGATCATTTGATTTCAAGTCTATTAATTTGTAAATATAATTCCATATACAACATAATACTAGGCTACTTGACAAGGTGCTTAACAAAATTTTGACTATTATAGCCTCTCTCAAGTGAAGGTTTAAGCTTGAAAACATATATGTCTTATTAATTTTCCAAGTTATTTGAAGTTTTAAATGTCTAAGGATCTCTTAAATTTTGTACAACTCATATATTGTCTAAATAAACAAAAAACTAGTCTATAAACCATCAATTTCTGGGTTGGGCTCTTACCATGTTCAAAAGCTCCATTCATGACAAGGGTTGAGAGGAAACTAGAAAATGTTGTGGATCAATTTGGCTTTAAACTTGACAATTGCATTTACTTAATTACATCCACGACCTTTTCAACAAAACCCATTTTGTATCCTGCCACCATGGCATTCAATGAGAGGAGTTTTGTCAAATGCGTTTTTATGAAAAAATTAAAGCCTAGTTAAGAGCACCATTTTTTTGCATACATTGAAGTAAACACAATCCATGAAATCATGTTTCTTTGAGGCATTTTTATCAAATAGTCCAATTGACTTGTGCATGCTTCTGCGTTTTTCATACATGTCTACCAAGGCACTTACAAACTTCAACATCTGATAAAAAAATCTTTTTTATTATCCTTTGATGGATGTCCATATTGTGTTCAAAGCTCTTATTTTAGAACAAGCTAAGACAAAATAGCCTATAATTTTAACAACCGCATATGGAAAACAATTTGTTAGTAATAGTATTTTTAGCAAATAAGCTTTATTAGGGGAATGCATTCCCACAATATGGCCACCAACATTGTATCATATCTACAAATTACATGTCTCATGCTTAAAAATTGTCTATAATCATCAGTAAACAAATTGTAGTCAAAAGGTATTTATTTAAGTTGATTTACAAAATATTTAGTTTACTTCTTTGTATATGTGTGGTTATATCATTTATTTATCAACTATTGAGCTTTTTAATCAGGTCACCTTTGCTAGCATGCTACCAACCTCTGTAAAACCATCTCTCTCATGATTGGTGGATCAATTGTATTTGAACTATGAATTGAATTCCCACCTCAACTGTAGTAAATCGAACCCATCTTAATTAACTCATAATACAATGATGATTAATGGTAAGGGTTTTTAATTATTATGGTCAAATCCTCAATTGCCCACTACCATGACATAAATAGAAACTGTTATAGTTGCCTCTGTCTTTTCCACCCACTAGAAGTAGAGTTGTTGGATGCTCCTTTGTTTTTATGCAACTAATGGGTGACAATAGACCATATTTTAGCATTGACACCTCCTTTTGTGGAGTGATAATTCAAATAGGGGGATATTGGAAAAAATTAGTTCACCTTTTCTATCATGCTACAAGCTTGTGTAAAAATCAGATTTTTAAAACAAGGCATGGAAATGCTTCGAAGCATTATGAAGAAGGGGCATTCAACAAATGGTTAAGCTCCAAGTTCCTTGGAAGATATGTCTACAAGATGTGGAAGCATGTGAACCATTTGAAAAATCCTTGAAAGATGTGTGGTCTCATGCACTACAATGATTGTGGGATATGCACTGAAAAAGGTTTGTTCAAAAGACCTCAGAAAATTTTAGAAAAATGCAATTGGAAGGTTTAAAGCCAGATTCCACAACCTTTTACAACATCCTTTCAACTTCTATCAAAATGGGAGATTTAGAACCTCCTCAAGAGCCAACATCTGCTTCTGTTGTGAAAGGTATGACAACCCCTAAATATGGCGGAAGTGGAGTGTTTTCTGTTGTATATGCTTAATTAAATATAAAGCCAATTAAAAGTGAAGGATTAAAATATTTAATAAATATTTACATCCCTAATATTTGTTTGGATCTAGTTTCGGAAATTTGCATCCAAAAGGTTAATCAATCCCCATTAATGTTAAAGTTTACCTTTTTCTAATGTTTTTGTTCTATTTCTAATATTTTTTGTTTTAATTTGTCAATCCTAATAGGATGTATTTTTATTGTACATAGATTGGTGTTTATGAAGCTGAAATTCATTTGTGGCATGTTCTTGTTGGTGGGAAATTTATTAGTGTCTCTAACATATCCAACATCCTCCAATTTTATGCCTAAATGGGAGCTTTAAAATTGGGTTTGTCCATCCATTAAAGAATCATGGGAAAGAGATCTTTTATGATGTTACAGTTGGAAATTCTATGGTACATGTGTATGCAAAATGTGGATTCATACACAAGGCACAAGAAATTTACTTTATGGTTTTGGTTTGTCAAATTTTTTTCCAAATTTTAGGATTTATTTATTAGGATAGTTCACATTAATATTAAAAACACACTTGAATTAAACCATATTACTAAATGATAACATTCCACTTGCATCCCATTTGACACATCTTGCAACTCATGCGCAATTGCTAGTATATTACTATATATGCATATATGGTAAACATTGTCATTTTCTAATAAATGCATTAGATATGAAAATATTATAGGTTCAAATTTAATTCTCTTACTCAATGCATAGTCATGGATATAGGGCTTCGAGGTCTATGTCAAATTCAATTCCCAACATAGTGAGGTGTAGGATACACCATGAAATATGATAAATGATAATGTAATGTGAGCAGTGATCATTTGCAATTTTGCAGCATTCAAATTTGGCTCTTTGCCAAGTAAAATTATAATGTGCAAGTTTTGAGGTTGTTGTGCCATCCACTGCATAGTTCATTGAGTAACATGATGTATACGGAAATGAAGAACATAGTGATTTGGTGAAGAAATTTCAAAGTCTTTGGAGGTACGTAATTTAATATCTTCAATGTCCACATTGGGGATATTAAATTTATTTTCAATTAATTATAATTTTGTGAATTTTTAATAAATAAAATCACTCTTCTTATGAATAAAATCACTCATTGAATTTTTTTGGATATAGGCATGATATCTTCGTAGCTAACACAAGAACATTAAATTTGAATGAGCTTTTATTAACTCGGCTGGGCAAAAAATTGCCCAAGTATTATGTCTACCTTTCTTCTAAAAAATCTCGATGAAAACATGAGCTTCAAGGTTTCATCCATTTTTTCATGGGAGCAATTGATCATCTCTACCAACCTAATCCAATATATGTTCCAGAGACAAAAATCTTCAGAAAATAATAGATGTTAGATGTTGCACATATATGTGATTTATTTCTTATGGGGCCAAAGAAAGGAATTATTTTTTCAAATAAATCAACCAAAAAAGAAGTATAGTTACCACTAAAATAATGCCACGAAGCTCCTGCTCCTCCTCCGGTGTGAGGCTTCCTCTATTTCACTTATGTGGTTTCCTCCATTTCAATTTCGTGGTTGTTCTTTTAACCATTAAATAACATTCTTCATTTTCATGATATATTTAATTTTTTTTCCAAAGAGAGATATAATCCAACCAATAAATTACCTTGTTTTTGAGTCTGTGTACCCAATCTATAGTGTGCATAATGAAACACATTAGTGTACTTGAATAATTCTCTTACCATTGGCATTTTTGTAAAATATAATGTAGCATAACATGTATGCATTTTTAATTATAATATGTTAATAATATTTATCATTATAAAATGTATGGTTGTTTTTTAGGTTTGAAGTGATTTTAGATTATAATAATAATGCATCTAAAATATTATAATAAATCAATGTTTCATAGATATATTACGCCATAGTTAGAATATAGTAGGATTTTTGTTTTAGATGATATAATTATATGAAAATAAATATTAGAATATGATTTTATTTATGTTAACAATACATGTATTTGATATTATTTTATCATATGAAAAAAAAGATTTTGGTATTTACATGAAAATTATGAAAGTCAAGAATGAAAAATAAATGTCATGTGTAAGGTGATATTAGTTAAGAAACTGTCACAAAAAATTAGTGACGAGTACAGGTGGCTGTCAAATTTGACCCTTTTTTACAACAATATTGCAAAGAATATCTACATCTTGTAAAGGAAGTGAAAGTGATATATATATATATATGTATACAAACACACACACACATACATGCATGCATACATGCATACATACATACATGTGTATGTGTGTGTGTGTGCGTGTGCGTGTGCGTGCGTGCGTGTGTGTGCGTGCGTGTGTGTGTGTGCGTGTGCGTGTGTGCGTGTGTGGGTGCATGTGTGTGCGTGTGCGCGTGCGCGTGTGTGTGTGTGCGTGCATGTGCGTGCGTGTGTGTGTGTGTAGAAGGGTGGTAATATATAGCTTATAGAATAACATGCCTCCCTTTCATTATTGGCCACATAATAGATAAACGTGATTGGCTTATGAATATGTGACATATTATTAGCTAGCATAAAATATGGTACTTCAAATATTTAAAGCCTAGGAAATTGTGACTGTAGTGCATTTATATTACAAGCACTCTACTTAGGAACTAAATATTTCAATACTCTATTGCAACACTTTATCGATCATGGAGGGTGCATTCTATCTATAGTTATTATTGTTATTTATATTGGGGCATGAGGAAAAACATAGGACACTAGCTTTCTAGATTGCATTCACACTTGCACAAGAACTAAGAGAAATTTATGGAGGTGAGCCCCATATTTAGGCAATGTAGTATAGTGCTTGGTAAAAATCAACAAGGGAGTTGACCACCAAGGGCAGACCAACTCCACCACACATAAAAGTTCCCCTTTTTGTTATCTTATTGTATTCTTAAGGTGCTAAGATAAGAGAGTTAGGGTTTTGATCATTACAAGTGCACGTGTGAAGATTCTAGGAATAAATAATGTGCATAAAGGATCTAGAATCAATGAAGAATCAACCTAGTTTGAACCAAATTTGAAAATTAGCTCCAAACACTATCACCAAATAGGATGGTAGTACTTGGCACCTATGTATGAGCTTTACACAAGTGTCGAACAAGGTTTTAGGGTCTAGAATCCAAAACAAAGCTAGTTTAGTCTAATTATTGTTTGTTTTTCCTATTTCCATATCCAAAAAAATGTGAGACATCTAAAAAAATAATTTAATAATCTATCTTCCTATGTATTATTGTATTTTAGCTTTTAATTACATTTACATGTTTTATCACAGTTGAATGTCATTGTATTTATACATAAAATCTAATTGATCATTAATCTATAGATTTCTAACCTAATTCAGAAATTACTCACTATATTATATTCTAATTTGGGCCAAATGACTAACATGATTGTGCCCAATGTACGCTAAGGAGTATAATCAAAGATCTTGTCAATAACAGTTGAGTGCTGAATATGAATTAAATAAATGCCCATTTCCTAGAGAAAATAACAAGGACATACATTTATAGTAGAACCAACATCAACTAGAAGCCTCTTGATAAATAAATTTTGAATATATAATGTGGTAAATAATGGTCGATATAGGTCTGTACTAGTTTGATAGGGTAAAACAATGTGTCAAAGATGAAAGCACCACTGGTCCATTCCTTATAGAAGGAGATCAAACAATACAATGTACAAACCATGTAATAAAAGAAAACCCTAACAACTATGGTTTTAGGTATCAATCTTATTAGAACTATATAAAGTAAGAAGAGATATACAAACCCTAGAATAGACACACTAAAGATGAAACTTTTTGTTTGAAATTACACACCTTATAATTTTGAATAACTCATAAAAATGGACTTAACCACCTTTGCTCAGGAAAGCCACAGAAGACTAGCTTATCCACCCGCAGAGTGCAAAAACTTAGTTTTCTATGGGTTCTATTAATTTGCAAGAAAAATAAGTGAACAACATAGGTACTTAGGCGAAATTAATGAAATTTAGTGTTCCACAACATTATTTCCAATTTACAATACTAGCGGTATAGGTCCTTGACAACATGAAGAGGATTTGAGTACTGCAAGGTTGTTATTTGTGAAGGAGTCAAGGAATTGGATTAGTTCGAAATTGTGGAACAACTCGTATAATGTGGGTTTTCAAAAGTATAGTGTCTTGTGGGTTTTTTCAAACCTGCAGAACATTGAAAATAACAACTAGAAAGAAAGGGTTGCACAGATGCAAAATTTTGAGGTGTACCCTGACCCCTTCCACCTTCCTTCATAGGATTGTGAGCTTCCTTTGCATTTTTGCATCATTTCTCACCTGTATCTCTCACCCCGGATCCCCTCAATTTTGCATCTGAGGCCTTTAGTTCCTACTCTAATTGAAATGTGACACGTGACGACAAAAGAAGTGCCCCCTATAGTCAAAGATTTGAAACCTTATACCAATATAAGCAGGACATGTGGGCGATGAACATGTAGGCAAGGGAAATATCAGCAACCAACCAAAATCTACCACGTGTCAACTTCATATTCCTCATAACCTATAAATTTTCAAATCACCATAACTTTTTCTTAAGAGCTTAAAATCACACAAAATTGGTCTTGATGGAAAGGTCTCCACAAGCCCTTCAATTTGGCATCATTAAATATATAGATTGATGACTTTTGGTTGGTGAAATAGAAAAAAAATAGTTTGGGCATTAAAGATGAAGTTGTAGACGGCTCAACCACCAGAATTTATGAAGTATGGTTTTCCTTCCTTCTCTTACAAGTAAAGTAACGTGGGGGAATGGTATTTTAGGGGTGACCATAATGATTTTCATAAATTTAATGTATTTTGTTTGTGGTGAAAGGAAAAAATTTGTGTTTCCCTCTCTTTTCCCTCCTCTCTTTTCCCCATTGTTTTATATATTGTAGGATGAGCATCATTTGTAAAGGTTAGACCCTCTCAGAATACAAAGGCATAATTTAGAGTGTTGTTCCAAGTGTTTATGAGTTGTAGGCCTCAGACCTAGACCTCTGCAAGGAGTTTTATGCTTTCTTTCTCCACTATAATGGAATGCACATCTTCTTAAGCAATAAAATTTATGTTATGTGGTTATTCTCCACCCTTACCTATGTCTTATTTGCAATCTTGCCTCTCTTTTGTTGTTTTGGTGTGTTGTGCATGCTTTTTCTCCTTTGAATGGTTTATTTATGTTGTGCTCCATGAAAATGAAAGGTTAAATGTTGTTTTGGGTTGTGGCAATTATGGCTGACCTCTTTATCCATTCTCCCCAATTTTCCTTCATTAGGAGTGTCTTTCCCCCTTTTTCTAATTTTATCACCTCTGTTAGTTTAGGATTTCTCTTTTTATGCATCTCTGTCTTCCCCTAATCCCTTGGATTATTAGAGTAGGATTAGATAGTTGCATTTCTAGAAGTAGGAGTATTTTTAGCATTAAGAATAGGTAGAGGAACCAACCTTCTTTGTAGGTCTACCTCAAGAGAAAGTCCCACAACTTAGAGATATTCTCATGTTGCTTCAAAATATTGGGTTGTCTATGAATTGGGGTAGGGTGCAATTTTGGGCTGTAACAGTTCTGAAACACTCAATGGGACTGTTTACTCCACTTTTCAACATTTTTTGCTAAGTTTTGGTGTGTGACTTAGTAATTTATAGCCTTTTAAGGCTTGTTTCAACACATTTGACAACTCCCATGTTTATATCTACTTGTTTCAACAGATAAAGTACTATTTTTATGAGAAAAATAAAGATAGGATCAAGAACAAAAAAATGTGATTATTTTGAATATTTGCAACTATCATCAAGGAGAAGAATAAGAGGCAGAACAATACAGAGATCACCATATCCTCCAAACATATATCTTTCTACTCCTCTTGCTAGGCCTTTTTGTTGTCATCTAGGGTTTTAAGACCTATTCTGAAAGAGTTGGTGAGAATCGTATCGAAAACTGTGCACCACGATAGAGTTGCACTCTGAAGGAAATGTAATAGCTCCAATGTAATCACAAGGAGGAATCGATCAATCAATGGAAGAGCTTTCATAACAGAACAAAGCTTGCACATAGAGAAAATATAGTGGAGTGTCTTGGCATGACTCATAAATGTCAAATGAAGGGATACATATAGGGTGCTGAGTAACCCTAGTGCATGAGACACAAGAAACCCTAAACCTAACCCTAAACCTAACCCAAGTGCGATGACCCTTTATATGTGTGTGGAGGACATATAGGATCTCACACACCAACACCCCCCCTTCATCGAAGCTGGGGGTAGTAGCTATGATGATTTAGAACAGAAAGGATAAGACACCCCTAAACAAATAAGAAAGATGTGTTAATGGGGCCTAACAACTAAAGGCCTGATAAGGTGCCCATATACAAACAAAATCTTCCTAGAAGAAGAAGAATAAGAGGACTATATAGCCCAAAGAAGATGAGCAGCTACATAAACCTCACCCCAAGAAGAGACTGCAAGTGAAGAAACTTAACCTTAGTAAAGGGCTTGGTGAATATATCTGCAATCTGATCAGCTGTTTGAATGTACTGAATGTTGATGATACCTTCATGAATAAGCTCTCGTATAAAGTGCATATGGATCTCAATATGATTTTTCCACTGATGGTGAATTGGATTTCTAAAAATTGAGATAGTGTTTGTGTTATCACAATAGATAATGTTGGGCCACCGAAAGTGGATGCCAAACTCTATCAAAATACCCTGTAGCCAGATAGCCTTTGTGGAAGCATTAACTACTCCTCTGTATTATGCCTCTATAGAAGATAGCGCAATTACATTGATACTTCTTGCTAGACCAACTAATAAGACCCAAACCAAGAGAGAAACTGCAACCCACAGGTATATTTTTGATTATGTAAGTCACTAGCTCAATCAGAATCTATGAACCCAATCAAGTTAATATCCAACCCTCCATAATAGTGAATGCCATTAGTATAGGTGCCATGAACATAATGAAGGATCCACTTAGCTACTTTCTAATTCAACTCATGTAGCTTCATACATGAATTTGGACATGATCCCAACAACATACGATAAATCCAAATCAAGTGTGAGTCAAGTAAATCAAGCTCCCCACCAAGTGTCGATAAAGGGTACCATCAACTGAGGGAGTAGAGCAATCAGAAACCAACTTAACCCTAGAAAGAAAAGGAGTAGGAGAAGACTTGCAATTAGATATCTGAAAATGAGAAAGCAAGTCAATAGCATACTTAGGTTACAAAATCAAAATTTCCGAGTCAGATTGTGAAATCTTAATCCCAAGAAAGTAATGAAGAAGACCTAAGTTAGTCATGGAAAACCTATTGGCCAATGAGGTCTTCACATAATCAATGATAAAGGAAGAGATTACTGGTGATCAACAAGTCATCAACATAGAGAATAAGAATGAGTATGGAGTCATATTGTTGTAGAATATAAACATTTGGATTAGAGTGACACCTAGTAAACCCTGATGTAAGTAAAAAGGAGTCCATCTTGGCATACCAAGCCCGAGGGGCTTGTTTAAGGCCATAAAGAGACTTATTTAACTTACAAACGAGGGAGGGATCATGGACATAACCTGGAGGTTGTTCCATGTAGATATCTTCCTCTAGGGCACCATGAAGGAAGGCACTCTTAACGTCCATTTGATGGAATTTCCATCTGTTTGCTGCGGCAATGGCTAGGGTTAGTCGAATAGAAGTCATCTTCACAACTAGAGAAAAGGTTTTAGTATAATCAACCCCAACTATCTAGGAGAAACCCTTAGCTACTAATCATGCTTTAAACTTTTCGACATCTCCATCTACTCCATACTTTGTTCGGAACACCCACTTACACCAAACGATTTTTCTTCCTTTCGGAAGAGGGGTGAGATCCCAAGTATCATTCTTCATGAGAGAGGATTACTCCTCATCCATGGTAGAATCCCACTCAGGAATACTAGAAGCCTCCCGGAAAGAATGTGGATCAGAGAAAAATGTGAAGAAAGAGTGGGGTCCAAAAAAATTTGAGTGAGTACATCTCATATCCGAAGTATCTCCAACTAAATCTCCAACACTTTGCAGAGTTTTCCTAGGCCAAAGAGGAAGGGAGGATCAACCTCTGAGTCGGAAGATTCATCACTTGAGTGAGAAGGGACATAGTCCTTGTCATCACTATTGTCAGAATCGGAAGACTCAAAGGTCTGATGGTTGGGAGGATCAGGAAGAGGAGCATGCTCAACAACATCATCATCTGATGAGTCAGAATCCGAATCAGCAAGCTGAAGAACCTTAATAGGTAGAGAAGTAGAAGTCGAAGAAGACTCATCGAACTTAACATTTCTCTCAATACAAAGCTCATGAGAAGTAGGATTCAACAATCGATATCCCTTCATGCCATCAGGATACCCTACAAAGATACAAGGTTTGGATTGTGGTTCTAATGCCTTGCGTTTATTTTTGGGAATCTGAGCCATAGCCTTGGATCCGAAGGCTCGAAAGTGCTCAACATCAGGCTTGTGTCCAAACTAGGCTTCAAAGGGTGTCATCCCTCTTACTACCTTGTGTAGAACATGGTTCTGAATTTAATTAGCACAATTAACTGCTTCAGCCCAATACTAGTGTGGAGGAAGAGACTTCGAGTGAATCATACAAGTGGCCATCTCTTTAAGAGTATGGTTCTTTCTTTCTACTACTTCATTCTGCGAAGGGCTATATGCAACTGTATGCTGCAAGGAGATCCCTTCAGAAGTACAGAAATCCATTAACCTATTTTTTACATATTCACCTCCATTATTGGTTCGAAGAACCTTGATAAACCGTTTCGCTTGTTTCTCAGCAAGAGCCTTAAAGTCCTAAAAATGTTAAAAGACTTCAAACTTAAGCTTAAGAAAATATACCCAAGTATATCGCAAATAGTAATCAATGAAGGTCAACACATAAAGAGCTCTAGTAAATGAAGGAGACAGAAATGGACTAGAAATATTGCTGTGAACAAGATCCAAAGGATGAGTAGCTCTCTAGGCTTTTCCTTTGTCGAATTTTTTTTTCAAGAATGCTTTCCAAGGGTACAACCCTCACAAATACCCTTAGAAAACTCAACGCAGGGTAACTTGTTGACCATTTCATTTTGGCTCAATTGTTCAAGGTAGCGATAATTTAGATGGTCTGAAATACTCATGTCATAGCGTACTAACCTCATTTGCATGAGTGACCAAGGTAGTAGACATAGAATAAAAAGTAATGTGGGAAAAGGTATACAATTGTGATCAGATGATCTGCCTTTCCCTCTAACCACTGTAGTGTCATTGTTAAGCTCATGAATAATCACCGAGTTAGGACCAAATTCCACTCGCATTCCTTTACCAAGGTGATTAATTTTGTAAGCCGATAGGAGATTGGTAGAGAGATCAGGAACACTCATCACTTGGTTGAATGTTCCCCCATCCATCTCTACCCATCCAATGCTGGAAATTGACACTGTCATGTCATTAGCCATCATGATTTGGGACATACCACAAGGCTTGATTTTGGCGAACTCAACATGTGAAGAAGCCATGTGGTGTGAGGCACCAGAATCTATAATCCACGTCGATGAAGGAGCAACTTTGGCTACAAGGGCCTTTCCTCTCTTCTTGTCAGATTTTGAACCTTTTGTAGTAGAAGACTCGGCCTTCGGAGAATTTTGTTTGATAGACTCAGGAACACCTATTGAATTTTTCTCAAGTAAATGAGTAAGGTGATCAATTTTTTGTCTCATACACGTATGCTCTTTATGACCTGGATTCTTGCAATAGGAACACAAATACCTGTCTTTCTATGCTCTAGGATCAAAAGTCGAAGTGAATATTTTAGTTTTGGTCTTGGTTTCCTTCTTAGGTTGGTCCTTTTTTCTTTCTTCTTTTCAGTCTTCTTTTCCTTACTAGTACTTACTACAAGGGCATGTGACTTGGACTTGAGAGACCCCATTTGAATGATTTTGTCCTGTTCTCAAATGAGTTGGGACAAAAAATGGTCAAAGGAGGGCATATTCCAATCCTTTCCCAAGGCATCTTTTGTAGCATAACAGGTTGACACAAAGACAGAATATTCAAGACCTAACTTAGAGAGAATTGACAAGATCGGTTGAGAATATTTCTTCTCTACTTGACATTCCTTTAACAACAATCTAGTGTGGAAAAAATTAGAGAAGAATGTTTGTTGGTTTTCAAAATCACTAGGATTTAACCCTAGTAATTCGTTTTCCAATTCATGCGCACCCATGTCATCTTGTTGTCCAAACATCTCATCCAATGTTTTCCACGTAGAATTAGGTGTTTTAGATGACTCAATGTGGAAGAGAAAGTCAGGAGAAATGAACATGCAAAGAAGACCTAAAGCTTCATCACTACAATTTAACCACTTAGATTTTTTAGGGTCATCATCTGGTTCAGTCTTAGTTTCCATGGTGATAAGCGGAATAACTCATTTACCCCTTAGTTTCATAATTATTTTTGATCTCCATTCGAAGAAGTTGAACGGTGTAAGCAAAGGAATTGAAAGTGCATCCGTAGTGAAAGGAGAGAGAAGGAGATGCAAAAAAGAAACACAACCACCTATGAACAATATAATAACCCCCCTGCTTTCGGCACTTTATAGTTTAGTGCGTTGAATACAATTAGGTCCGAGCGTGCATCAGGAAACACTTGGTAACTCACCTTGCAATCAGTGTAATAACACACAAGAGAGGAGATCACAATCGTGTTTCGGGGAGCGCAACAAAGTGACACCGTACACAAGCACAATTGCAAAAAACTAGGAAGGAGGCGAAATCAAACCCTAGTTGTGAGAAAAGGCATCTCACTTCATGCAATGGATACCCCCTTGCTGCAAACTGTGGCAGATGCGCTCACTAGTTGCAAGCAATAATAAGGGTAAAATAAAAGGTTTTAAACGAACTCAAGATGATTCTCAGATGATCTTTAGAATTCTGGAAAGGCACGCGGAAGACAAACAAGTGCTTAGACTGATCACTGCACACTTGAGTGCACGATTAGTAAAAAAAATCTACAATAATGCACTTTTTAAAAAAGGTTACCATTTTGAAACGTCCAATCTGGCTAATTTAAGAGCTATTTGGATTTTTAAAAAAATGATTAAAAAAAGGTGTTAACTATAAAGACGATTTTTTTGTTTATTTTTTTAAAAATTGACTAATCGTTTTGGAGAAATTGTAATTAATAAAAATAGATTAAATCTAATTAATTACAAAAAACTAACTAAGATCTAATAAAAAAAATTAAATCCTAATTAATTAAAAAAACTAATTAAGATCTAATAATAAAATTAAATCCTAAAAATTAAAATATACTCCCCCATTTGTTTTTAAAAAAAATTCCACCTAAAATTTTAAAAAACTTACCATTTAAAAAAAATGCCTTAAATGAAACTAGAAAACTTTTTAAAACTTACGGTTATAGTAAAATAACAAATTTTTAAACTTAGTAAATGAAATACTAAATATTTTAAAGGAAATTTTCTAAAAAAACTTACAGTTCAATAAAGTGATAGGAACAAACTTACCAAAAGGCTCGAACCTTCTAATAAATGCTGTTTTTTGTTTTTGTTCCTATTTTGCAAAGTTTTTTATATATATTTTTTAAAAAAAACCTTTTCTGGTATCTTTTTTATGTGGAATGGCTGGAGGGAGGAACCCGTGGAAGGCTAGGTCATGGGGGTTGACAAGCGGCAGAGGGGAGCTCGCAAGAGGAGAAGGGAGCCGAACAAATAGCAGTAAACAGGAAACCCATGAGCCATAACAAACAACAACAGAAACTCACGGCCAACAATAGCAACAGGAACTCACAGCCACCACGTAGGGAAAGTACGATAATAAAAAATGCAAAACACAGACCTCCACGCATGGCCATGATAGATATGAGCAAGGAAAAAAATGTAGACTAGGGAAGAGAGGAACTTGGCCAGAGCAAGAAAGCACGATGCATGTTTGATAAGTTTGCAGAGGTCGTGTTTGGAGTTGTAGCATGCAGGCATAAACAAAAAATGTAAATACCAATGCAACCACCAATTTAAACCTGGATCTCTACAAAAAAACACCATGCAAATACCAAAAAAGGGATCTAACAAAAAAATTTAATAGAATTTTTTTTAAAAACTAGAATAAAGAACCTTCATGTTTTTGCTGATCTGCTAAATTTAGCTGCAACTAGCTAAATGAAGCTACAAAACCCCTGAAAACTTGAGGAAATCTGCACATGCATGAAGAAAATAGCAAAACTGAACAAATTTCCAAAAGATAATGATCGAAAAAAAACTTGCATGAGGAGTAAAAAAATGAAACCAAGAGTAATCGCAACTCAGATGACGAATGCACGTTTACCCAATCTCAGCTCTGATACCATGAAAGAGTTGGTGAGAATCGTATCGAAAATTGTGCACCACGATAGAGTTACACTCTAAAGGAAACGTAATAGCTCCAACGTAATCACAAGGAAGAATCGATCAATCAACTGAAAAACTTGCATAACATAACAAAGCTTGCACATGTAGAGAAAATACAGTGGAGTGTCTTGGCATGCTCATGAATGCCAAATGAAGGGATACATATAGGGTGTTGAGTAACCCTAGTGCATGACACACAACAAACCCTAAACCTAACCCAAGTGAGATGACCCTCCATATGTGTGTGGAGGACATATAGGATCTCACACACCAACACATTCCAATCGTGACACATCAAAGAAATTTACATTTTTTCAGCTTCAATAGTGGTATTCCTTTAGCTATAAATACCCTACATGATATACAAGTGTTTTCAATTAATAGTACTCCTTTATTTACTGGTTAAAATATTGTTACCCTAGTTGATCATATTCAAGATATTACTAATGTATGCTCAGTACATCCGGTTACTAAAGATGATGTTGCAGTCAGGCTCCTTGCTTCTTCACTCAAAGGAAAAGAAATTCAATGGTACAAAAGTTTAATACCTTCTTCCATTTATAGTTGGGATGAGATTGAAACAACTCTTTGCAATCAATTTGAGGAGAAAGAGGACAATATATCCTTGCTAGAAAAAATTACAACCATTAAAATGGCTCCCAATGAGTTTATGTTTGATTTGAAATTCAAATTTTAGAATACATGGGATAGAATTCAATTTCTCTTAAGACCAAATCCACAAGGTGCCTTCCTTTTTTTATTAAGAGCATTGAATTTTGATATAGCAGTTATGTTACAATTTATGGGGTGTTATCCAATTACTTGATGCATATCTAATAGTCATTAGGGCTGAGAATTATTTAATATAAGTTGGAAAAATAGCCCCTATATTATTTATGCCTTTGTTTCCTGAATTTCATCAAGCTTCATAGTCTTCCTTTACTCCCATTCCTGAATAAGATTCTCAACCCACTGCTTCAACATCCTATTATCCTAAAAAGAAAAATAATAATGATGAAATGAAATCCTTAATCAAAAATTTGTCAAATAAAGTTATATCCTTGGAAAAACAACAAAATCAATCCTATAGAAATTACCCAAATCCTAACTAAGGGAGATCTTCTAACTAAAGATTCATTCAAGGTTGTGCTCCCACATCTTCTACTTAAAAAAATTGCACATACTCAGTCACTTCCAAATTGGGTGTTTGGTGAGTTTTTGAGATATTTTAGCCTCTCTCAATGAGATGTTTTATATTTATAAAGACATATAAGTAATTTAAGTTTAAAAAGAACTTGTTCAATACATAAAAATAGTTTAAAACTAACCTTTAAAAGTCATTCCAATAAAACTTCTAGACAAGCTCTCACTTTAAAGGTGTAGATACTAAATCACACACTTTGGGTACATTTCTAGGTCTTAATCACATACCACTGTTAATATGATTCTTAAGTGCGAAAAATAACAATTAACAATTGTCTTTTTTTCTTTGTTCATGTCTTCTTCTTGGCCTCTTATACCCTACAACCCAGTCAATACTTTATTGTTTCATATTTTATCACTTTGGATACTAATGCCCATGCACCCCTGACCTCTCTTTCCTTTATTTGCCTCTTTTGGGCATATTTTATCCTTTGGGATTCTTTTTTTCTTATGGGTCGGCCTTCCCATTTTTAATTGTGAAATTCAGCCAAGAGTATCATATAAATATAAAGCTATGTGGCCATAATAAAGTACCAATTTCTAAGTATATACTACTATCACCTAAAGTTGCATCCAAAGGTATCTCGAGAGCATCAAAGAATCCATATAGATTTCATTCAAGGGACAAGGGAGTGCATTTTATCCATACATGCATAAGAGGGGAAGTTTATTTTTCCATCCACACATCTATCTACATTGATACATCTAGCTATTGTTCGCTATCAAATGCATATTTCACAAGAGCCACTTAGGGCATGATTCTTGCACGCACGCGTGCGCGCGCGCACACACACACACACACACACACACACACACACACACACACACACACACACACACACACACACACACACACACACACGAGAACTACATAGAGTCTAAAATGTAGTGCAATGCTTGGTCATAAGTTCACTCACTTGGGTGACTATCGGGGTCAGTCGTACTCCCCATTTGCATATTTTTCCTTTTAGGATTTAATGTGTTTTAGGGTTTTGTAGGTGCTCTTTCTCTTTGCAGGTTACATGAAAATTATGTGGCCATAGTGCAACACATAGGCGATCAACAAAAAAGGTTAGCAAACATATTACAACACAATGAAAATCATTTTTTGAGTTCTTTCACAGTCACAGGTGCCTAGAAGTAGTCTCAAGCATCCGAGGTGCCCCTTACCTAGTCCAGGCACCCCAGTCTAGGTAGATCCAATAGTCACAAAATTTTATGGGTTTGGTTGCGACAATTTTCTCCTTATGTTTATTAGTTTTCCTGTAACCACAAATAAACTACATGCACGAAACCCAATATGAAACAAAGGTTAAATTAAAAAAATTACAGATTTTTTTTAAAAAACTAAAGCAATGATTAGAATCATTTCTCGATTAACAAAATGTTTTTAAACATAATTAAAGAATAATATTTGATCTTCAACTCGGGTTTACAAACCCCTTAGTTTCCCCTTATTTAATTTAATAACATTACTCGAATGGCATTTAATACTTTTATTATTTTAAGGCTAAGCCCATTTCACCCTCCCACTGATTAAACACAAATAAATTACATTCCTATAAAAAAATTGCTTAATTACTGAGGAGTAATTGATTTAGTTTATTACAAGGGTCATGAGCTGTATAAAAAGGTCATCGATTAAACAAATAGGTTGAATGATACATTTAACTTATACAGCTTAACAAACACAATACTTTCACATCAACAAGCATAATAAACAAATCAACAAAGGTGGAGAGCCTACCTCTCCATACAAGATCCAAGAAAACTTAAAAAATCCGTCACATCTTCAAGCCAAGGAAATTCCCAAAAGCACTCCAACAAGCTCCCAATTTAAAAAATGACAAAGGAAGAAAATGAACAAGTAACCCTCATTCCATCAAAATACAACAATGAATAGATATAGAATGTGAGGATGATTAGGGGGCTCCATGTAGGATGCCACTTCATCATTTCTCCATTCCCACATTGAATTCAACACACCAATCCCAAGACAATTAATGATCTTATAAGAACTATGAAAACCCACATGGCACACAAACTTGCACACCATGCCTTCTAAGGAAAAAATTTATCGTAACAAGAGGAAGGTGCAATTATTTTCACCCTTTTACACTCCAAAAAGGATAAAAAATTCAAAAATAAACTCTCTAACCCATAGGTAGGGTTGTTGGGTAAATTTAAGAGGCATGGGACAAGCTTAGCTTGTCCCACAAGCCTCCAAAACATAAATTTCACTTACAACAAGGACCACCTAACCTCATAAGTATCCATTTGTCACATCCCAATTTTAGTTAAAAAATTAAGTAAGATTAGATTAATTTAGACACAATTTTAAATCTTAATAAAGTGACAACCATTACCAAAAATTAAATGCATAAAACAAAAATAAAGCACATACAAAAACTAAATAAAGGGAACACAATTCATCCCATGGCCACACATGTGAGGTCACCCCCCATGGGAGACCTCCAAACAAGCCATGCAACAACAACACAACATAAAATTACATAATTTTCCAAATTTTGGCCGTGTTTCTCAACACCCAACATCCTTTCGTGGTTGGTTTCTTATCCCCTTTCAATGTATGTGATAAAGTTTCCTGCAACACAAATAAAATACCTTTCTGGCCATTCGTATGTATTAACAACATCGAGACAATATGCATATAAAATCAATAATCATCATTTGAATCTAGCATTATACAATAAATTTGATTTTGGCATTCATATAAATCATAATTCTATTCAAAACATCAAACATAAGATATGCATCCATTATGACATGTTAGTACAAAAATTAGAATATCGCAACTTAACATATATAATTGTCTATCATCATCATCTAATGCATCATAGTAAAAATGTAAACCACATAATGTCAATAGTCTAAATATCTTCATAGTCCATCATATATTGATCAAAATATAATACTCAAATGTCTAAGTATTAGTCCAACAATATCAATCATCAAAATGAAAGAGTGTCGAAGAGGAGTGGGCACTACATCCCCCTCCCCTTAGATTCAACTTCCTCTAGGAAGTCATTGGAATATCTGAGGAAAATGGGCTCACAATAAAGTGGCATCCTCCCATGTGGCTGCATTCTCATCGTATCTATCCCACTGGACTCGCACCTTGTCAATCTCGCAGCCTTGAAGGCCCAATGTCCTACATTCTATGATGTGCATGGGCTCTACTGACACCTGCCTTTGCTCTTGCACCTGCAATGTGGTCCAATCTAAAACATGAGAGGGATCAGAGAGGGTAGAATAGAAATAGTAAGAAAAATAAAGTAAAATAAAATTGGGGGTTGCATGTATCCATCCCAAGCTTCTTACTTTCTCTTCCATGGCTTCCTCCCCTTCGCTAAAACACGCAAAACAAAAATGAGGAAAATAAGTCAATGAATGAATGAATAAAAAACTCTATAGAGATGACTATGGTTATTTGGAATCCTTAGATCCAATGGCTTAGATTTATCCCATCCAATGGATAGGAATGTTCCCTACAAAATTTAGGTGGGGGTTCGAAGAAAATAATCATTCAAATGTATGGGTCAAGTTTGAATGGGGCCACTTAAGTGGTGTAAAAGTTAGCTTTGTTTGCTTTTCATATTGTTTATTTGGTAACTTTTAATAATAAAAGGCAGATGTCCTTGTGATAACTAAAGTAGAGTCATTCCCTTTATATCTTAGACAATGCATATAATTGTAAAATTAATTTAATAGTAATATTTAAATGGAAGAGCAAATTAGACTTAGCACTAGAATAAATTATGAATTAACTTTTGAACCATATTATTAAATTAATTAAGGATTATAGGAATGAAGTTTTAAACCTAAATGAAGATGATATATTATAATTTAGTTGTTTTTAATACATTTGTTGTTCATCAAGGATTAACCTAAGATTTGAGACTGGCTTTACTTTTTTTAAATAAATTATTCCGCAATTTTTCCAATTCAACCTTTGTTTCATTTTGGGTTTCATGTGGGTCAAATTTGTGGGTGTTACATTTCCAGTCCTACACACTTCGGGATCAACTGTGAAATCAACTAATTATTATATCCCTTCTCTTGCACCTAGGGTTTCAATTTCTATTCCCTTATTTCTTAGGTCAGATATTTATTTTATTACTTATTTATCGGGTGTGGCTCTAAAATATATAGGGTTTTACAAAACACTTATTTTTATTAAATCATTTAGTGAACCCATCTCATTCGAATGCTTTTAGGTCCTCATTTCACCACTCATTTCATTTTTCCTAGGGTCCCTCTCATCATGAATATTTCCATTCATGATTTCTTGCTAACTAATGTTGATTGTAGGGCTAAAATCATTACTATTTTAGCTAATACCCACATTCCATCTACTACTCAAATTCGGATGTAGTATATAGTCATTTGTAGATGCATTTTCACGACAAATTAGTTTCCAATTTGATATAGCTGACAATTTTTTTTTATGAAAATGATCCTCCCCTATATATAAGGGCTTGCATTAATTACATGAGTATCAAGGGAATAATAATCGATAATGGGTCCAAGCTCAATCTTTTTCCTCTCTCATTCCTCTATGATATCAATCTTTCCTCAACCTATGTTAACCCAACATCTATTTTTCTCCATGTGTATGAATCTTCTACACGTTTTTGCACAAGCACTATCACTTTCCCACTTACAGTTTGACCAAACACTATTCCGACAATATTTTTTGTTATTGATATCCCAGTTTAGTATAATTATTTACTTGGTAGGCCATTGGTTATGTCATGAAAGCAGTGCCTTCTATGGTACATCGGTGTGCTAAATGTTTACATGAAGGATTTGAATATACAATTACTGTTGATTGTGACCCATTCAAATACTGTCATCTAGATCTAACCACTGCATTTCCTACTCCAACTTCTACTACTACGCAAATTGCTAATGATCCGCAACCCGAAGACTATCCAGTCAACTTGCCTCCACTTGAAGGAACCTTTTGTGTATTAGATGTCGTTCTATCTGTATTATCATCCCCCTCCTACTAATGGTATGGTAATTTATCAAGGACTTGTCAATACATTGGGCGTCATTCCATCTTCCTAACCCTCTCATGAGAAACTTGAATTTGCACTTCCTTCTTTTATAGGCACTCTTTTCATGAATAATTATTATTATCCACACATTCCATTTGATCCCACTTGCTCTGAAACTGTTTTCACATATGACAATATGACTTGGCTTGGGTTCACACTCAATGATATCCTATCTCTGCCTCATTTGCCTCATCTCTATCATGGATATCTCTGCATCATTACTTTTTATGGACTTTTTGTCTTCCAACGATCCATCTTTGTTACACACACTCCTCACATTTATTCACTTACTCTTGGTTAGTCTTGGCTTGAACACATTGGGGGTACTTTGGATCCTAATCATATCGACATTTCATTCCCCATGATTTTTGGTCATGTTTTTATTTATAATGATTCATTCCTCGGATATTCATATAATCTCACTCGATGGTATGCACATGGTTTTCCCCTTTCACCTTTCAATGATGAAGAATATGAAATGGACATGTACAACTTACGCTGTAATGACTCGTTTTATGATCAACCACATACTATCGCTTAACAAGTCTCTGACACATCTCCCTTTGACTTTGACCATGAAAATGATGATCTATTAGATAATTTCACTTGATTCTTTTGCACATAATACACTTGGGGGGAATCATACTTACTTCCCCCCATCTATAATTCTATGGTATATGTTTCCTTTGCTCATACGTTTTGCATTCTCTGCATCTTGCTTCTAAACATCATCACACAATATGACACACTCTTATATTATCACTACCCTATGATGTACTCTCGTGATTAGGTTCACACTTGACTGTTAAGGGTATACTTCATACATGAACCTCACCACGCTCATTGTCAATCCTCATGCTCTACGCTTTATTGACATATATTTCTAGTGCAAAATTTAAACCGTTTCTTGATGATGTACTCTTGTTCTATGGTTAATTATTGACTATTGATGGGTATTTTATAAATGATTCTAATCTCATACTAATCCATACTCACTCGGGGGGCACACTGATCCTATCACATTCAATTTTCATTTCATTCTATTCACATTCACAACATGATGCATATCTTGGTAGCATTTCTTCTTGCTTGTAAACTTATGCTTACATGTAAAATTTATTTCATATGCTAGACATATGCATTGTATATCATTAAATTATTTATATACACATGCACATTTACTTGGTCTTTATTTGTGAATGCAGACCTCCTATAGATATCTACATGTAGTATGAATTCTTGGGCACTGTACCTCTTACCAGTTCTACTGCGGCTCCTGGGGGCATCTACTTTCATACACACTATAGGTGTTATTGTTTTGTTTTCTACTACTCACTATATTTACTAACACACTACTCTATCGATATATCCACATCTTGACATAATTTTTATCTTTCTAGCATGTTAATGGGTGCTTCATGTGCAACATTTGTCTTGTAGGTCTATTTACCTCCATGGTTGTTTGATACCTTACTGGCTACTGTTTTCATTATTTTCCATTGTATGCCATTATTTGCAGGGTATGCCCTATGTCATTCTTGTTCATTGCTTGTATGATTTTGGTCGGTTTGGTCCTGATTATCTTATAACATTGTGAGCAATGTCCCATGTTTAAAGCCTATTTTTCGCAGTCTACTTATTCTTATTATTTCTAGTTTAGACATTGACTTCTATATGTGTATTTGTCTTGATTGCACTAACACATGTTTCCAACCATTTTGTTTACGCATGTCTTGGTTTCTACCACGCACATTTCCCCCTACAGGGTATCGGTTTTAGATCAGTGTCTGGTGGACATCTTTGGGCCACATTCTCCTAGAGATGTCACATTCACCCCAAACAAGGGGCATACATTGGGTGAATAATTCACCCCATACAATAGTTCATAGTTATAATAAAACATAGTTCAACACAGGAACATAGTAGAGTTACAATCATAGAACAACCCAAATTCTAACTTGGGCCATCAGTTTAGGACAGACACCAGTGCCCAACTCTAGACACTAGTTCCTGAGCACTTTAGACCTTTCCTAGGTGGATATGAATAGGGGACAATTATAGTTATTTTCTTAGATTGGCCCAATTTCCATAAATTTACACAACAAATTTTAAAGAACTAACACAGTCCTCCAACAACATGCATGTTATCTCCTTTTTCTTCTATTTGTGTTTGATCAAACTTGAGAAAAGTAAGATCACACCATTTGTAGTGGTGTATAAATCATCATGAAGTAGTGAGGGATGGAGAATAAAACTAGACTTTATCCCTAACACTCTTCTGCCGTGGTGTGTGACCACCCAAAAAACTCAGACTTGGCATGAGATCGACTAAAAAACTTTCTCTTCTATAGTGTTTCAAGCCACTTTCTATCCTTTTTACTCATCACATATCAGGTGCACATGTTCCTTTTACTAATTTTTTAAATTTTCACATACTTTTACATGTTTTTTTACACATTTTGATTGAATTTTTCACATACATGACTTTGATTACTCTTTTGCTATTTTTTTGTAGGTCTAACCTTACAAGAAGAAATAGTATCAAGCACAACACAAGTGACAACAACAACATGTACAACATGACACAACTCATATTCTCTTCACCCCTAGGGTGACTTCCTCTTCCTTAGCCTAGTGTTTACGCTTCATTTCTATTACTCCATGTTTTTTCTTATCTCCTCGACACACTTTCACCATCGATCTACATGGTTATTAGGTACACATCTCTTATATAATTTATGTTATCAAATATTTACTCAATTATATAATGTGGGGGAAAATGTAGACACTTGATCAGGCACTTTGGGTACATTTCTAGGTCCTAATCACATAACACTATTTATATGTTTCATAAGTGAGAAAAATAGCAATTAACAACTGTCTTTGGTATTTTTGTCTTTGTTCATGTCTCTTACACCCTATAGCCTAGTCGATACTTTACTGTATCATTTTTTATCACTTTGGACACCAACACCTAGGCAAAACACCAGTGCTCAGGCGCCCTCATGCTTCTGGCATCCCCAACCTCTCTTTACTTTACTCCCCCCTTTTGGGAATCTTTTCTTCTTATGGGTCTACCTTCCAGTTGTTGATTATGAAATTCAATCAAGTGAATCATATAAATATAAATCTATTTGACCATAATAAAGGATAAAACTCTAAGCATCTAGTACTATCACCTAAGGTTTCATCCAAAGGCATCTTAAGAGTATTAAAGCATCCATCTAGATTCAAGGGACAATTTACTGCATTTTATGTATACACACATAGGAGGGGATGCTCATTTTTCCATCCACACATCTATCTACATTGTTACATATAGCTATTACTTGTTATCAAGTGCATCTTGCACAAGAGCCGCCTACGACATGATTCTTGCACACACACATGAGAACTACAGGGAGTATAAAATATAGTGTAACACTCAGTTATAAGTTCACTCAGTAGGGTAACCACCAAGGTTAGCCCGACTCCCCATTTGCATCTTTTTACTTTTAGAATTTGATGTCTTTTGGGGTGTTGTAGGTGCTCTTTCTCTTTGTAAGTTATAAGTGAATTTTGTGGGCATAGTGTGATAAATAGTCGATCAAAGTGAAGGTTGGCGAATATGAGGAGCTTATAATGGAGAGAAAAAAGAGATTGAATATCTCTTATTTTATTCTATTAAACAATAGAACCATGTACAATATTTATAGGTACGTGAATAAACAAGACTCCTCGAAATAGGTGGAGTAGTTACAAACTATATGAGCGAATAATGGAATAAATAATAACAACTAGCCTAATATAAAAATATGCATTGTCTATGCTAACATTCCCCCCTTATTACATTATTCATGCAAATGTGACTCTTGAAAAGTTCAAATTTCACGTTTCCAAGAGATTTTATGAGAATGTCAGCAACTTGTGCTTTTGTAGGACAATACTGAAGTTGAATGTGATGGTTCAAGACGTGCTCTTGAATGAAATGAAAATAAATCTCAATATGCTTTGTGCATTTATGAAAAACTAGATTCTACACGAGCTTCAACACACTCTGATTGTTGTAATAGTGAATAGGTGAATGTTTTTCAGGAATTCCTAGGTCATCCAAAATGCGATGTAACCATATTGCTTCACACACAACTCCTCATGCGGCATGATATTCTGCCTCTGTGGATGAGATAGAACAATATTCTACTTCTTTCTTATCCATGAGATAGGTCCAGATCCAAGATGAAAAATGTATCATGTGGTTGAATTCCAGTCATCAATAGATCCGGCGTGGTCTGAGTCGACGTATCCCTGTAAAAAGAAATGATAATTCTTCTTATATTCCAGACCATAATCAGTTGTTCCTTGGAGATATCTCAAAACATGCTTTTCCGCAGTCCAGTGACATTTCTTCGGCTCCTACGTGAACCTAGAAAGATAGCTAACAACATAGCATAGATCTGGTCTGGTATATGTCAAATAGATGAGCCCTCCAACAAATTTGCTGTAGAGAGTATCATCTACTTGAGGTGAGTCCTAGAATCTTGAAAGTTGCAAGCCATTATCCATCGGAATGGATATAGGTTAACAGTCTAACATTATGTATTTTTCCAAGATTTTCTTGGTGTACTTCATCTGGGAGACAAAAATGTGATGCTCTTTTTCCATATCTCCAAGCCAAGACAGTAATGTAGTAGCCCCAAATCTGTCATGTCAAAGGTTCTTTTGAGATCATTCTTAACAATATCAACCTAATCTTCTAAACTTCCAGTGATCATAAGATCATCCACATACACAACAAGAATGACAATTTCTTTTCCTCCCTTCTTTATATATAAATTGGAATATGAGGGGCTATGAGTGAACCCATGCTGTAAAAGGTGATCATTGATCTTGATATACCATGCCCTTGGAGCTTGTTTCAGTCCATACAAAGATTTGATGAGATGACATACCTTCTTAGGATGTTCTTCATCAAAATATCCTTTAGGTTGGGTCATGTACACTTCTTCTTTCGGATCACCATTTAGGAAAGAAATTTTGATGTCCATCTACTGAATTCTCCATCCTTTCTGTGCTGCCAGTCCAAAAATAACTCTAATGGTCTTGATCTTCACAATGGGTACAAAGGTTTCTTCATAGTCGATGCCCTCGTTATGAGCATACCTTTTGTTACAAGTCATGCTTTATGTTTGTCTATGGATCCATCTACCTTATATTTTGTCTTGAAAACCCATTTTCAGCCTATGGGTTCTTTCCTGTAGGTAGATCGACAAGTTCCCATGTCTAATTTTTATTGAGTGAGTCAATTTCTATATCCATGGATTCCTTCCACTGAGGTTGACTGAGTGCTTCACGAACATTATCAGGCTTGGAGCTATTAATCAGTGAACTCATGAGTGCAAAGTTTACCTCATTTCTTGTTTGACTCCGGATGATGTATCTAGGAGTTGTTGCAAATGTGAGTCCTTGATGATGCTTTGTACCCACTTCGGACAAGAAATTAGCTACTTTTGAGAAGAATTGTGTCATTGCCATGTGGATTGATGTGGAGTCACATTCTCCAGTTCTCTAAGGTCAAAAAATAGCTCTCCTGGCAGCATGTCTCTTCTTTGAGTAGTCTCCTCTGGTTGATCATCTGATTCAGAGACTAGTTGGTGAGAGGTGGTTGGTAATGGTTCTACAGTTGTCACTACTGAATCAAAGGATGACTCGTCACAAACCACGTCTCGACTTTTGTATATTTTATTTCTCTCAGGATCCATGAGACTATAAGCATTTGAGGTAGTGTTATAACAAAGTAGGATGCACGGGAGCATCTTTGGCTCAACCTTATTTCTCTTCTGAGCTGGGACATGCATGTATGTTGTGTAACCAAATACTCATAAATGAGAAATTGATGGATTTCTACCACTCCATACCTCTTCTGATGTTTTATTTTTTAGAATCTTTTTCAGTGCCTTGTTGAGAAGATATACAGCTATTTGTTCTGCTTCAGCCTAATATTGTTCCTCTAGTTTTGCTATTGTTAGTGTGCAATGAGCCTTCTCCATCACTGTGCGATTACGACATTCAACAATGTCATTTTACAGGGGTGTGTAGAGAGCAGTTAGGTTATGCTTAACACCTTGTTGGTTAAGGAAGGCCAAGAACTTCTTTGATGTGAATTCCCACCTTCGATTTGAGTGAAGTAGAAGAAGTGGTTGTCCGGTCTCTTTCACAACACGATGATAGAAATTCTGGAAATGTTGAAGAGCCTCACTTTTCTTCTTCAGGAAAAATACCCACATCTTTCGAGAGTGGTCATCCAAGAAAAGTTGGAAGTACTTGTATCCTGAAAATGAAGTAGGTAGTGGGTCGTTCAGATCGGTATGAACTACCTCCAGACGCTTCTTGGCATGGAAGGTGCTCACCTGAAATGGATCCCTGTGTTGTTTTCCTATAAGAAAGCCAGGGCAAATAGGCAAATAACTGGACAATTTGGGTATTCCATGGACCATTACTTTTGAACTCATATGATGCAATGAACTAACCAACAAGTGACAATATCTAAAATGCCAGAGTGTAGTAGATTGAACTGTTGATGCAGATAAAGCTATTGTAGAAGATGAAACAATATCTAAAGCAAATAACTTATCTTTTAGAAAAGATATATCTATAATCTTACCTTGTCACGAGATCAAGCAAGATTTAATGCCATTTTGGACAAGGAATTCTACCTTCAGGTGATGATTCAATAGCTAAGTCACTGAAAAGAGGTTGCTAGTCAGGCCAGGAACATATAGTACCTTTGTAAGTGTACATTTTCATGGTCCCATAGAAATGGTGACATTTCCTATTCCTTCTGCAACATACTCTTTGTCATCTGCTATCTAAACCTGATCTTCAGTGGGTTGTTCGTTTAGTGAATCAAATAGTTTCTTGTCGCCTGACATATGCTTACTTGCACTGGAGTCTATCAACCATACTTTCTTCATGGGATGAGAAGTTTGAGAGACGAGTACAAGGTTCCTACCACAATTGGCTCTTTCTGATGTCTCTTCATTAGATTCATCATCTTGTTGGGTTGCAAGATGTCCCTTCTGTTTTCTTCGGCGGGGATTTCGTTTTGACTTTTGAAAATTGTCGTGCCCTGATGTACTTATTTGACTTGAAAATACCTGTTTCAAGCCATTGTACCAACAATGATCAGTGTCATGAGTATTGGTTTTGCAGATTTGATACCATCGCTTGTACTTTTGAGCTTGCGGATTTTGATTCTGATTTGCTTGTGATTACTTCACTAGGGGACCTTTTTGATTCTTCTAGCCATGTTGGGGCCTTGAGAAAAGGGCTTTGTCCTGGGCCTCATCTTGGACTGAATTGATTGCCTCTTCCTGTTGCAATAAGTTCATGAGTTCTTTGAATGTCACTACCCTGTTGGATACATTCAGTGTCGTAATGAAGACTCAGAACTGAGAAGGGAGTGCCCTCAAGGTGATCGGAACCATAATCATATCTTCTAACTTTGCACCAAGCGATATTAAGTCCATTCTCATCTCGACGTAAGAAATCCTCAACTTTCTTATCGGACCCCATAGATAGGGTATGTAATTTTGACTGAAGATGGAGAACCTTAGTCTTATTCTTTGCCTCAAAGATGGTAGCAAGCTTGTCCCATGCCTCCTTTGGGTTCTCTCCATCCCGAACATGCGGTTGCACGTCATCGGCGATACTCAACATTATCATCATTAGTGCTTTAGCACTTGCGATGTCATATTTAATGAGCTCATCAGGGTTTGTTGGAACTTGTGTGGACCCTGTGACAATGCTCCATAATCCCTCAAACTGAAAGATTGTATGCATTTTTTATTTTCCAGGCCACATAATTTGGCCCTTTAAGTAACTGAGCATCAGAAAGAAGCAACTTCGGAGCAGACATCTTAATAATTTTTTTTAATTTATTAATTAATTTATTTCAAGAGTTATTACAACTTTTACTCACTGATGAGAAGTACTAGCTACTAGATGCTCACGATACTTGCATGCTGAGAGACGGCGACGCTTTGGGGGGGTGTTCTTCTTCATCTTCACAATCGGTGTCGTACCTGACTTATAGTTCTTCCTGAACTTGCTTTTCTTGGCAGCTGACATCGAAAAGGAAATATTCAAGAATTCCTTTTCGAACTATCTCGTCAAACACTAGATTGCCTATGTTTTGAAGCTCATTGAGCAAGGAAAAATAGAACCTAGAGATTTCTTGAGCGTCTTGACGGTGTTCTTGTGCTTGCGAGTCTTCATATTGGCTCCCGACAGTCTGAATATGCTCATGCACATTCGACATTCAGCGTTGGTTTGTGTGAAATAATCACCGTTACTTTGTTGAAGATGTCTTCTTAACAGAAGGCTATATGCAACAGTTTTCTTGCACTCGCATAACAAACTTGAGCTTGCAGTAGACCACGTTTAGCATAAAATAGAAGCTCCAATTGTGTTATTGGCATCCAAATTTCCACGCAGTAGATGAATAACTTCCACGTAGCAGATGAAAAGCTTATTCACAGAAGTCAAAAAGCTTCCTTGTAGCAGTCTAACAACTTCCTTGCAGCAGTCTAAAAATAGCACGCAGCTTCCTCTACCATGCAACAGTCATGTAGCAGTCATGCAGGTCGGTGATAGCAAACAAGACTTCACGCAGTAATAAAACAGTAGATTAGATACACCTCCTTGCAGCAAGGAAATCAAAGACTCCATGTATTATGACTATCCCAGTTCCCACGCAGCAGTCTCCAGTCGCTACTATGTGCCAGTTAGCAGTCTGAATGGAGAAATAATTTTATTTATTTATTTCTGGGAGTCCACAGATCCTCCAAATTCCACACAACAGGAGAGAAGTTTGAAATTTCCGCTGAAACCTTTATGCAGTTTCTTCCACGCTGACCACATAGCCCTTTCCACGCAGCAAGCAACGCAGGTAAGCTAAACAGCAATGCAACAGAAGATTCCAATCCTCTTTCACGCAGGAATCAAGAAGCTTTTTCTTTTAGCGCAGAAAATAATAAAAATTAACTTAAAACTTCCACGCACGAGAATTATTCCTTTCCATGCAGGCTCTACATGAGCCAATTGTAGGTCGCTGGTGTCTTTGAAAGGTATATGTGGGAGAATAAATCGTGGAAAAATCTACCTCCACGTAGCCTTCCAAAAAAAATTTCTTTAACGCAAGGCACCCTCCATTCCTCCACGTAAACTTCAAACACACAGGTTAGAGGTCATTTTCCTCAACTTCTTCACGCAGCTTTCAATGCTTCTTGAAATGTACGCCACTCTGATACCAGATTATGAGGAGGAAATTGAGGAGATTAAAAAAGAGATTGAATATCTCTTATTTTATTCTATTAAACAATAGAACCACGTACAATATTTATAGGTAAGTGAATAAACAAGATTCTCCGGAATAGGTGGAGTAGTTACAAACTATACGAGTGAATAATGGAATAAATAATAACAACTAGCCTAATATAAAAATATGCGTTGTCTATGCTAACAACGAACATCTTGTGACTCAATGAATGCAATTTTCTAAGTTTTTTCACAGTCACGGGCACCTAGTAGCAGTCTCTAGTGCCTTAGGTGCCCCTGACCTAGTCCATGTGCTCCAGTCCAGGAAGTTCGAGCAGTCACATAAGTTATTAGGTTTGGTTGTGACATTTTCCTTATTCTTATCAATTTTCCATTCTAGCACACTTCGGGATCAACAACAAAATCAACCTAGTATTCTATTCCTTCCCTTGCACTTAGGGTTTCAATTTCCATTCACTTGTTTCTTAGGTTGGATCTGTACTTTATTGCTTATTTATCGTGTGTGACTTTGAAATATATAGGGTTTACAAAAATATTGTTTTTTTTTTAAATCAGAGGATTTCAATAATTGCTTTTTGATCTACTTCACAAGATTTTCATAAATATTTCCTCTAAGGTTTTCTACATAATTTAATAAAATTAATATTTTTATGAATAAATAATTTTGAATAGTGAATTATCCTCCTATGTGTTTTAAAGTATTCAAACAACCATTAATGTACATTTTTATGAGGGTATGTTTGAATAGGAGTTCATGTGACAACTATAGTCTAGTTTGGATAAACTAGCTCTTCCAATCCGTCTGAGAAACTTGTAGTTAATTTAATTTTGTACTCTATACATAGAAGAAGATATTAATTATTTTCCTTATAATTTCTTTCATTCGTAATAATTGTTAAAAACATGTCTTGCATTCAAAGTGTTACCACATTATTTATTACATTCACAAAAACTTAGATATCAATTAAATTTTAATATATTATTTTACTATAGATATTTACCTAGTTCCACAAGATTTAAAATGTAAATAAAATAAGTTGATGTTGTCATTTCATGCTCTTGAATTCTTATGATGGATGCCTTATCTCCACAGGCCTAAGGGGAATGCAACACCATTCATCAACCTATTCTTTTGATCGAAACTCATTCCAATATAAATCCATACACGATGAACAAAATCTTGCCATGATCCTAGTATTTAAATACTAGGAATTAAAATCATAGATTTGAAATGAGTGAAAATTTCTCTATCCAATTAATGTGTTGCAATCTTCATGCATTGCCTAGTTTTCTTCCTTCACTGACTAGAAGAATATTTTTAGCTAAAAATATTTTTATGATCCACTTGACAATGTTTGACCACACCAATAAAAAATAACTGTAACATCAATTAATGTTTCACCATTCTTATACTTTAACTCATCTCTTTTCAAATACCTGTTATCTCAATTTTACCCCCCGGGAAAAATTGATCAAACACGACCCTGCACAGAAGAAAATCTAAGGGGCAGTTCAGACCTGCTAGCTCACAATTGATCCCAAATCAAGGGGCAAGTGGGTTGGACAATGGAGGAGCAAGGTCGGAAAATGGGGCCAAACCAAGTTAAAGGAGATCAGATCTCGATAGGATAAAATTGGAGAGTAGGGCTCGAAGATTTCAGACTTCGTATGCGAGTCAGCTTGGGGAAAAACAACGGACTCGCGGAAGGCACCATGTGTCATCTCAACGCAATTCCAAAAGGTGCATCAAAACAAAGACCCTAAATGTGCATAGACTTTCCACGTGTCCAGGGTCCCACAAGTTGCTCTTAAACAGTCTAAAGCTAGTAGACAAAGTCAGCCGTTGAATCAGCTAAGTAAAGAAGGACCGAAGGAAGCCTCCACACGTCATCTTGACGCATCTTCAAAGGAAAAATCCAGAGGCAGGTCCCAAATGTGCGCTAGCCCTCCATGTGTCCAAGGCCCGAGAAAGATAGAGTTTTCCGTTGAAAAGTCCAGGACCAACAGAAGGAGCCACGTGTCAGCTCGGCGCAACTTCAGAGGTAAAATCCAGACGCAGTCCCCAAACGACCAACCCTCCACGTAGTCAGGGTCAGAGAAACATTTTACCGGTCGTTGAAAAATTCCAAGCTTGGGATAGGGCCAACGGAAGCCTCCATGCGTCATCTCGGCGTAACTTCAGGGGCAGGATCCAAGGGGAGTCTCCAAACAAGCACAGGCTCGCCACGTGGCCAAAGTTTGAAAATGTTGCAGCAGTTGTTGAAAATTCTTAATAGGGGAAGAGCTTGTGGAATCCTCCATGCGTCCAATCAATGCACCTTCAAAGGTCAAGTCCAAGTAGGGTCTCCAAATGAGTGCGAAGCCTCCATGTGTCTAGGGTTAGGCATAATGTCTCCACCAAATAGGAGGGACTTAGGTAGAACATAAAGTAAACAGCACAGGCCAAAGGATGATGCCACGTGTCAGTTCGGCACAACTGCAAAAGTGAAAGGAGGGGGTGAAATATTAAAACACATGAGGTTGTCACGTGGACCTTGTATGGATAGACTCTTTCACATATTGCAAGCCCGCGTTAAACACCCTACCCTCGACCTTTAAACAACCATGTCTTTCAACCAAGAGCTCAAAATTGAGCGGGAGAAGACTTTTTGGAGAGTTCTAGCACCCACCTACCACCATAATGTTTCAGTCTGCCATTTTGAGGCTATTAGGTTTGTCACCTGCCGCCATGATGAATAATCATCCTCCTTTCTTTCCCAGTAAGGAACAACAAGTGGAGGCATGGGCTCTGTCAAGGAACCCATCATGGTTGGAGTAGGTGAATTCAATGCATTGTAGGGCTGGTTGAAGTAGGGTTCAAATTCTTCCCTCTCTCCTTCTCTCATTATTCTTTATATTGTAAAAGAGGGGCATATTTCTAAAGTTTGGTAATCTTTTCTCAAATACCCCCCTCTCTCTTTCCTCCCTAGGGTGGAATGTGGAGTTTAAGCCTCCTCTCTTGGCTCTGTAATGGCATTTTCTTGCCTCTTTCCCACTGATGGTGTACCATGTGAACTTTTGGAGCAATAAAATTTGTTTCATGATGCATTTTGTCCATCCTGGCTTATTTTATTGTCTCTTCTCACCTCTCATCATTGCAGGGTATATTGTGCATATCTCTAATGTCTATTACAGGTTTTGGGAGCTGTGTTTAATGGGTTTGAAGTGGTGTTCTGTGTGAACTCTATCTTTGGTCGGTGATACACCTGTCCATCCTCTCCATTGCTCACCTCTCTCCACTTCAAGCAACTGAGATTGTGACCAGCAACATCCCCTTTTTCTTGGTGCTATCACCTTTGTAGTGTAGGATTTCCCTCTTTATGCACTTTCTCTCTCCCTGTCTCCTTGGCATTTTTAGAATAGGTGTAGTTAGGCGTATTTCTCTCCTTAGAAGTAGTTTAGAAATAGGTTTAGGAAGAAGAAGCTAACTTTCTCCGGAGGTCCATCTCAAGTTTGCAAGTCCCACGGCTTGAGAGATGGTCCAATGTTATACATATCACACCAGAGGCCCCACTCAAATCTGAGGCCATTCGGGGGTGCTGTGATTTTACACTAACAATACCTTTTTACACAAGTTACAGATCTATATTAAAATTTATTATTCAATTTTAGGGTTGTACTATTTCATTTACAAAATATTTTTTACTTACTACCTTACTCACAATAGCCTTAGTTAATATTCATCTCAAAATATTACTTTCATTATTATAACAGGTTTTACCTATTGAATCAAATGTTTTACTTAGATTTTTTATGCTTGCATTATTTATTCCCACTACTTTTCTTGTTCTTAACCCAAATACATGCATCAAAGGCCTCATTTTTCTTATTTTCATAATTTCAACCAATAATCAACATCATTGTGTATGTGTTTTATTCTCAAATACATAGCTCCAAACTTATTTAACATGGAATCTAGTTTTACGTTTTGACATTTTACCTTCCATAGGTTTTAATATCTTCTCATCCATTTCAATTGAATATCTTTGTGTTCCTTAAGTTATTCTAAATGAAGGGGTACGCCTAGGTAATGCATCACTTCTTATATGTGTTGGTGTCATTATTTTAACCATAAGAGGGGGATGTGTGTCTATGTCAACATCTATCTCGGTGGGGTTAGTAAATTGTTCTTCATTTGGAATGGGTTCAACTAGAGTCATCAATTATTACCCAAATTTCTTTACTAGCATCAATAGATCACTAAAATTTGAATATAAATTAATGAAAAATAAGTCACACTCCAATTGTTCAAGCCATAAGTGAAATTGACATCTCTCCTCTTCACTATTCCATCACTTTAGAATATAATTCACTAGTAAATATTTTCCATATTTGTGGGTGTTTTTTATATCCTTTGATTACTTTGAATATAAACCATTTTAGAACATCAGATATAGAGAACGTTAAAGATATGAATGTATCTTATGAAGAGAATATCCTAACAATCTCATGATAATTAGAAATGAATCAAGTTAGTGACTATGGAAGCACATGGAAGAGGTGATATTTACATATGTTGTAGAAATAAAAGGCCAAAAGACTGATCTCGAGTTGAATGTAGCATGCTAGTAGAGAATGTACGAAGATGGAAACAATTTGAAATAAATTATTCATGACCATTAATGAACGAATAATGGAGAAGTTGATTGAATAAAAAACACCATATCCCTTTTGGGTGGAAGGCCGCGAGGTGAAAATTTTTAGATCTTTCAACATGCTAAATTATAGATGGGCCACAAACATGGACATAGATTATCTACATCCATTCAAATGTCTCTATGCATTAAGTGGTGATCAAGTAATTTTTCTTACAATTTTATTTTTAATCCTTCTCAGGGTCATATCAAGTTTAGCTCGAGTTCACTCAACTTAACATATCACATGACTCAATTTTGTAAACAAGGGATTAAATGTGGATTTGAATTTTATTTATTTATTTTGAAAATAAGATTAAAGTTATTTAGGATGATTATGATGATGAAAATAGGAGTTATAAATAAATTTGACTTTAGGAAGACCTATCAACCAATTTATTAACATTTTTAATTATTTGAATATTTCTTAATTACAAGCTATGCATTTGAAAAAATATCACTTTACTTTCATCTCATGAAATTCCTTATATAGTGGTCATGAATATATTGAAGGAAATTCCCTACCCCTATTTATCATATAATTTTCTAGATTATGGTGAAATTAATAAAAGTTGAAATGATAACCTTATTTTTTCATAGAATATTATCTAGAAGAACTGGAATAAAACAAGGTAATTAAAAATCCAAATGATTCATGCAATCAACATCATATTCTCTTTGGGTGAAAACATCTTGCATATCAAAGTTGTTGGTTATACTATCACATCATTAAATACTCAACCATTATCATGACAATTAGAGTACATGGAGGAACGTTGGCATCAACTTTAACACCTGTATTTTTCAAGGATGAAATAAAATCCAAGGATTCTCAGGATTCTCACACTAATGATGTAACTATATCATATTTAGTGGAAAACCTTCTTAAGATTCCAACTTTTTAGATCGATGCTCCGGGGGTGGATAATGGAATTTATATGTTAGAAGGTACATTTTTATGTTTTTATTCTATGGTGTATCACTACACATTACAAAATTCTATGTGTTTACATAAATTTGACAAAGAACTATAATTTTAATTTTTATGTAAAGGGGTTTGATAATGTTGAAATAAATGTCACATATCAGCACGATAAAACTGTTTAGATTAATACACGGAATAATGATATTCTATTACATTCATTCCGGATCATTACATAATGAACAAGCTGTAAATATATAGGGAGATAGTTTCCTATTAAGTAGGAAACAACTCAACCACAAATCTATATATACATGTGAGTTGTTATAACTCCCAAACAACTCACGTATATAATATACTAACTTGATATTATGAGTTTGTTTATTACAACTCATAATATATTACATAATATTATTCATCCATATATATGAATAATGTGAGCACTATATATGATTTCCTAACATTCCCCCCCTTAGTGCGAACATGGGAGAAAAACAATTGCACTTCCTTCTGCAGCGTGCCGCCCGTGCGTGCTGATCATGATCTAGATGGTTTTACATGACAACCAACAACCTCAATATGGATGGTTTTATAGGACAGCCAACAACCTCAACATGGATGGTTTTATAGGACAACCAACAACCTCAACATGGATGGTTTTACAGGACAACCAACAACCTCAACAGGGTTGGTTTTACAGGACAACCAACAACCTCAATATCATGATGTTGCTTTTCTTTTGTGCTTTCATCTGTCCACTATGCTTTTCCATTAGGGAATTATGTAGGAAATACCACTCACTGATTACAAATATGAAAAGAGAAAATGGAACATTGAGACCTCAATGTGAACATTTCACTTATTCAAGCCAAAACAGGAACACTGAAAAAGAATCATGCTGCACACAACTGAAATCAACTGCAACTTTGAAAAGAAAGCAAACTCACACACACACTATCACCACAGCTTCGTGCGGCCCCATCGTTGGTGACTGACGAGAGGTTGCTGAATGACCTCCAGCCTCCTGTGCCTCCATCCTCCAGTTGATGCATTCTTTTTAGAAGAGAGTCTTCTTCACTATCTTGAGCAACAACTTCTCTATCATGTGAATGGTTGGATCCTGCTTCCCAATCACTTTCTTCTTCTCTATTTTCAGAAATAAAAGCTTTATTATTCAATTTACCATCCAACAGATCCCTAGCTCGTTGTTTACAAAACATTATTCCATGTCCAGACACATTACAATAGTGACAAATAAGCCTTTTATTTGGATCCTGGGAGGTTGAACCTTACTTGAAAGAATAACTGTATCTCTTTTTACCATGTGTTCCATATAATGATTTTTCTTCTGTTTCAATTTTATTTGTTCTATTTTCGTCCTCTATCAAAGAAGAAATCAAGTCTTCCAGACTTGGATTGATTTTGCTCAAAGTGAAGACCATATTAGAATAGCTAGGAGGCATGCTATTAAGTAAAACTGATTTTGCATCATCGTCGAGAACATCTACTTTGATTCTAGCTAATTGATTTAATATAGAATGAAACTTAATTATGTGTTCCACCATGTTGTCACCTTCCTCCATTTTGAGTCTGAACAACTTTTGTTTTAGTGATACTGCTGCGCTTCCTGCTTGCGATCCAAATAGTTTGTTTAGTGTAGTCCAAATTGTATTTGAGGATTTTGACAAATCTATATGATGCAAATATGCATTAGATAATCCCAATCCAATGATTGCTATGGCTTTTCGATCTTTGATGTCCCATATTGCCGCTTCATCTGCATCTCTTGGTTTCTTTGCTTTGCCATCCACAATCTCCCACAAATCTTTGTTGATTAATAACAACTGAGTTTTCACCTGCCATGTGTAAAAATATTTTCCTTCGAATTTTTCCATTCGATTCAACTTAGTCATGTTAAAAAAATGGATGTCGGTTTCAATCGAAAATGCGTCCGAAGACAATATGACAACTAGACTAAATTTTTTATAAAGTAATAAACTGAGATCACTTTTTAAATGAAAATGAATATATAATAAAAACAAATTCTTAATTGCAATCTTCAGTTGACAAGAATTCTGAGTAGGCCTCTACCTCGTGCAAGCTCACCACCACATAATAGAAGAGATGTTGACGCATTCAAGCAAAAAATGTAGTAACTACGTCTCGACTGTATCCATGCTTCTAAAATCTTTCACCTCTTTCACTTTGTAACTTGCCTGCAGGAACAGTCCACAGTAGTTTTGAGATGGTGATCAAATAATAAGTATTAGTTCGCAGAGAACTTTTCCAAGCAATAAAAACGAACTCCACTCGCAGATGTAAATGCTCATATCTGGATTCGATGCACAAATAGAGAGTGTGCATGTGTAGATCGCCGAAGGGAACTAAGGTGTAACTGTGACTAGAAGAATCGAATGAAAAACTATAGCGAGTTGGAATGAAATTCTCTTGGGACTCAATCAACGCAAAATTTCTTGATGCAGATCTAAAATATAAACAACGACTAATACAAAGTAATAAATAAGTGTCAATTTAAGAATCCAAAGACACGCTATATGATGAATATCGATGCAGGAAGGCGTGAACCGATATCTGAACACTTCCCCAGACCGTGATGGCTATAAATTTGATTTAGAACAATAACACTTCCTTCTGATGTCTTCACCTAGAATATCTACTTTGTAATACTACAATTGCGTGCTTTGATAGTTGTTAGAGATTCATGTAGAAACAGAGAAACCGCCAGGCTCTAATGCCAAATGAAATAAATGTCACAGATCAGCACAATAAAACTGTTTAGATTAATACACGGAATAATGATATTCTATTACATTCATTCCGGATCATTACATAATGAACAAGCTACAAATATATAGGGAGATAGTTTCCTATTAAGTAGGAAACAACTCAACCACAAATCTATATATATGTGAGTTGTTATAACTCCCAAACAACTCACGTATATAATATACTAACTTGATATTATGAGTTTGTTTATTACAACTCATAATATATTACATAATATTATTCATCCATATATATGAATAATGTGAGCACTATATATGATTTCCTAACAAATGTTTAGTGTGTACACCTTAAATTTTATAATCAAATTATTGAAAACGGAACTTGGTTGGGGAGTGTTCTTATAAAGTCTTTGTGATGTTTTGTATTGACCTATGTGGCATTTTTTTGTTGCCTTCGTGACGTTTTGTGGGATTGTGAGTTGTCCGGCCATTCCCTACTATGTAACTTTCCTTTTAATTAATATAAAGGTCTTGTTCCAATGGTTGATTTATTAATTTTTAGGTATATTTTATATAGAAATAATATTTTGGAAGTGTAAATAATTCATAGTGTTAACCTCAAATATTGTAATTAAAATGACAAATTGTAAATTATCATTGCTGACAATCATTTTAATTGTGACAATCATTTTAATTTTAAATTTTGATTCTTCTCATATATTAGAATAATATATTTGTATCAAAATGAATATTATCTTATAACTTGAACTTCTATAAAATTGTTCGATGGACATATTTTTTTTCTTTTATTTTTTGAGTTAATAGAATTACATGATGGATTAATCATATAATATTTTAATAAAATAAGCATACAAATATATGGTATAATATTGATAAAAACAATTTTTCTTCATTTATTTATTTAGGAATAAACTTAATAGTTTCCACATAAACTGACACATTATATAATGAGATTTTAAAAAATATTAATTAATTTTGGGTATTGAATTAGACATCACACACATACTTTTTCGTATTTCAATATACGATGAGACACTATTCAATTAAAAAAAACTTATTAATTACTAATTTAATAATACATTTTGAATAGTATAATACAGTCTTGAATATTATCTATGTTCAACAAATGTTCAACCAGAGTTTCATAGCCATATTGTGCACCTTCATTTACAAATATAATTATAGCAACATGTAAGTATTTTTTTCCCAACTAATGGATATGTATTTCCGAAATGTCCATTCTCAATTGGTTTTCACTCAACATTTCGGCGGGGAAAACTGTAGCCATATTGTTTGGTAGGAGAGGCTCTGGAAAGAGCACAATGGTTTCTCTGATCGAACGCTTCTACGACCTTGTTGCAGGTACCTTAATTATAATTTAAGCTTCGCAACAAATATATAAGTGTCATCCAAATGTGGTGATAAGCTTTGTATTTCAGCAACGAAGGTGAGGTGTTGCTCGATGGGCGCAACATCAAAACGTTGTAGTTGAAATGCTTGAGGCAATGAAGACCACAAGAGCAGAACTGACAGTGGTAGCAGTGACAGTAAAACAGTAAAACACGGCGCTGGTGGATCTTTTCTACCGAGTGAGGGCTAATCTTCTCCTTATCCTCCTCCGCCGTCGCTGTCGCCACCTCTGCTTCCGCCTGAAGAGGAGAAGAAGCAGCAACAACAGAATATCGGTGTAGTGACAGTAGCCGTTCCAGAATGGTTAGGGGAATCGGGTTAAAGCTGGGAAAATGGACATATTTCGAGGCTGTGAAGGCAATGCTAGCTCCGTCAAAAGAAACAACGGGGCGGGATGCAACAACAAGGGGTTGCGCAACAGGTAGCTTGGTGTCAGGTGGAAGGGTGCAAGATGGAGTTGAGTGGTGCTAAGGATTATCACTGACACCACAAAGTGTGTGAGCTGCATTGCGAGGCTTCTCGGGTAATTGTTGTCGGAATAGAACAACGCTTCTGTTAACAATGCAGAAAGTTTCTTTTTCTCTTCCAATTTATTTTCTATCAAAAATGCCTTCCAAAACGATTCATGTGTGAGATTGAATGCCTCACCTAATTGTTATTCCAGTGTCGTTCATTTGGGAGTTCGCTTCATTCTCTCGACCCTGGTTTCGAACGCGCATTCCTTTATCACCAAGCTTCCGGAGGGCTACGACACAGGTTTTGTACCACTCCACCCAGTCTCACCCCTTAAGAATTTGCATAAATCTTAACTCTTTCTGTGGATCGTATTGTATGTCAATGTTTTCAACTACGAAATTTATGTGCATGTTGCTGAGCGAGGGGTCCAATTATCCGGAGGTCAAAAACAGATGATTACATTAGCCAGAGCGATGTTTAAGAACCACTCCATACTTCTTCTTGACAAAGCTACCAGTGCTTTGGATGCTGAATCAGAAAAACTGGTTCAGGGATCTCATGACCGGTTCATGATCGGAAGGACGACCGTGGTTGTGGCGCACCGTTTATCAACCATTAGGAAGGCCGATTTGGTTGCTGTACTTTAGCAGGGAAGCATTTTGGAGATGGGAACTCATGATGAGCTTATAGCGAACGGTGAGGACGAGGCGTACGCGACACTGATCAAACTTCAAGGGAATGCCAACGAATTTGGTGCTAACAATCCCAAATTCGCCCTACTTCCGACTAATTCGTTGCCATGAAGGTATATTTTTGCAGGTGTTCAGTAGCCTGAAAGTTCCACCATTTAAGATGACAAGATGAGTAAACTAGTCATAAAGTTTTCCCTAATGGAAAAGCAACGAAAGAACTACGCCCACTATTTGCCAAACCAGAAGGGGTTAAATTTGACGGCCACCTATGTCTGGCAAACAATTTTTCCGTGACGGTAATTTTCCAATACCGCCCCTTCAAAAATTTAAATATAGACTAGCAATCGCATGATGGAGCATGCAATGTGGACGCCGTAAGGGATCGGAGGTTTTTTTTTCCCATAATGTGGGCTATATTTGCATCGGGAGTGGAACATAACATAAGTAGGAAATGTAGTAGTAACTATATGTAAATGGATGAGCATGATGAATATATGAGTATATGAATGAATGAAAATGAATATCTATTAAGTGATGGTTCCAAATATCTAAATGAAAAGCACCACATTTAAAAGCATGTAGTTATGAAATCGACAAGTAAAAGATACATTGCCTTTTTTTCAATTTACACCAGGATTATTTTCTTTGTTAATCAAAGTAACATGGTTTTTACATAGTTGATCCTATATTCATTCAAACTTGCTCCTAATTGCATATGAAAGTTAGTTTACAAAAATGAAAATTCAAAAACAGTAGACAAATGTCTTTGTTCTTAGGTTTTGCAATCGATTTCTCTATAGCCTTTAGTGTCTCCACAACTCGAGTGAATTTCTTCAAAAGAAGAGTGCAAATACGTAAAACTAACACCAACATCCCGGTCCATAAGCTCTAGGTGAAAACATCAAATGTAATTTACCTTAAGCCCCTTCTATATTTGATGGCCACCTAATCTGGCAAACAATTTTTCCGTGACGGTAATTTTCCAATACTGCCCCTTCAAAAATTTAAATATAGAATCATATTTGATACTATACTTCATAATAATATACACAAAGATTATTTTATATTTATTTAGACTATATTTATTATATATTAATATAACTTACAATATATATCAGTAAAAATGACGGTCAATTTTAATAGGAAGCAAGGTAATTTCTCTCCATATTTTGGCTATAAGTTTTTTTGTTGCGTGACGGTTATTTCAGAAATCTGCAAGTATTTTACTGAGAAAATCTTTTAAACTAAAATCACTGGGGAAGGAAACCTTTCCAACAAAGATGTAATCTGAGAAACGACCATTAAATTTAACCCATTGGTTGTGAAGGCTGTCCGGAGGGGTGTACATGCCATTAGAAAAAATGACAAAAACATACAATATTAATTGTTCACAGAATGTTTCCGACCTGTTCCATGTTAATTATAACTGTACATTCTAAGCGTATTTTGGAAAATGTGAGTTTTTTTTGTGAGCTACAAATGCCCTCATGACATCATTCATGTCAATTGTTTGAAAAAATGTAAATTGCAGGTGTAAAACCAGTCATAACGAAAGAAACATGCAAGATTAGCTCAAAACACAGATGAAATTAAGATCAACGTAGCCAAAAAATAGAGGTCAAGATTAAGCTCACCATAGTAGAAAAAGTATACCGTGTGGAGCAATCTGATGCCACAGAATGCATATGAAGGATTTAGGATAACCACCATGTATAAAAATTAAAAATATAGAAGCTATACGACAGGAATCCTTGAAGCCTACAGCTAACATGTATGAGGGCAATATTACATACAATGAAAGTTTCGACTTGCAAACTATTTACATGGGTATGAAACCACGTTTTTCTGATGCATTCTGTCAAACAGTTCAGGTGCCTTGTGTAAGGCTCCACGTTTTACATACATGTAAAAGGATTTGCAACTACATCATCTGACAAAATTCCTCTATCAAATGCCCTCATGAGATCATTCATGTCAATTGTTTGAAAAAATGTAAATTGCAGGTGTAAAACCAGTCATAACGAAAGAAACATGCAAGATTAGCTCAAAACACAGATGAAATTAAGATCAACGTAGCCAAAAAATAGAGGTCAAGATTAAGCTCACCATAGTAGAAAAAGTATACCGTGTGGAGCAATCTGATGCCACAGAATGCATATGAAGGATATAGGATAACCACCATGTATAAAAATTAAAAATATAGAAGCTATACGACAGGAATCCTTGAAGCCTACAGCTAACATGTATGAGGGCAATATTACATACAATGAAAGTTTCGACTTGCAAACTATTTACATGGGTATGAAACCACGTTTTTCTGATGCATTCTGTCAAACAGTTCAGGTGCCTTGTGTAAGGCTCCACGTTTTACATACATGGAAAAGGATTTGCAACTACATCATCTGACAAAATTCCTCTATCTTTTTTGCTTTGATGGATGTCCATAAATATTCCAGAGCTCGTATTTTGGCACAGATCCAGAACAGATGCAAAAAATTATGGCAGAGCCCTCTGGTGGTTATCAGCGACCACACCTTAAAATGCCATCTCAGATTATGGACGAGAAAGAAAGAATCATCCAGAGATTTGTAACTAATAATGCCCTAATTGAAAATCCTGTTGCCTTTGAGCAGGAAGGGAAAATTCTAAACATGTTATAAAAAGAAATGTGAAAGAAAACGAATATACTTAAATTATAGACCTGGTCTATTCCGGAATTCAACAGGTGATTCTTTATGATTTCTTTAGTAATAAATATAAGTAAGTTGAAATTATCATTTTCACTTATATAGCAAGTCGCTGAGAGATCATAGTATATCGATCGAGAACGGAGGGGTGTTGCATGAAAAATGAATAGGGTTTTTAAAATTTTAACCTGTCATTATCTACGACTACCTATTCAACGACAATGCAGCAGCCAAAGATTTTTACAGGAACAAGTGCAAGTCGCGCGTGACGGTTATTTCAGAAATCTGCAAGTATTTTATGACTAAAATCACAAAAAAACATCTCAACGACCATTAAATTTAACCCCTGGTTGTGAAGGCTGTCCGGAGGGGTGTTGCCATTTCTGACAAAAACGTACAATATTAATTGTTCACAGAATGTTTCCGCGTTCCATGTTAATTATAATATTCAAAAAAATTATAAAACTTAGAGAGGAGACTCCAGTTACCTGTGCGGAAACCCCAAATTTTAGCTCCAGAGAAGGCATGGAATTTCAAATTATATGTGTCTGTCAAATCAAATTTTTTTGCCGACCTAACTTTTGGGTGTGGTTGTAAATTCAAAAAAATATATAGTTATTTTTATGATTTCTTTACATAAATATAAGTAAGTTGTCTATTTTCACATATTATATATATATATATAGAGAGAGAGAGAGAGAGAGAGAGAGAGAGAGAGAGAGAGAGAGAGAGAGAGAGAGAGAGAGAGAGAGAACTGCTTGAAAAATTATAGGGTTTTTTAAATTTTAATCCTGTCATTATCTACGACTACCTATTTTTTTTACAAGTGATTTTTGTTAAAAATCACAAAAAATGGCCTACAACTTGTCAATTTCCAGGTTTACTCGAGAGACATCATCCCAAAGTACCCTTTGTTGTTGTGCATTTTTCCTCATGTGCGGGGGGTGTGTGGATGATGATTGTGATGGCAATGAACAAGACTTGAAACATTGTCATGGATTGAAAATATGTGAGCATTTCCATATCTTTTTCAACGACCAAACAACAAACTTAAATGCTTCCCTTCGCTGATGTCCTCCATTTTTCCTCAAGCGTTGCTTTTCATTACGCTGCCATAACCAGCCGGTTGAAGCATTGGGCTGATGGACCACACTTTCTTCCCTTCCAGTTTTGTTAAGTGTTGGAGATACTCAGGCTCTAGATGCTCAAAAGTATTGACAAGCATTCCCCAGTTTTCAGTGAAAGACTACAACCGTCTTATAACATCCGTCATTACAGGGTGGAAAAATATCGTGTATATCTTGTGCTTATGTAATCTCAATGGAGTGGGTAGATCCAATCTCAACAAATGACTGTCACCTTATTTTTCCAATGCATTCTGTGACGTGAAAAATCCATGCACTATGTAGCATACTCGTTACAAATGCGTTGGACATTATCTTGGGTCGCCGTTCGCAGCGGTGCATTTTTCCTCATGTGCGAGGTATAAGGATGATGCTTGTGATGACAACTAACAAGACTTGAAGCATCATTATGGATAAAAAATCTATGAGCATTTCCAAAACTCTTTCAACGACCGAACAACAAACTCAAATTCTTCTTTTCACTAGTGGCCGACATTTTTCCTCAGGGCCTACTTTGCATTACACCGCCAAAACAAACCGGTGGAAACACAGGGCCTATGGACCACACTTTCTTCCATGTCATTTTTGTCAAGTGTTGGAGATACTCAAGGTGCAGCTGCTCAAAAGTATTGACAAGCATTCCCCATCCTTTATTGATTGACAACAACCATCCAATTACATCCATCATTACAGGGTGGAACAATATGGTGTATATCTTGTACTTGTGTAATTTCAATGGAGTGGGTAGATCTAAGCTCAACAAATGACTATTCCCTTCTTTTTTGACGTGTTCTATGACGTAAAAATTTATGCACCATGCAGTAGACTCGTTGTAAATGTGTCGCATGTGTCGAACAACACCTTGGTGATATTATGGTTATCGAGTACTTCCATAGCGCATCCCAAAAGAATATTATTAAAGGCGTTTATAAGTGAGAATGAGCCTACTGAATCTGAAATGTGGTAGGTGAAATAGACAAGGGGATTGGTGGGTAGACAACAGTGAAGTACGATCATGTTATCATCGTCCACGTGTCCTGAGGCGTGTGAAATTTTGTGAAGAGGTCCTGTACACGGAGTAGGTTGGGTGCAACTTGAGCCACTGGTCGATGCATTTGGCGTGGAACATGTAGCCGCACAAGGGAAGTAACTAAACGATGTCCTCCAACTCTTGGCAACATTTCAGACATATTGAGCATCACGACCTCTCCTGTGCTTCCGGTTTCATTCCACACGGTTAATCAGAGTACACAACTTTTAGATACGCGTCAGGATCGATCCCCGTCTCCTCTGCCTCGTTCATTTGATCCGCAACAATGTTGTTGCGCCTACGATTGGTAGATGTAGTAATTTGACGCCTCACCAGCATCAACCACACAAATACCACGAAAAATGTCAACGATGTCAACAGAAATACGATTCCTGAATCCTAATGCGAATGCTGAGCTCGTCGGAGACCTCGGTTTGTCTGTAATCATTGAATTTTAGCTCATCTTTATTAATATCAAGATCATTTTTTCTTTCTTTTTTACTGCTCCATTTTTCAGGGTTTTGAATTGGAGATGGAAGAAATTGGAGCTTTAGGAGAAACTGTATTAGATGGTCATTGGGTAGATAGCTGCGACCTCATTCATTCGTCTCCATTCACCCGCTGCCTTCATGGCTCTTAACGTGTACTGATGACATCTTGAACATAGAAGATATTTCTCTGGCCCTCTCTACTGATTTGAGTGCTTCATCTTTTGTTACTTTTATTAGTATCCAAGGGTCTATATTTACATTACCTGAGTTTTTGATTTTAGGCAATTCAGATTTGCAATCATGCTTAAGAGAAAAAACTTTCGTTTCTTCACAATTTTCTTGTTCCATACTCCAGGACAAAAAACATTCTATATATCAATAAACAAGAATCCTTACAAGCGGGTCCAATAATAGACAAGATACACAAAAATGCCAACCTGATGCTTGGCGAGGCAACTGAACTTTGCAAAGAAATTTAGCTTTTCGTGGTTGTCATCAAAAATTTCTACTGAGAAAGCATGGGATGATGAAATACTCAAAATTTCAGATTCATCCAAGAAATCTTATGTATTGCATTCTTCTCTCATGGATAAAATGTAATCACAGGTTCGAATTCCCTGCAAATTACATATAGAAAGCATTCTTAGAGAATCTGTACACTCTACGAGATGTTTATATTTCTTTAGCAAACCATATCTACAGTCACTGGGAGTGGAAATTCTCTTTATTAAAGTTGTATTAGCATATCTTCTTTATGAGGAATATATGGATGAAAAATAGTTGTCCTACGAATGCAGAGGCATATGCTGAAATTAAAATGAGGGAAAACTGCATCCAGTTAAAATGCTCAGTTAATATCAGCTTTTGATTTCTTGACCAATTCCTTTATGAACAAGGACATTTGTTCAAACTGAGAGGGAAACATGAGGAGAAATATACCACAACTACTGCAAATACCCATCTGACGAATATGTGTCAACACCAAGGTACTAAATTTTGTACGAAGTGTATAATACAATGGACAAACTATATGGAAAAGAAGTGGACGAACAAAAAATATAATAAATACGGGAAAAAAATGGTAAGCCATTTTTTTCTAAAAATATAATAATTATTAATAATTCAATAATTTTTTTATAATAATATCAAAATTATTACTATCATTAAAATCATTAAAATCATATAAGTGAAAAATTATTTCCAATAAAAAATATACAACTAAAGAAAGTTCAAATTATCTTCAAATTTTTCTACAGGCCTCTAAGAATGAAAAAACACACTATTTGGTTTTCATTTTTAAGTCTGGTAAGTTACTACCATAATTGTATATATGCATATATTTGATCCATTTGTATATGACATAAGTTTCTACGCTTATTGTAATGTCATTTACATGTACATATCTCTGGTATAGAGATGCTTTGTTTGTAGTTTTCTATTTTCAATAGGAGTATGACCAACTTTTGTCATATAAATACATTAGCAAAATACATATTTACTATGTAAAGAATGAGTTATTCTCTTTTTCCAACACATGAGTTTTAATATGATTATTGACAATATTATTGTATATTATATTTGTGATTTTCTTAGTTACATGTTCTGTAACCTTTTCCTAATGGAATTCTTGATGTAAAATTTCAAGAATTGTCTCCCGCCAACTACATGGGATCTCCAACAAAATATTACAGTTGCCCCCACAATGGGCTTCTAGATAGCGTGTTGCATTTTAGGATGAACATTTAAGGAGGACACTCATTTTGGAGAGAAAACCTGAAGTTAGATTTTGGACATGTTCAAACAATTAGGTCCACCTACATTTTTCTTAACTCTTTGTGTGGCATACATAAAATGGGTAGACCTCAACATTGTTATGCCTAGTGATCACCCATAGATGCTCAACGATGGAGGACTTTTGACATAGTTTTAAACCCTGTCCGGATAACATTTGTTTTTTACATATTACTATACATTCCATTTTTTGTTTTGCATTTTTCGATTTATCTTTTCAATCTATTCATTATTGTATTTTCATCACCAGTCTTTCCAAAAATATCTCCTCTAATGTTCCTACATTCCCATCAAAGCCATTTTGATTTTATGTTATATCATGTTCCATCCTAAAATTTACCTTCCACTTCGTCATCCTTATAACACCCACAATTTACACACATAATTACAACACTAAAAATACCGGAACAATTTTTTGTTTTTACTTACATTGCTATTTACACAACACCACATGAAAATGCAAGGCATCTCTTAGAACAACGCATAACACATGAGATGCTTGCATAACCCTTATCCCATATGGATAACATGAATATTACATGATGAACATCAAGGCCACCTTTTCCCAAATGACAAGACACAACACAATGATTCAACTACATTATGACTCCCGTATAGGCACCATCCATGACAACACTTCCTTGGTTTACATATTTATTATATTTATATTTCAATATTGACCTTATTTTATTGGAAATCACTTATCAATTATTTTATAACTAGTTGCATTATCTTTACTTTATTTAACATTTCACTTGTAGTTCTCCCACCTAATTTTTCTTGATTCCCTCATCACACAAGAATGATGTATCCTGGTTGTTGGTACGAAGATATGTACCTACATGATCCTTTTAGTGTTTGTTCCAAGGATTCATTTTCTAAGATGCACGATTGATTCAATTTTCCATTTATCTTTGTTGCAACAAGGGAGGTTCTCATGAACCAAAGGAAGTCTATTGATTCAAGAGTAGATAGATTACACATTCTTTCAAATTAGCATTTAATTTCTAAGGCTAGTCTATTTATTTTTTACATTATTACAACTAACCATGTATCCCATCTACTTCACTTAATTACTTAGTCATCAAGGTGCAAACGAGTATGGTTTCACACTCCACCAGGTTTGGATTCCTGGACAGTTAAGTATTAGATGTGTGTTACGAGGAGACATTCAATTATAAATTTTACACACCTTACTATGGTCACAACTAGAGCGATTAAACACCCTTATCTCCAACAATCATCATGTAACTCTAGGTACATTCGATGTTAAGCTAGAACTCTTGTTTGAGTGAGTTTTAAGGGGATTCACACTCAATATCGTCTTGTGTGGTTAACTAAAACATTGGATCCACTCGAATCATTTTCATTCATCTTAAAATGGTTTCATTCAATTTGATTTAATTAATTTTTTTAAAAAAAAATTGTTGAGTAACCCATTTATTAATAGGGACATTGGTTTGCTCATGAGACTACTAGTCCTTTCCCTAGGGGTTTGTGTTAAGAACATGATTACATGATTTCACACTATACATTCAATGCAAAAATAGGACAAGGGGATAATAAGAGGGATTAGTTCTTCATTTAAAAGGTTAAAATTCACATTAAATTCTACACGAAAAGGATTCCGTTCTCACCATAAGTTGGTATAAATGTGTTACAAGAACGATATACATTTTACCTTTCTCTAAGCACATTATCTTATGGTTACATTTTCACAAAGTAATCATAAATTAAAATGTGGTTAAGTTTCACAAATAACTCTTAGTATTGCACCATAGAATCCAAACGATAATAGAAATTGGGTATCGAGTTCATTTATGATTCTAACTCATATAGGAGACTTCCAAGGTTAGATAACGATCTTTGCCCCCTACACTCTTCACTTACATGTGTGCCTGACCAAGAGGATCTTACATTATGTTGGGGTTTGGTTACCCATAGAGTATTACCTAAAGGTAATCATATTATCCTTAGTACACACACGACTATCAATCTCACATGGGGACCACATACCCAAGAAAACGTTTAACCATGTGGTTCCTAATTGTTGGGTTCACGATGATGTCGCTAAGTGTATAAGCTATAACGACCAACTCAAACTTAGGCCCTTAGTTACTTGAAATAAAAGGTGTTCTCAAGTGTAAAATTTTAATTTCCTTCTAAGGTTTTGGTTTCTTCTGAGTTCTAAAATATCATGCAAGAAGGGTAGATATGTACAAGTTTTTCAAGTGAGGTTGACTGTTATAATTAGGCCTCTTTCTATATTATTTTCTAGTTAGATAACATAACACTGTGGAGATTTCACCATAAATTTCACAACAAACATGCACTATAAGATATTAAATTTGGTTTCATTTAACATACATATACAACTTTGACAATACAAAATTTGGGGCTCAAGATAACACCCATGTTTAGATGAACATTTCCCTTAAACCCTAACATCTAAAAAATTACATAAATTCACTACTAAACCTTTCAATACTTCGCAAATTGTTGAAAGATCAGCTACCATTTCACTTAACATATATATTCAATCCCCCTTTTTTAACATGTGCCAATTTGAATCAAAAGAACACCTATAGTTAAATGCATATTTACCAAAGCACCCATAAAATTAGCATCTCATTCATAATGCCAAATTTCAATTAATACCTTTACTGTAACATAACAATACATAAAAATTTCTTTACATTAACATACATAAATTCTAACAATATACAATGAATCACATCCACACCGTTTCACCATCTTACTTGTATCCTGAAAAACCATGTGAGCATGAAATCAACGATAAATTGCTGGCCCATGGCATCCACTTAGGTCTAACATAATTAATGTTTTTTTTGTTTCTTATTTACATAATCATAATTTACATTCTAAGCGAGAGGGTTAAAAAAAATTCATTCCATTTTATTTCACGTCATTTCTTACCCAAGGAGAGAGAAAGAGATAGGGAAGAGAGAGAAACACTATTTTGCTGAAATTCCAATTCCACGCAACAAGGCACAAGATAGAGTTCCAAATAGTTATTTACAAGTGTTAATAAGTTTCCATGATGGTTTGCTAACTTGACTAGGGTCCTACAACTTTCCTTTATATTTTTCTGCTAGTTGTAAAAATGTTCAATTTGGGCTCGGAGGCTAAGAAACCACTTTCAAACGTTGTCTACCGGGGAGAAAACACACCATGAGTAAGTTTCTATGTTTCCTCTTATACACCAAGAATTTACAGGAACTGACGAAATTCAGAAATGGTGAAGTGTTTATGATTGGCGGCCAGATTTCTGAGGCCATTGGTTGTAATTGACCTAGTTGTAAATGATCAAAAGTTAGCTCGAGGGCTCAGAAAACCATGTCCAAAAACCACGTTCAATGGATGAATGCGCAACAAGAAACTTCCTACAAGTTCCGCTATTTATGGAGAATTCAACAGAGTCGAAGGGGCTGAGAACTAGCAAATAGTTTTCAAACAACAATAGATTTTTTGGAGCCACCAATCGTAATTGGTCCAGTTTGACCTAGTCAAATTGTGACTAGAGGCCCAAAAAAATGCCATTTCCAAACTATCATGAAGAGTGTTTTTCCCCTAACTGATGGTTCCAGGAAACTGTCTAGTAGAAATACTAGAGGTTTGCGAAGGAAGATAAACATTTCTCTACTCATGGTCTGAATAGGGACCTAATACGAAACTTAACTTTTCAATTTTAATCACTTTGTAAAGTTGTAAAAAAAACGTAACGAGCTCCAAAAAGGGCGGCGAAGAGAGCACCAACAGTTGATAGGGGTTGATCTAAGGTTTAATATGAATCCACACATAATAGGAAACATGGGAAGAGGTTGATCTCTTTTCTAGGGTTCAGGAGGTTATATTGCGAGTCTCTGAAAATCACATTTTTGTAACTTTGTGAGGTAGACAAAAATGGTTGTTTTATTTGACAACATCAACAAACCATCACCAATACCAACAGACACGAGTGCCCAATTGTGACACCTTGGGTTAACAATGTATGAGGTTGTGGGAGAAATCCCAGTTGATGGTCGAGGTGTAACTTGGTTACGCAAATCACAAAGTGGAGCTTTTTTCTTTTAAACTATCTAGTTTGGTTAAATATCCAATTGTATAATTATCTACTGGTTTATTAGTTATGTTATTGTTGATGGTGAATCACGGCACCCCTGAATGTCTGCAACTCGATGGGTTGACACTCTCAGTGCGATTGCATAACATGGAGCTTTTCCAAAGTGTGGGACCTTGCGAAATCGGAAAAGCTCTCCGGATGAAGGCCGGTTCCTATTCCTCTGTTCAGATGCACACGTAAAATGTAGAGGGTTTACTCAAAAACCTAATCTAACTTGCCAAGGAGACAGGGTAAGAAGATGTATAAAAATAAAACCTAAACTAACAGAGGTGATGCACCGAGGAATGAAGAAACATCTATCTTGCCAATAAACACAAACCATTAAAATGTAATGCAAGATCATGCACAGATAATAGATTTGCAATGAAAGATCAAGAGGATGCAAATGAACACAGAGAGGGTTGAGAACCATCCACAGACATGCATTATTTGCTCTAAAGATTGATACAATACACTACAAAATGCCAAGAGGCAAAGTTGCATTATAGTTTTAGATGGGAGGTTTGAACTCCACAAATCCACCTATCAAAGAGAAGAAAGGAGAGGCAAAACAAGAATGTCTAACCTTTAGAAAGAAGCCCCTCCTTACAATTTATAGGAAGAATGAGAGAGAAAAGAGAGAGAGGAAATCCAAATCTACCCCAACCACCTCCAGGTTGTATTTAATTCATCTCATTATGGTGGTAGGTGAGAACCCTAGCAAACCTAAAAAGTGAAAAACTATATTTTACATTTTTAAGAATTTTTTCTCACCCAATTAAATATATCCAGTCGTAGTTAGACAGATGACCTCGTAATCTTTCCAAAAAGTCCAACCTTGCATGAATCCAAGCTCCCTGTGAAAAGTTATGGCCATCTGAATATCTGGGTCAGGATTTGCTTCCTGTCAGCGCTCAAAATGTTGCACCTCTCGAAGGTGCACCTTGGCGCATCCATGTTCATGTCGACACTCTTTGATGTGGGCCTTCTACCTGCACCTTGGCATGAACTTTTTCGTGTCGACATTTTTCTACCTGCGCCAGGGCGCATCCATGTTCATGTCGACACTCTTTGATGTGTGCCTTCTACTTGCGCCTTGGCGCGAACTTTTTCATGTTGACACTTTTCTACCTGCGCCAGGGTGCATCCATGTTCATGTCGACACTCTTTGACGTGCACCTTCTACCTGTGCCTTTGCGCGAACTTTTTTGTGTCGACATTTTTCTACCTGCGCCAGGGCGCATCCATGTTCATGTCGACACTCTTTGACGTGCACCTTCTACCTACGCCTTGGTGCGAACTTTTTCATGTTGACACTTTTCTACCTGCGCCAGGGCACATCAATGTTCATGTCAAAACTCTTTGATGTGCGCCTTCTACTTGCGCCTTGGTGCAAAATTTTTCGTGTCGACACTTTTCTACCTGCGCCAGGGCGCATCCATGTTCATGTCGAAACTCTTTGACGTGCGCCTTCTACCTGTGCCTTGGCGTGAAATTTTTACATGTTGACATCTCATGCTGTGTGCCTCTTACTTGTGCCTTGGGTACAACTTTTTGGCGTAAATAAATGTCAGGTTTTGATTTCCTTTGATTTCCTTATTCTTCCGTTGTTTTTCTATATTGACCCGAGTGGGAGATATATACAACAATTGGTGACTTAACGGGATCGCCTGCTTGCTAGGTAGAAGATCAGTGGCCTTTTAGCAATTCATTGGGCATGGAGTCATAAGCAATAACCTGAAACCAACTTGATCTCTGATCCCGAGCTTGATACCGCAACTCCTTCTTCGAGAGCATGTTGAACTGTAGAAATTCAACCTGAGAGCAACAAAACCTATGCTGGAGCACTTAGGGAAATTGAAACCTAACTACAACAAGAAAATGTGCATCCACACTTAGAGGAATTGAAATCTAGGATAATATTTACAAGGGTAAACCCTTTTCCTTTTAGTAGAAATGTTTAAGATAGATTTCGTTAACCGGAATCAGGAGTTCTTCTCCATCCAATGTAGACAATTGGAAGGCATTACTACTTTTACATTCCATGACCATGTAGGGGCCACTCCAAATGGCATCAAACTTGGAATGCCTTCCTAGTTTTTCCCGATCTGCATCCCATTTCAGAACTAGGTCCCCTTCCTGGAAGGTCTTTGCTCTTGCCTTCTTATCAAACCATCTTTTTACTAAGGCCTGACCTCTCTCGATCGTCTGAACTGCATGCTCTCTGATTTCTTCTAATTCCATCAACTCTGCATACCTGGCCTCCATTAGTTTGAACTCAGACAACTCCAACTGCTTCATGAGCTCCAATGCTGGCAATTCTAATGATATAGGCAGTATTGCCTCTTTCCCATAGACCAACTTGTAGGGAGAATTACCAGTAGACCTCTTTGGGGTTATCCTGTCAGCCCATAACGCTGATTTTAGCTTGGTATGCCATGTCCTTTGGTTTTCATCCAGAGTTCTTCTGATGATTCTTAGCAAATTCTTGTTCGTGGACTCTGCCTGTCCATTACCCTGCGGGTAATAATTTGAAGAGGTGCTCAAATAGATTCCATTCTTAACAGCCCATTCTATAATCTTGAAACCTATGAATGCTAATGCATTATCTGATATGATAGTGGCTGGCACACCGAACCTGGTCACTATTCCTTCATAAAAGTCTAGTATGTTAGACTCATTTGCTTCTTTGAGCGCTACTGCTTCGGTCTACTTGGTGAAATAGTATGTTTCCGTGAGAATCCACTTGTGGCCTTGGCTTGAATTTGGGTTGATGACCCCGACGAAGTCCAATCCCCATTGCATAAATGGTTGGTCAACCAAAATTGGGTGCAATGGAAGCATTGCTAGTCTTTCTTTTCCCGTGAAGAGTGCACATTTCTTGCACTTTCTTATCCATGTATAACAATCACTGAACACTGTCGGCCAATAATACCCTGCCTTCATTATCTTGAGAGCCGTTACTCGTGGGGTGAAATTTCCTCCAGAATCTCCATCGTGAAAATATCGTAACACCCTCTCAATTTGACCTGTCCCAATGCACCTCAATAGAACTCCATTGATGTATTTTTTAAACAAAACACCATCAACAAGCACATATGGAATGGCTTGTAATCTGAAGTATCTCCTTTTTGCTTTTCTCAATTCTGGAGGGCATAGGCCTACTTGTAGGAAGTGTATCATATTCTGAGTCCAACAAGGAGTGGTCACATCATCATTTTCCTATTCTTGACCATCCTGTAGTACCAAGACAGTCTCTTTTTCATCACCTACTTCAACTTGCTGACTCAAAGCGAGCTATTTGCATAATCCCTTTCCACGGACTAGTTTTGTGACCTTGATCTCGAAGTCATATTCCATGACACGGGCTATCCATCCTGCACATTTCTCATTTAGATCCTTGTTTAGAAGGAACTCCTTGACCCCCGTATGAGAGACCAACAATTGGATCTTGTTGTTTGAGACTAGGTGCTTGAATTTCTTTAAGCTCCTGATCACTGCAAGGACATGCTTTTCAATGAAAGAGTACCTAGTTTCATATTCTTCCAAGCTTTGACTGAAGAAAGCAACTGGTTGTTCTAATACCTCTTTGTTTTGTTGTACCAAGATTGCAGAAATCGTGTCCCCACCACCAAAGGCATATAACATGAAATCCTTGGAGAATTCTGGATTGACAAGAGTTAGAGCTTGAGATATAGCCTCTTTTATTGCCTCAAAACTTGCCTTGCCTTCAACTGTCCACTTAAATGCCATGCTCTTCTTCAACATCAGCATTATTGGCTTCACGAGAGTAGAAAAATTTGGCACAAATTTACAGATAAAATTGATCCTCCCTAAGAAGCTTTGAAGAGCCTTCTTGTGACTTGGCAATGGCAACGCTTGAATTTCTTCAACTCTCTCTGGGTCAATCATCAACCCCTCCTTTGAAACAATATGGCCTAGAAGTTTTCCTTTGTGAGCCAAGAATATGCATTTTTTGAGATTTAATGATACCCCAAATCTTCTACACCTCTTAAATACCTGCCTCAAATGAAAGAGGTGATCCACTACATTTTTGGAGAATACAGTGATGTCATCAAGATATATCAGAACTACTTTATTGATTAACCTCTTGAAGGCCATATCCATTGCCCTTTGGAAAGTGGCTCCAGCATTTGATAGCCCAAATGGCATCTTCTTGTAGGCATAGGTGCCCCATTTGGTGGTGAAAGCCATCTTGAACTAGTCATCTTCTTTCACCATTACCTGATTATACCCTGAGTAGCCATCTAGGAGAGAGAATCTCTCCGAGCCGGATACTACTTGCAATATTTGTTCCATTGAAGGAAGTGGGTAATGGTCTTTGAGAGATGCCATGTTGAGGTCTCGAAAGTCCACACACAACCTGATTTCTCCGCTCTTCTTCCTGACTGGAACCAAGTTCGCAACCCAGCTTGAGTGCTTGATCGAGATTATAATGCTTGCCTCTATTAGCTTGTTTAACTCTTTCTTCATTAGAGGCTCAATGTGAGGGTTGTCTGGTCTCTGCTTCTGCCTGATGGGCTTAGCATCTGGATCCAATTCTATGGTATGTTGTGCCAACTTGATTGAATCCTCTCAAGTCTTCATAGCTCCATGCGAAGACATCTGGAAATTCTTGGCAAAGCTGTATGAAATCTGATTTCTCTTACTCAGTGGCCACTTTACCAATTCGAAGTGTTCTGCCTTCCCCAACCGGAACTGGCTCTGAATCTTCTCTCTTGACCTGTATGTTAGCCTTTTCCTTATGGAACTGGTCATTAGGGTTGAAGATAGACTCCAACGTTACTAAACCCTTGGGAAGCTTGTTTGTCTACAGCTGCACTACTTGATCCCCATAATGCTGCTCTAATCTGTCCTGATTCCTAGTTGAGAATTCAGCCTTTTCTTGTAAGAAATTGAAGATCTGTTGATCGTTCTCAAACACCTGCCAGCTTGTGTTATTATCTGGCATTGCTGGCCTCACAATCACATGGATATGTGGCTGCATTTTTTTCCTTATAATGTTTTCAACCACATCAAACATTGCTCCAACTGCTGCGAGCCTATCTGCGGCTTCATTTTTCTTCCTGGGTATGGACATGATGTTGAAAGCTTCGAAATCCTCAATGAGGTCCCATACCCTGTTCTTGTAGTTCTTCAGCATGTCATTCTTTGTAACATGTTGTCCCCTAACTTGATTGATGATTAGCTCGCTATCCCTGAACACCTGCAAGTTCTTTATGCCCTTTTTCCTGGCCCAATGAAGCCCATGAATCAAGGCCTCATATTCAGCTGTGTTGTTTGAACAGGAAAAATGGAAATGAAAAGCTGAATAATATTTGAAGCCTTGAGGTGAAACAAGCATAGTTCCTCCTCCTGCACCTTTCCTACTCCTTGATCCATCGAAAAATAACTGCCATACCTCATTGTCATCCTTATGGTCTGATTTGGTGATGCTAGGAATAGGATGGTTTTCTTCATGTATGCAATAGAATCCTAGCTCAGATTCTTCTACTTCTTGGTAGGGATCAAAAGCATGTACCTTACTTGCCCATTCATCAAGAGTCAAATCTGGGATGCTTCCAACTTTGGTGTCAGCTTCATCTGTGCTTGGATAATCTTCTTGATCAAATGCTAAACAATTGGCATTGATTTGGCTTGGAGTATGAGGCTCAATATGAAAGTTTGCAATTGGTTCGGATCTGATTGTGACCTTAGTACCATATCTTGTTCTGAACAACATGTGAGACCAGTCAGCAGATAAGTAGCCTCTAATTCTAGCTATGAAATCCCTTGATAAGCATAGGGCAAAGAGTGGTGGAAAATCTATCACTGACACATCTTGCAAAATGGTAACGTTGGGGCATGCATGCAAGGTAAGATTCAAACCTTTAATCACTCCCACCATTGCTACTGCTGTCCCATCCAATTGCACTACCCCCTTTGATATGAATTCATATTGGAGACCCAACTGATCAGCTATTTGCTTGGGCATGACAAAACTACTTGCCCCAAAATCAATCATGCAATTGTGTACTAGTTTATCCCCAATGATTAATGAAACATAGAATGGAGGGGGCTTAAAAACTTTACCTTGTTGTCCTCCATGATTCCCTTCAGGCTGAGTAGCATTTGTGAGGACCTTCTCTTATATATGGACCTGCTGGTTTGAAGTTGACCAATTTCTCATGGCAGCTTGTAGAAGATCTCTTTGGCCTGGGATGGATAAAGATTCCCACATTGATATATTCACATTTTTCTTCTTCATTTGATCAATAATGCTAAATGGGAATGAAACATCTCTTTGCTGTCCTTTAGTCTGTGCATTCCTTTCTTGTGCATGGGCAGCAACAACTGGCATTTGAGTTGGTTTAGAAGGTGGTTTTGTCTGTCCTTGCATGTTTGGAGCTGTATTTTGCTTATCGACACCTTGTGGAGTGATGGAAGGTTGTAGATCACTTGGAGCCAGTGACTGCCCTTCACCAATATTCCTCTTCTTTGATCTTGTGTTAGCTGCTACACTCTGAGAAATTGTTTGATTCATGCCACAAAAATCCTCAGCTTGCCAATTCGCAAGTGCGGTATCATTTGGAGCTGTGTTTTGCTGAGATGTCCCTTGTTGCTGATTTGTTTCTTGACTCACTTCACCCTCAACGCCAGTAGTTGTCACCATCAAGGCTTGGTTCAAAGCACCATTGAAGCACATAGATTGGTTGTGAGGTTCATTTCATGGGAAACACCAATCATACTCTTGAGCTATGTTGTTTTGCACTGGCACTAAGGATTTATAAGTAGATGCAACATTGGGGTTATAGGGCTGAAATGGTCTATTGGTGGGAGGCCTTACTTGGCTTTGATTTGTAGCTGGATTGGGTGGCCTATTGGGCTAGTATGGTGGCCTAGCCTGGTATTGCGCTTGAGGCTGATACGGTCTAGCACTTTGAGCTTGCTGTCTTTTGATAATCACCAGCTCATTTCCAAGGTTCTGCAATTGTCTCATAACCTCCTGGAGTTCATTTGAAGCACTAGAGGATGAAGTAGAAGTTTCATTTGAAATTTGATTTCTAGGAGTGGGAATAGGAGCCAAAGTGGGTGTTTCACTAGTACTTGGATTTTCTAAGTTTGGATACAAGGGCATGGGAGACCTAGGAGCTAGCTTACCAGCTTGAATAAGACAGTTTTCAGCCCTAATGGCAATGCTATAAGCAGCAGGTAAGGTTGTTCCTCCCATAGATTGAATTAACATAGAAATATCAGAATTTAAAGCCTTAAGATAGTATAGAAAAGCACCTTCAGCTGTTGTCCTAACGGCCACTAGATTTCTATCCCAAGACCTTTGAAATCTGAAGTTGAAGTCAGTCAGCTGCTCATTGGGAGCTCTCTTGATAGTTGTCAATTGTTCTAGTAGAGACAAATTGTCTCCCTTTTCCCCAAACTGCTCATGGAGATCTATGCATAACTGATTCCAATTTTGGATAGAACCAGCTCCAAGGCTCCTAAACCATTACAATGCCTTCCCTTTGAACGAAGATGCCAACAATTTGACAGCAACATCCATTTCATTTATCTCATAGATTGTAAAAACGTTAGCAATGTGTTTGACATGATCACCAGGAGTGGTATGATTTTCTCCAGTAAAAAATGGAATGTTCTTCAATGTTGCAATTGGAATTGGATTCTGTGCATTGAGGGCAAGTGGACTGCTACCAGTGAAGTTGACAAAAGGGTTTTGTTGCGCCATTCTGATTGGCCTAAGAATCCTTGTTGATTGGATGAAAGGTCTACCAGGTGGAGGGGTTGATAAAGTCCTGTTAGGTGGAGAAGGTGATCTTTGTGGTCTTCTTCCTCTCCTTCCTCTGCCTAGTGATAGTTGTAAGTGGACAAATAGACCCTCTTCTCGAGTATCAGAGCTGGTTCGAATTCTTCTCATGTACCTGGGCAACCTGTGCTGCTATACCAATGAATTCTACCCCTTCAGAGTCGCCAGATGTGTTGGGGAATGAGCCTCAAAAGGCTGGATCCTGCCAGGTTACACACCAAACCTGAAAATATCAAAAATTTGAAATTAAAATTTTGAAGGACCCGAAAGATACAACTCTTCAATTCAGTTATCGGGTCTTACTGTGTAACTACTAATCCTCGAAGGTACAGGTGAAACTCAGGTCATCCAAGGCAACTTACAAAACCCGAAATACACCGCGTCGGAACTTGGGACATGGTCAACACTTGGGAAAACCCGAAATACTAAAAACCATGAAATTTTGAAAGTTAAAATCTCAAAAATCTAAGAATACCCTTTTGAATATTATCCCTCGATCTATCAACTGGCAAAATTTTGACTTGTTTTGAGCAAGTTAAGCCCTTGAAAATCAATTTCAAAGTTCAGCTTGGAAGGTGAAAAATCTAAAATTGTAAAACCTACAATTTTTTAGTCCAAATTTCTTGAAAATTCCTTCAAATCTTGTGGAATGACCTCTTGTCCCACCGGGCGTGCCAAAATTGTTGATTGCGAGTCACGGCACCCCTGAATGTCTGCAACTCGATGGGTTGAGAATCTCAGTGTAATTGCATAACATGGAGCTTTTCCCAAGTGTGGGACCTTGTGAAATCAGAAAAGCTCTCCGGATGAAGGCCGGTTCCTATTCCTCTATTCATATGCACACGTAAAATGCAGAGGGTTTACTCAAAAACCTAATCTAACTTTCTAAGGAGACAGGGTAAGAAGATGCATAAAAATAAAACCTAAACTAACAGAGGTGATGCACCAAGGAATGAAGAAACATCTATCTTGCCAATAAACAAAAACCATTAAAATGCAATGCAAGATCATGCACAGATAACATATTTCCAATGAAATATCAAGAGGATGCAAATGAACACAGAGAGGGTTGAGAACCATCCACAGACATGCATTATTTTCTCCAAAGATTGATACAATACACTACAAAATGCCAAGAGGCAAAGTTGCATTACAATTTTAGATGGGAGGTCTTAACTCCACAAATCCACTTGTCAAAGAGAAGAAAGGAGAGGCAAAACAAGAATTTCCAACCTTTAGAAAGAAGCCCCTCCTTACAATTTATAGGAAGAATGAGAGAGAGAAAAGAGAGAGAGGAAATCCAAATCTACCCCAACCACCTCCAGGTTGTATTTAATTCATCTCATTATGGTGGTAGGTGAGAACCCTAGCAAACCTAAAAAGTGGCAAACTGCATTTTGAATTTTAAAGAATTTTTTCTCACCCAATTAAATATATCCAGTCGTAGTTGGACAGAGGACCTCGTAAGCTTTCCGAAAAGTCCAACCTTGCATGAATTCAAGCTTCCTGTGAAAAGTATGGCCATCTGAATATCTGGGTCAGGATTTGCTTCCTGTCAGCGCTCAAAATGTTGCACCTCCCAAAGGTGTGCCTTGGCGCATCCATGTTCATGTCAACACTCTTTGACGTGCACCTTCTACGTGCGCCTTGGTGAGAAATTTTTCGTGTCGACACTTTTCTACCTGCGCCAGGGCGCATCCATGTTCATGTCGACACTCTTTGACGTGCACCTTCTACCTGCGCCTTGGCGCGAAATTTTTCATGTCGACACTTTTCTACCTGCGCCAGGGCACATCCATGTTCATGTAGACACTCATTGACGTGCGCCTTCTACCTACGCCTTGGCACGAAATTTTTTCGTGTCGACACTTTTCTACCTGCGCCAGGGCGCATCCATGTTCATGTCAACACTCTTTGATGTGCGCCTTCTACCTGCGCCTTGGCACGAAATTTTTTGTGTCGACACTTTTCTACCTACACTAGGGCGCATCCATGTTCATGTCGACACTCTTTGACGTGCACCTTCTACCTGTGCCTTGGCAGGAACTTTTTCGTATCGACACTTTTCTACCTGTGCCAGGGCGCATCCATGTTCATGTCGACACTCTTTGACGTGCGCCTTCTACCTGCGCCTTGGCGTGAAATTTTTTCATGTTGACGTCTCGTGTTGTGCACCTCTTACCTGCGCCTTGGGCGTGACTTTTCGGTGTAAATAAATGTTGGGTTTGGATTTCCTTTGATTTCCTTATTCTTCCGTTGTTTGTCTATATTGACCCGGGTGGGAGATATATACAACAGTTATATTGCAAATGAAAGAACTAAATTACAAAAAATATAAAATATTTCGGTAAGGAGACCATGCATGAAAGAATCAAATTGGCCAAAGTTGTGGAGCTCGGTTCTACATCTTCACAAGGCATTTTGTTGAACGGTTGTGTGCATCCGAAAGACTCTTCCAATTTTCTTTACTTGAAAGTCTCTAGGGCCGTTTCAACAAAACCATTTATGCATATCCAAAAATATGAAGCATTCCATGAGGATAAATTTGTCTGAGGTAAATGATTGAAAAATTCGGTGCTTTTCTACACTTTCCGAACAATTATTGGAGTCATCAAGAACCTTCAAGTATGAGTTGAATCACCACTAAAACCAAGTTCATCTCCCAAATTGTTACAATATATTTTTTTGAGAGATGCACATAATTCCATCATTTCAAAATGGCAATTCTCTTGTTGTTAGTGCGAAATCACATCACCCCTAAATGAGTTATATAGGTCTACTTTTCTAAGATAGGGTCATTTGGTGTGATTGCATAACATTGAACTTTCCCCAAGGTGTGGGACGTTTGAAAATAGAAAATTTCTTCAGATTGAAGCTTGGTTTCTTATTCCTCTGTTTAGGTGCATATGTGAGGATTTGCAGATGATCTATCTCTATACCTAATCTGAAACTTGCCAAGGAGACAAGGGGTGAAAGAGTATAATGAATAAGAAATAACTAAAATACCAGGTGATGCACCAAAGGAATGATGAACACTTATTTTTCCAATAGGAACAAACCAACAAAATGCATACAATAACAAGCACAGACAGCCAGATCTCTAATGTGATACTGTTAGTGCAAAATCACAACACCCCCAAATGAGTTATGGATATGATTTTCTAAGTCAGGGTCATTTGGTGTGATTGCACAACATTTAACTTTCCCCCAAGGTGTGGGACCTTGCAAAAAAGAGAAATCTCTCCAGATTAAAGGTTGGTTCCTACTCCTTTGTTTAGGTGCATGCTTAGAAACTTGCAGAGGGTATTTTCTTGAACCTAATCTAAACTTTAACAAGGATACATGGATAGAATAATTACAGAAATTGAAGGAAAACTACACTACGAGGTGATGCACAAAAGGAATGAGGGACACTTGTTTTGCTAATAGACACAAACCACTCAAATGCGTGCGATAACTAGACATAGACAACCAAATTTATAATGAAAGATTAGATGAAAGCAAAAGAGACAAGAGAGGATCTAAAATCAATCACAGACGTGTTTTATTTCTCTGTAGATTGATACAATGCATTACAAGGAGGCCAAAGGGCATAAACATGTTATAGTTTAGTGGAAGCTTTGAAACCCCACAAGTTTCTTTACCAGAAGAAAAGGGGAGCCTGCAAAACAAAGAATGTCCAACCCTTTACAATGGGTTCCGAGTTTGTATTTATAGTTCAGATACAAAAGGGAGAAAAAGAGAGAAGCGAGAAAAACAACTCAAAATTCAACCACCACTATTTAATGACTCCCATGAAATCTGCCCCAAAATCTGCCTTTACTGCATCGACCACTAGTTCGGCACCTTGAAAGAGGAGGAAATGACGGAGAAAATTGAATCCGATCTGGTAGTTGGAAGAAAAATATCCTGCATTGAAATCCTGAAGTCATTTCTCCATTTTTCTCCCACCTTACCTCCCAAAAATTAAAGTTTCAGACCCCCATGGTGTAGGCGAGGTAAAGATCTTTCTAATGGTGTCAGATTTGCAATATTTAGAGAACTTAGTCAAAAGATATGTCCCTTCAAAGTTTGCATCGGGTCTACACAAATGGGTGGGAAAACCAGTTTGAAAAACGGGCCCCTTCTTTAATATGGTTCTTTTGATTCTTTTATTGCACCATCTTTGGTGGAGCGATGCAAGTTGTTGGCAGTTTGGCAGGGTCTTAGTTGGGATGTCGAGATGGATTATGGAGTTGGGATCTTTGTAGACACCTTAGTTAAGGAGTGTGTAGTGGATTTGGGACCCTTTACCACTACCTCAGATTTTCATATCCTTCCGTTGGGTTCGTATGGAGTCATCTTGGGCATGGACTGGTTGTCCGCACATAGAGCCAAAGTGGATTATTACCATAAGATTATATCATGTACAGATGATCTAGGAGTTGAGTTAGTGATAGAAGGGGTTAGGAGACTCATTTCCATTTGCACCATCTCCGCCATGTAGCTTAAGTGGTGTGTGTGACAGGGTTATCAAATGTATGCTATTACAGTTAGTGACAGATCAGAGGATGAGTCTAGTGGACCATTGCTTGATGACCATCCCCTCTTGAGAGAATTTTTTGATGTCTTTCCAGGGGAGCTACCAGGGTTACCACCCCCACATGAGATAGATTTTCACATAGATATGGTTCCAGGATTAGAGCCTATCTCACGAGCACCTTATCGGATGACCACCCCTGTGCTTTGCAAGCTCAAGTTACAGCTAGAGGGCCTTTTGGAGAAAGGCCTAATATGTCCTAGTGTATCCCCTTGGGGTGCACCGGTGATATTTGTAAAGAAGAAGGACATATATCTGCGGTTGTGTATTGATTACCACCAGTTGAACAAAGTAACGATCAAGAATCGTTACCCCCTTCCACACATTGATGATTTGTTTGATCAGATGAAGGGGGCCACAGTTTTCTCCAAGATAGACCTTAAGTCTGGTTATCATCAGTTGAGAATTACGGAGGTAGACATTCATAAGACCACCTTTCGTATAAGATATGGCCACTATGAGTTCATCATGTTGCCTTTTGGTTTGACGAATGCCCCCGTAGTGTTCATGAGTTGTATGAATAGGGTGTTCATGACCTTTTTAAATTTTTTTTTACTCATTTTCCTTGATTATATCTTGTTATTATCATGTACACATGAGGAACATGAGGAGCACATTCGTCAAATTCTTCAGTGTCTTCGGGAGCAACAACTCTATGGGAACTTGGAGACGTGTGTGTCCTTTCAGTCTAAGGTGTAATATTTGGGTCACATCATTTCTGGGGAAGGTATTGCAGTTGATCCTTTCAAGATTAGAGCCATTATGTGTTAGGAATTAATAGAATCTATTGTAGACATAAGGTTCACTACATTAATGGGTCTAACAGGTTAATACAGGAGATTTATGAATAGAATTCTCTCAAAATGTACACCCCATCACTGCACAACAGCGGAAAGGGACAGATAGTTTAACGTTGTGTTCACCCAATATGTGAGCATGCCATCAAGAAATTGAAGGAACACCTCGTCTCAGCTCCTTTTATTACAAGTTCCAACAATCTTCACAGGGTGAGTTTTACAATATGCTCAGATGCTTGTTTGGTAGCTGCTCTCAGCAAACCCTCTCGAATTCATGTACTTGAGGGTCACAGTACACTGATTCTGACCTCTCACAAAACACACTCATATATGATCCTAATTGTATGTCCAGCTCATGATCTTGACCTAAGTGGCAGTCAATAGGTAGCCGAAGAGATGGTTTTACAAAAAAATGGAGTACCAAAAACCTTCATGGGCCCAATAAACACACTCCAGACTGATCACTTGAGTCTACCCATTACCCATGGATTAATACAACCACCCATCTCAAATTTGCTCATCAGGGGCATTTGCCCGAGATTTTCCCTGTGACCCGCTCATGATATGCGAGATAGGGACCACTGTAAAAATATCCAAGTGTAACACATGTGAAGGTGTACCATGACTCTCAACATGAGGAAACATGTGGTTGTGGCCACTTAACTTAGCACAAATTTATGGAGTTTCCCAACATCCCACATACGCTGTGACCAAAATGACGTAGTTCTACATTGCAGATTGAGTAGAGATCGAGTCTACAGGAGATTTGTTGAGGGTAATTATCTCGATGGTTTTGCTTTATAGAAAGATGGACTTCCGTTCAGTGCACAGAGGTTGAAGATTTATGTTCATCTAGTCAGATAGATGTGAGTAGGCCTTCAGGACACTCATGACACTGAAGTAATGTCTTATGAAAGAACCTATTCTTGTAGTGCCAGACCCTCAGGGTGAAGAAGATTCATGCCACTTTGAGACAGATGCCTCTTTGGCAGGGGTAGGAGGTGTTTTAATGTAGACATTGGTCTGTGTGTGTCAGCGTTGCTTAAATTCTCATCAAACTGAAGGCCAAGCATCAACATCCAGCTATCTCAATTATCTTAACTCATGTTATACTTCAGCTGGAAGTGGGACAGTTTTTCTATGGACTTCATTGTTGTGCTACCGATGTCGAGACACTTCCTTCTTGGCAACGATATTTATGACTCAATAGTTGATCACTTGAGTGAAAGTGCCACATTCTTCTCTAGTGAAGACCTACCTTAATGCTCAGCTAGTGGTATTGGCATGGAGTTTATTTGTGAGTATGACATTGTCAGATAGAGCATGTGATTCTGGGGAAGGAGAATGTGGTTGACAGATGATCCTCTGTAGTAGATAACGACATTTGGACTACCATGCAACATGCCCTCGAGTTGAAGTATCAAATTTATGGAGTAGGATTTTGTACACAGCACCCCTCACGACAGATGGACTACCTCAGCGGGTCAGATCAGATATTTAGTTTCAGAGACATGCTTGAGGGAAATGTTTGGTATGTTTCACCAGTTGAGATGGCAGATGGCCTATCTTAGACACAGAGGTCAAATTTATGTTCCTAGAGATGGAGGCTTGAGATAGGATATTTTGGCAGAGGCTCGATAGGCATGCCCCCTTATTCATCCCACTGTAAGGGGTGAAGAAGAGTGCAACACTACCTCTGAGATGGGATAGGTTAGACCATTGGAGAGGTTTTCTCTTCACCGAGACTGTAGCTATAGGACATGGAGTTTCATGTTGTTATGATTAGTATCAGATGAATGAAGGTTGCAGCATTAGCATGTAATTGAAGCCTATCTCTAGATCAGCATAGCCATCTACTGGAGTGGAAATGTGGACATGAAGGTTTTCCATGGATTTCAGGCCACATAAGAGCCCTATCCAATGTCACAGAATAGGTTCTGTTATCACCGAAGTCACAGCACCCCTGTGAGATATACTTGAACTCACGGTGTAATTGGATAACATGGGTACTATCTCCAAGTTGTGGGATTTTCTACTTGAGATAGACCTCCAGAGAAAGTTGGTTCTTGCTCCTAAACTACCTGCCACAATCTACTCTAATGCAGGAGAAACTAGCTGTTCTAATCTAAAATTCCAAGGGACCAGAGAGAGAGAATGCATAAAATGAAATCCTACACTAAATCAGTGATACACCAGAAAAGGAGGGTGTGAGAGTAATCTCTAAATGTGTGAAATACAGAGGCAAAGTGCACACAAGAAGAGGTGATGACAGTTCTCCATAATCTAGCAAAAATGCATCCACAACAATATTTAAAGCATACACAATGATGATAGAATCCCTTCAAGAACACAATAATAGACACAATATTCTTGTAGAAAGATTAAAGGGGCAAGAAGAATGCAAGAAAACACAGCAGGGGAAGATACATCCACAAACTTGATATTTTATTGCTTCATGGTATGCACTGTTCAGTCTATTACAAGATAAGGGCCTGGATCACCATGCAAGGAGTCCACTACAAGGGCTTGCAAACACACTAGCTTCATAAAGAAATTTTGGTAGAGCTTTTCTACCTAAAAACTCTCCCCCTTTACAATGAGCCCAACACTCCAATTTATAGAAAAAAGAGAAGGAAAAGAGAAGGGAAAATGGAAATCCCGAAATCTGTCCTTCAACCACCTGTAAGAGGCATTAAATTGAGTGGAATGATTATAAATTACTTGTAAAAGGCTCCCCATACTGTCCCATGTGCTGCAACAGAGAAATAATGATGGCCATGCCTCTTAATTGCACTCCCAGCTACCAAATAAAACACTGTTATGAACCCGGCCACGTTTTCTTAAAAAAATCAATCAATTTCTAATCAAATATAGAATTTCTTGATTTTTGTGCATTGGGATCGGAACCACAATTCCAACGGTACTAATTTTGTGTGATTTCGTTGAGAAATGCAAAAGTTATGGCCTTCTGAGTGCGGGCAGCTATTTTGGGTCTGGCAGGCGTTTTCTGTCATTTGACGGGAATGAGCATTGATTGACTGGAGCCGAATATGTTTCTTTTATTTAAATATATCTACCCTCATTAAAATTAAGAAATACATTTTTTGTGGCGTAGAGGACGTCCTGCTCGTTCCAGAAAGTCTAATTTTGTGAAAATCGGAGCTTGGAGTCAAAAGTTATGGCCGTTTGAAGTTTCACAGCGCCAAACGTTGACTTTTCTTCTCTACCTTCGGCCGCTTCAGCTTTTCGCGTCCCGCGCGTCCCTTTTTCCCATTTGTCCCAAATGCTGCCCGGGACAAATTCTTCCGAACCGCCCGAAATGGCTTCCATGTCCCTTTTCTGCCGGTGACACGTGGCGTGATCTGATTGGCCTTCGGCTCCTTCGGCTATCCGCGTCCCGCGCGTCCCTTTGTCCCATTTGGCCCAGTGCTGAAGTTCCCTGTTTCAGCCGAACCAGCCGGTTCGCGCCCTTTTGTCCCAACTGTCCCGGATTGTTTCGGGCTGCCTTGACTCATTTCGCCCGGTTCGGCCGGTTCGCGTACTTTAGTCTCGCGCGTCCCAGACTGTTTCAGGCTGCCTTGACTCATTTCGCCTAGTTCAGCCAGTTCGCGTACTTTTTTCCCGCGCGTCCCAGACTATTTCGGGCTTCCTTGACTCATTTTGCCTGGTTCGGCCGGTTCGCGTACTTTTGTCCCAACTGTCCCAAGGACCGCCTGGACTAGGACTTAGCCATTTTTCATGATTTTTTCTTGCTCGAGCTTGTTTTTGCAATTTTTTTACATTTTCTCAGAATTTGCTGTCTTCTACCTTGGACAGGGGAGTTAGAAAAAATTCTGAGGGGACCCTAGAAACATGAAATTTTTCACCCTGAATCAATATAATTGTTTGGGGACTAAATAATTTGATGCATGTTATCAAAATTACGTTGAGGGGTGAATTTTGGATAACAATTTTGGCGACTCAGCGAGGTTACCTGCCTGCTAGATGTAGAACGGCCAGCTGCTTGTAGCAATCCATTGGGCATGGAGTCTGTTTGATAACCTCTCAGCTGATCTGAAATTTGAAAATCTGTGTCCTTCAGCCATTTGAAACATTTGTTGAGCTGGTTTTCTCATGGCTGCAAATTATTTTCCAGGAGCTTGATGAACTGCAAACATGCACATACTAGAAGCAATAGGACATGTGCACAAGCACTTAGGGAAATAAAAACTACTCTAACAACAGTACAATGTGCATAATCACTTAGAGGAAGGGAAATTCTAAATTAACATTTATAAGGGTGAAAAGCTTTCTTTCTAGTAGCAGCATTTGAGATAGATCCCATTGACTGGAATTTGCAATTCTTCACCATCCAACTTAGCCAGTCGGAAAAGCATTGCTACCTTTGTATTAAATGATCATGTATGGGCCCACTCCAGATGGCATCAAACTTGGAGTGCTTTCCTGGTTTTGCACGATCAGCATCCCACTTCAGTACCAAATCTCCAGTTTGTAATATCCTGGCCTTAGCTTTCTTGTCAAAACTCCTTTTGACCAATGCTTTATCCTTTTCTATGGTCTGCATTGTGTGCTCTCTTATCTCTTCTAATTCCATCAGCTCTGCATACCTGATTTCCATAGGTTCAAACTCATCTAGTTCCAAGTGTTTCATGAGTTCCAATGCTGGCAACTCGAGTGATATGGGTAGAATTGCTTCCTTCCCATAAACAAGCTTGTATGGAGAGCTTCCTGTAGATCTCTTGGGTGTGATCCTATCAGCCCATAGAGCTGATTTGAGCTTTGAGTGCCAAGTCCTTTGATTCTCATCAAGAGTCCTCCTGATGATTCTTAGTAGATTCTTGTTCATAGACTTGGCTTGGCCATTACCTTGAGGGTAATAGTTCGATGAAGTACTAAGATGCACACAATTATTGACAGCCCATTCAGTGATCTTTGTGCCAAGGAATGCCAATGCATTGTCTGATATGATAGTGGCAGGGGCACCAAACCTCGTGACTATCCCTTCATAGAAATCTAAGATATTAGATTCATTTGCCTCCTTGAGTGCCACTGCTTCAGTCCACTTGGTGAAATAGTCTGTTGTTGTTAGTAACCACTTGTGGCCTTGACTTGAATTAGGATTGATAACCTCGATGAAGTCTAATCCCCATTGCATGAATGGCTGATTTACTGAAATTGGACGAAGGGGCAGCACTGCTAACCTTTCTTTTCCTACGAAGAATGCACATTTCCTGCATTTCTTGACCCATGAGTAGCAATCACTGAACACAGTAGGCCAATAGTAAACCAACTTTCATGATTTTGAGAGCTGTCACTCGCGGAGTAAAGTGGCCTCCTGCTTCCCCGTCATGGAACTCGTGTAAGATCTTCTCGACTTGACCTGTTCCAATGCATCTTAATAGAACACCATTTATGTCCTTCTTGAACAAAACTCCGTCAACAAGCACATATGAAATGGCTTGTAATCTGAAGTATCTCCTCTTTGCTTTGCTCACTTCTGGGGGGGCACAAGCCTGTCTGGAGGTAATGCACCAAGTCTTGAGTCCAACATGGGACGGGTGCATCATCAGCTGGTTGTTCTTGATCATTCTGTAGCAGTAGGATAGCATCTTCTTCTCCTTCCGACCCGTCTGGTTGTTTGGAAGCGAGCTGCTCACACAAGCCTTTACCATGAACTAGCTTGGTCACTTTGATTTCAATATCATATTCCATCACCCAAGTGATCCAACCTGCTCTCTTCTCATTTAAATCTTTGTTTAGGAGGAAGTCCTTAACACCAGCATGAGACACTAACAGTTGAATCTTATTGTTTGAGACCAAGTGTCTGAACTTTTTCAAACTTCTGATGACAACAAGGACATGCTTTTCGATGAAAGAATACTTTATTTCGTAATCTTCCAAGGTTTGGCTGAAGAATGCTAGGGGATGTTCTGAACCTTCTCTATTCAGCTGTGTCAAGATAGCTGAGATTGTATCTGATCCTCCAAATGCATACAACATGAAGTCCCTTGAAAAATCTGGGTTGATAAGAGTTAGAGCCTGTGATATTGCATGCTTGATGTTTTCAAAACTCTCTTTGCCTTCTATTGTCCATTTGAATGCCAGACTCTTCTTCAACATCATAGTTAGAGGCTTCACAAGGGTGGCAAAATTAGGCACAAATCTGCGGACAAAGTTTATCCTTCCTAAGAAGCTTTGGAGAGATTTCTTGTAGTGTGGCAATGAAAGCGTTCGGATGGCTTCAACCCTTTCAGGATCAATTGTTAGCCCTTCACTAGAGACGATGTGGCCCAACAATTTGCCCTCGTGTGCTAGGAATATATACTTCTTTGGATTCAATGACAACCCAAACCTTCTACACCTCTGAAACACTTGTCTGAGGTGAAAGAGATGGTCTGCTGCGTTCTTTGAGAAGATAGTGATATCATCTAGGTATACCAACACTATCTTGTTGATCAAGCCTTTAAACGCCATATCCATAGCTCACTGAAATGTTGCTCCGGCATTTGACAGTCCAAATGGCATCTTCTTGTAAGCATATGTGCCCCATTTTGTAGTGAAGGCCATTTTGAATTGATCTTCTTCTTTCACCATTATCTGATTATAGCCTGAATATCCATCTAGCAATGAAAACCTTTCTGAACCAGCTATAACCTGCAATATTTGTTCCATTGATGGAAGCGGATAATGATCTTTGAGTGATGCTCTATTTAGATCGTGAAAGTCCACACACAATCTTATTTCTCCATTTCTCTTCTTACCGAACCAAATTTGCAACCCAACTTGAGTGTTTGATGGGGAAGATGATACTGGCCTCAATGAGCTTGCCTAACTCTTTTCTCATGAGAGGCTCGATATGAGGATTTACTGGCCTTTGCTTTTTCCTGACAGGCTTGGATTCCGGATCCAACTCAATAGTATGTTGTGCCAACTTTGGATTGAAAACCTCTTAAATCTTTGTAAGTCCAAGCAAAGACATCTGGGAACTCTTGAAAAAGCTGAACAAAATCAGATTTCTCTTGTGAGGTACTTACTTTGCCAATTTGCAATGTCTTGCCTTCTTCTACTAGGATAGGTTTGAATCTTCTCCCCTTTACTTGAATGTTCGCCTTCTCCTTCCGGAACTGATCATTCGGGTTGAAGATTGAATCCAAGGTTATGAGGCCTTTTGGTAATTTGTTGGTTCTCAGCTGCACCACTTGGGTCACCATACTGCTGCTCCAGCTTGTCTTGATTCCTGGCGGAGAACTCAGCTTCTTCTTGTAGGAAATTAACAATTTGTTGATCATTCTCGAAGACTTGCCAACTTGTATTGTTATCTGGAACAGCTGGTCTCACAACCACTTTGATATGAGGCTGAGTTTTCTCACTTTTGATACTTTCTACAACATCAAACGCAGCCCCAATTGATGCTAGGTCTGTCAGCGGCTTCATTCTTTTTTCTTGGGATGGAAATGATGCTAAAAGCTTCAAAATCTTCAATAAGATCCACACACCCGATTTTTGTAGTTCTTCAACAGATCATTTTTTGGCAACATTTTTCCTTTGACTGGTTTACAATCAGTTCACTATCACCAAATACTTGTAAATTCCTGATGCCCTTTCTTCCTTGCCCAGTGCAATCCATGAATTAAGGCTTCATACTCAGCTGTGTTGTGTTGAACATGCAAACTGGAATGGAAGGCTGAGTAATACATTATACCTTGCGGTTGAAATGACATAGCTCCTCCTCCTGCGCCTTGTCTACTCCTTGACCCATCAAAGAACAATTGCCAGACTTCATTCTTCTCTTTAGGATCTGGCTTGGTGATGCTGGGGAGAGGTTGATTCTCTTCATGTAAACAATAGACTCCTAGCTCAGATTCTTCTATTTCTTGATAAGGATCAAAAGCATGCACCTTGCTTGCCCATTCATTGAGAGTCAAATCTGGGATTGCTTCCAACCTTGTGTCAGCTTCATCAGTGCTTGGATGATCTTCTTGATACGACGCTGAACAATTGGTATTGATTTGGCTTGGAGTGTAAGGGCTCAATGTGAAAGTTTGCAATAAGGTTCGACCTGATTGTGGCTTTGGTTCCATACTTTGTTCTGAACAACATGTTGCGACCAATCCGCTGAAAGATAGCCTCCAATTTTAGCAGTGAAGTCTCTTGACAAGCAAATGCAAAGAGTGGTGGTAGGTCTATGACTGCCACAATCTTGTAACACTGTTACGTTGGACAATGCATTCAGTGTGAGCTCAATCCTTATGATTACTCCAACCGTTGTCACTGCTGTCCCATCTAATTGCACAACCACACCCTGAGATGACTTCATATTGGAGTCCTAGCTGATCAGCTATCTGTTTTGGCATGACTGAGCTACTTGCTTCCCAAATCGATCATGCAATTATGCACCAACTTAATCTCCTACGATCAATGAACACAAATGGAGGGGGCTTCAACATTTTACCTTGCTGTCCTCCATGATTTCCTTCAGGCTGGGCAGCATTTGTGAGTACCTTCTCTTGTATTTGGACCTGTTGATTTGAAGTTGACCAGTCCTTCATGGCAGCTTGTAGTAAATCTCTCTGTCCTGGGATAGATAGTGATTCCCACATGGATATGTTTACATTTGTCCTTCTTCATCTGATCAATGATACTGATGGAGACGAAGTATCCCTCTGCTTTCCCTTGGCCTGCACATTCATTCCTTGTAAATGAGCGGCAGCAGCTGGCATCTGAGTTGGTTTAGGAGCTGGTATGGATGCTCCTTGCATGTTTGGATCTACAGTTTGTTTGCTAGTGGTTTGTGGAGTGGTAGAAGGTTGTCGATTACTTGAAGCCAATGGCTGTTCTTCACCCAAATTTCTCCTCTTTGACCTTGTGTTGGCGGCAACACTTTGAGGGGGTATTTGATTCATACCACAGAAATCTTCAGGCCTGCCAATTGACAAGACTAGTTTCGTTCAGAGATGTTCCTTGCTGAGATGCTTCCTGCTGCTGATCTCCTTCATGGCTGGACTCTTGTGACCCACAAATGATTTGCACCATCAGGGCCTGATTTAATGCACCGTTAAAGCACATTGATTGGTTATGTGGCTGACTGCATAGGAAACACCAATCATAATTCTTAGGGCCATGTTATTTTGGACTGGCACCAAAGCTCTGGATGCAGATGCAACATGGGGGTTATAGGGCTGAAATGGTCTATTAGCGGGAGGCCTTGCTTGATTCTGATTTGCAGCTGGATTGGGTGGTCTTTGAGGTTGATATGGGTTGCCTGTTAGGCTGAGCTTGAGGCTGATACGGTCTATAGCGCTTTGAGCTTGCCTGTCTTTGCTAGTAACTAGCTCATTTTTCCCAAATCTGGCAATTGTTCAAACCTCTTGGCGTTGTTTGAAGCACTAGAGGATGAGAGAAAGTCTCATTGGAACTTGATTTCAGGAGTGGGATAGGAGCCAAAGTGGGTGCTGACTAGTGCTGGATTTTCAAGTTCAAGATAAAAGGGCATGGGGGGCCTAGGAGTTTCGGGCTGCCTTGACTCATTTCTTTTCGCCCGGTTCGTGGAGGTTTCGCGTACTTTTAGGTTCTCGCGCGTCCAGACTGTTCAGGCTGCCTTGACTCATTTCCCTAGTTCACAGCACACAGCCAGTTCGCCGTACTTTTTTCTCCCCGCGCTTCCAACTATTTCGGGCTTCCTTCCCTTGTACGCATTTTGCCTGGTTCGGCGGTGTTTTTTTCGTTCCGGTTCGCGTACTTGTTGTCCCATACTGTCCCAAGTGAACCGCCGGACTAGGAACTGTTCCATTTTTCACATGATTTCTGTCCCGTCTTGTTTTTTTTTTGCAATTTTCACAATTTCCTTAGAACTTGCTCTCCTCTTAACTTGATAGGGGTTAGAAACTATAGGGGGAGGGGACCCTAGAAACATGAAATTTTTTGCCGTGACTCAATCTATTTGCCTGGGACTTGAGAATTTGATGCATGTTATCAAATTTACCTTGAGGGGTGAATTTTGGATAACAATTTTGGCGACTCAGTGGGGTTATTTTCCAGCCAGATGAAGAACGGCCAGCTACTTGTAGCAATCCATTGGGCATGGAGTCTGTTTGATAACCTCTCAGCTGATCTGAAATTTGAAAACCTGTGTCCTTGAGCCATTGAAACATTCGTTGAGCTAGTTTTCCTGTGGCTGCAAATTCTTTTCCAGGAGCTTGATGAACTGCAAACATGCACATACTAGAAGCAATAGGACATGTGCACAAGCACTTAGGGAAATAAAAACTACTCTAACAGCAGTACAATGTGCATAAGCACTTAGAGGAATGGAAATTCTAAATTAATATTTACAAGGGTGAAAATCTATCTTTCTAGTAGCAACGTTTGAGATAGATCCCATTGACCGGAATCTGCAATTCTTCACCGTCCAACTTAGCCAGTCGGAAAGCATTGCTACCTTTGCATTCAATGATCATGTACGGGCCACTCCAGATGGCATCAAACTTGGAGTGCTTTCCTGGTTTTGCACGATCAGCATCCCACTTCAGTACCAAATCTCCAGTTTGTAATATCCTGGCCTTAGCTTTCTTGTCAAAACTCCTTTTGACCAATGCTTTATCCTTTTCTATGGTCTGCATTGTGTGCTCTCTTATCTCTTCTAATTCCATCAGCTCTGCATACCTGATTTCCATAGGTTCAAACTCATCTAGTTCCAAGTGTTTCATGAGTTCCAATGCTGGCAACTCGAGTGATATGGGTAGAACTGCTTCCTTCCCATAAACAAGCTTGTATGGAGAGCTTCCTGTAGATCTCTTGGGTGTGATCCTATCAGCCCATAGAGCTGATTTGAGCTTTGAGTGCCAAGTCCTTTGATTCTCATCAAGAGTCCTCCTGATGATTCTTAGTAGATTCTTGTTCATAGACTTGGCTTGGCCATTACCTTGAGGGTAATAGTTCGATGAAGTACTAAGATGCACACAATTATTGACAGCCCATTCAGTGATCTTTGTGCCAAGGAATGCCAATGCATTGTCTGATATGATAGTGCAGGGGCACCAAACCTCGTGACTATCCCTTCATAGAAATCTAAGATATTAGATTCATTTGCCTCCTTGAGTGCCACTGCTTCAGTCCACTTGGTGAAATAGTCTGTTGTTGTTAGTAACCACTTGTGGCCTTGACTTGAATTAGGATTGATAACCTCGATGAAGTCTAATCCCCATTGCATGAATGGCTGATTTACTGAAATTGGACGAAGGGGCAGCACTGCTAACCTTTCTTTTCCTACGAAGAATGCACATTTCCTGCATTTCTTGACCCATGAGTAGCAATCACTGAACACAGTAGGCCAATAGTAACCAACTTTCATGATTTTGAGAGCTGTCACTCGCGGAGTAAAGTGGCCTCCTGCTTCCCCGTCATGGAACTCGTGTAAGATCTTCTCGACTTGACCTGTTCCAATGCATCTTAATAGAACACCATTTATGTCCTTCTTGAACAAAACTCCGTCAACAAGCACATATGAAATGGCTTGTAATCTGAAGTATCTCCTCTTTGCTTTGCTCACTTCTGGGGGGCACAAGCCTGTCTGGAGGTAATGCACCAAGTCTTGAGTCCAACATGGGACGGGTGCATCATCAGCTGGTTGTTCTTGATCATTCTGTAGCAGTAGGATAGCATCTTCTTCTCCTTCCGACCCGTCTGGTTGTTTGGAAGCGAGCTGCTCACACAAGCCTTTACCATGAACTAGCTTGGTCACTTTGATTTCAATATCATATTCCATCACCCAAGTGATCCAACCTGCTCTCTTCTCATTTAAATCTTTGTTTAGGAGGAAGTCCTTAACACCAGCATGAGACACTAACAGTTGAATCTTATTGTTTTGAGACCAAGTGTCTGAACTTTTTCAAACTTCTGATGACAACAAGGACATGCTTTCGATGAAAGAATACTTTATTTCGTAATCTTCCAAGGTTTGGCTGAAGAATGCTAGGGGATGTTCTGAACCTTCTCTATTCAGCTGTGTCAAGATAGCTGAGATTGTATCTGATCCTCAAATGCATACAACATGAAGTCCCTTGAAAAATCTGGGTTGATAAGAGTTAGAGCCTGTGATATTGCATGCTTGATGTTTTCAAAACTCTCTTGCCTTCTATTGTCCATTTGAATGCCAGACTCTTCTTCAACATCATAGTTAGAGGCTTCACAAGGGTGGCAAAATTAGGCACAAATCTGCGGACAAAGTTATCCTTCCTAAGAAGCTTTGGAGAGATTTCTTGTAGTGTGGCAATGAAAGCGTTCGGATGGCTTCAACCCTTTCAGGATCAATTGTTAGCCCTTCACTAGAGACGATGTGGCCCAACAATTTGCCCTCGTGTGCTAGGAATATATACTTCTTTGGATTCAATGACAACCCCAAACCTTCTACACCTCTGAAACACTTGTCTGAGGTGAAAGAGATGGTCTGCTGCGTTCTTTGAGAAGATAGTGATATCATCTAGGTATACCAACACTATCTTGTTGATCAAGCCTTTAAACGCCATATCCATAGCTCACTGAAATGTTGCTCCGGCATTTGACAGTCCAATGGCATCTTCTTGTAAGCATATGTGCCCCATTTTGTAGTGAAGGCCATTTTGAATTGATCTTCTTCTTTCACCATTATCTGATTATAGCCTGAATATCCATCTAGCAATGAAAACCTTTCTGAACCAGCTATAACCTGCAATATTTGTTCCATTGATGGAAGCGGATAATGATCTTTGAGTGATGCTCTATTTAGATCGTGAAAGTCCACACACAATCTTATTTCTCCATTTCTCTTTCTTACCGGCACCAAATTTGCAACCCAACTTGAGTGTTTGATGGGGAAGATGATACTGGCCTCAATGAGCTTGCCTAACTCTTTTCTCATGAGAGGCTCGATATGAGGATTTACTGGCCTTTGCTTTTTCCTGACAGGCTTGGATTCCGGATCCAACTCAATAGTATGTTGTGCCAACTTTGGATTGAAACCTCTTAAATCTTTGTAAGTCCAAGCAAAGACATCTGGGAACTCTTGAAAAAGCTGAACAAAATCAGATTTCTCTTGTGAGGTACTTACTTTGCCAATTTGCAATGTCTTGCCTTCTTCTACTAGGATAGGTTTTGAATCTTCTCCCTTTACTTGAATGTTCGCCTTCTCCTTCCGGAACTGATCATTCGGGTTGAAGATTGAATCCAAGGTTATGAGGCCTTTTGGTAATTTGTTGGTTCTCAGCTGCACCACTTGGTCACCATACTGCTGCTCCAGCTTGTCTTGATTCCTGGCGGAGAACTCAGCTTCTTCTTGTAGGAAATTAACAATTTGTTGATCATTCTCGAAGACTTGCCAACTTGTATTGTTATCTGGAACAGCTGGTCTCACAACCACTTTGATATGAGGCTGAGTTTTCTCACTTTTGATACTTTCTACAACATCAAACGCAGCCCCAATTGATGCTAGTCTGTCAGCGGCTTCATTCTTTTTTCTTGGGATGGAAATGATGCTAAAAGCTTCAAAATCTTCAATAAGATCCCACACCCGATTTTTGTAGTTCTTCAACAGATCATTTTTGGCAACATTTTTTCCTTTGACTTGGTTTACAATCAGTTCACTATCACCAAATACTTGTAAATTCCTGATGCCTTTCTTCCTTGCCCAGTGCAATCCATGAATTAAGGCTTCATACTCAGCTGTGTTGTTTGAACATGCAAACTGGAAATGGAAGGCTGAGTAATACATTATACCTTGCGGTGAAATGAGCATAGCTCCTCCTCCTGCGCCTTGTCTACTCCTTGACCCATCAAAGAACAATTGCCAGACTTCATTCTTCTCTTTATGATCTGGCTTGGTGATGCTGGGGAGAGGTTGATTCTCTTCATGTAAACAATAGACTCCTAGCTCAGATTCTTCTATTTCTTGATAAGGATCAAAAGCATGCACCTTGCTTGCCCATTCATTGAGAGTCAAATCTGGGATTCTTCCAACCTTGGTGTCAGCTTCATCAGTGCTTGGATGATCTTCTTGATCGAACGCTGAACAATTGGTATTGATTTGGCTTGGAGTGTAAGGCTCAATGTGAAAGTTTGCAATAGGTTCAGACCTGATTGTGGCTTTGGTTCCATATCTTGTTCTGAACAACATGTGCGACCAATCCGCTGAAAGATAGCCTCCAATTTTAGCAGTGAAGTCTCTTGACAAGCACAATGCAAAGAGTGGTGGTAGGTCTATGACTGACACATCTTGTAACACTGTTACGTTGGGACATGCATGCAGTGTGAGGCTCAATCCTTTGATTACTCCAACCGTTGTCACTGCTGTCCCATCTAATTGCACCACACCCTTGGAGATGACTTCATATTGGAGTCCTAGCTGATCAGCTATCTGTTTTGGCATGACTGAGCTACTTGCTCCCAAATCGATCATGCAATTATGCACCAACTTATCTCCTACGATCAATGAAACACAAAATGGAGGGGGCTTCAACATTTTACCTTGCTGTCCTCCATGATTTCCTTCAGGCTGGGCAGCATTTGTGAGTACCTTCTCTTGTATTTGGACCTGTTGATTTGAAGTTGACCAGTCCTTCATGGCAGCTCGTAGCAAATCTCTCTGTCCTGGGATAGATAGTGATTCCCACATGGATATGTTTACATTTGTCTTCTTCATCTGATCAATGATACTGAATGGAGACGAAGTATCCCTCTGCTTTCCCTTGGCCTGCACATTCATTCCTTGTAAATGAGCGGCAGCAGCTGGCATCTGAGTTGGTTTAGGAGCTGGTATGGATGCTCCTTGCATGTTTGGATCTACAGTTTGTTTGCTAGTGGTTTGTGGAGTGGTAGAAGGTTGTCGATTACTTGAAGCCAATGGCTGTTCCTTCCCCAAATTTTCTCCTCTTTGACCTTGTGTTGGCGAACACTTTGAGGGGGTAATTTGATTCATACCACAGAATCTTCAGCCTGCCAATTGACAGACTAGTTCGTTCAGAGAGGTTCCTTGCTGAGATGCTTCTGCTGCTGATCTCCTTCATGCTGGACTTCATTTTGACCCACAATGATTTGCAAACCCATCAGGGCCTGATTTATGCAGACGTTAAAGCACATTGATTGGTTATGTGCTGACCTGCATAGGAAACCCAATCATATTCTTGGGCCATGATTTGTGTGACTGGCACCAAACTCTGGATGCAGATGCCTGGGGGTTTAGGGCTGAAATGGTCTATTCGCGGGAGGCCTTGCTTTGATTCTGTTTGCAGCTGAATTTGTGGTCTTTGCGGGTTGATATGGTTGGCCTGTTAGGCTGAGCTTGAGGCTGATACGGTCTAATTAAAATCGCTTTGAGCTTGCTGTCTTTTTGATAGTAACTACTCATTTCCCAAATCTTTGGCAATTGTTTTTTCAAACCTCTTTGGAGTTCGTTTGAAGCACTAGAGGATGAAGGTGAATTCTCATTTGAACTTTGATTTCTAGAGTGGAATAGGAGCGCAAAGTGGGTGCTTGACTAGTGCTGGATTTTCTAAGTTCAAATCCATGGCATGGGAGGCCTAGGGCTAGCTTACCAGCTTGATAAGACAATTTTCACAGCCCTATGCAATGCTATAACAGCAGGTAAAGTTGTGCCTCCATAGATTGAATACATGAAAATATCAGAATTCAAGCTTTAAATGTAATATAGAAAAACCCTTCTGCTGTTGGCCTGGCCTGACTGCCACTACAAATCCATCCCAAGACCTTGAACTCTGCAGTTGAAGTCAGTCAGTCTGCTCTTGGGGGCTCCTCTTCTCTTGATGTTGTTCAATTGTTCTAGTGAGAACAATTGGCTCCCTTCTCTCAACTGCTATTGAGACAACTAATGCATAACTGATTCCATCGATAAACCAGCTCAGGCTCTTGAACCACTTTCAATGCCTTCCCTTTGAACGATTATGCAGCAGTTTTGACAGCCACAATCCTTTCATTTATCTCATGGATTTCACAGACTTAGGCAATGTCTTTGACATGATCACTCGTAGTGGATGATTTTCTCCATGAAAAAATGGATGTTCTTCAATGCTGCAAATTAGAACATGGATTCTGTGCATTGAGGGCAAGTGTGCTGCTGCCCGAAAGTGAAATTGACAAGGATTTAGTGGTTTCAAACCATTCTGATTGGCCTGAGAACCCTTGTGATGCGAGAAAGTCTACCAAGTGGAGGTGTAGACAGGTTCGATTACTGAAGCCAATTGGCTTGTTTCTCACCCCAAATTTCCCTTCTTTGCCTTTGTGTGGCGGCAACACTTTGAGGGGTATTTTGGAACTTCTACCACAAAATCTTCAGCTGCGCAATCTTGACAAGACTAGTTTCGTTCAGAGATGTTCCTTGCTGAGATGCTTCCTGCTGCTGATCTCCTTCATGGCTGGACTCTTGTGACCCACAAATGATTTGCACCATCAGGGCCTGATTTAATGCACCGTTAAAGCACATTGATTGGTTATGTGGCTGACTGCATAGGAAACACCAATCATATTCTTGGGCCATGTTATTTTGGACTGGCACCAAAGCTCTGGATGCAGATGCAACATGGGGGTTATAGGGCTGAAATGGTCTATTAGCGGGAGGCCTTGCTTGATTCTGATTTGCAGCTGGATTGGGTGGTCTTTGAGGTTGATATGGTTGCCTGTTAGGCTGAGCTTGAGGCTGATACGGTCTAGCGCTTTGAGCTTGCTGTCTTTTGATAGTAACTAGCTCATTTCCCAAATCTTGCAATTGTTTCATAACCTCTTGGAGTTCGTTTGAAGCACTAGAGGATGAGGTAGAAGTCTCATTTGAACTTTGATTTCTAGGAGTGGGAATAGGAGCCAAAGTGGGTGCTTGACTAGTGCTGGGATTTTCTAAGTTCAGATACAAGGGCATGGGAGGCCTAGGAGCTAGCTTACCAGCTTGAATAAGACAATTTTCAGCCCTAATGGCAATGCTATAAGCAGCAGGTAAGGTTGTGCCTCCCATAGATTGAATTAACATAGAAATATCAGAATTCAAAGCTTTAAGGTAATATAGAAAAGCACCTTCTGCTGTTGGCCTGACTGCCACTAGAATCCTATCCCAAGACCTTTGAAATCTGAAGTTGAAGTCAGTCAGCTGCTCGTTGGGGGCTCTCTTGATAGTTGTCAATTGTTCTAGTAGAGACAAATTGTCTCCCTTCTCTCCAAACTGCTCATGGAGAACTATGCATAACTGATTCCAATTCGTGATAGAACCAGCTTCAAGGCTCTTGAACCATTGCAATGCCTTCCCTTTGAACGATGATGCCAGCAGTTTGACAGCCACATCCATTTCATTTATCTCATGGATTGCACAGACGTTAGCAATGTCTTTGACATGATCACTAGGAGTGGTATGATTTTCTCCAGTGAAAAATGGAATGTTCTTCAATGCTGCAATTAGAACTGGATTCTGTGCATTGAGGGCAAGTGGGCTGCTGCCAGTGAAATTGACAAAGGGATTTAGTGGTTGCACCATTCTGATTGGCCTGAGAACCCTTGTTGATGCGAGAAAAGGTCTACCAAGTGGAGGTGTAGACAAAGTTCTATTAGGTGGAGACGCAGATCTTTGAGCTCTTCTTCCCCTTCTTTCTCTGCCTAGAGATAGGTGTAGATAAACAAACAGTCCTTCCTCCCTAGTTCTTGATCTAGTCTGTATTCTTCTCATAAATTCACCAGGCTTGGACTGCAGAAACCAGCGGATTATGCCTCTTTGGGAGTCGCCAGATGTGCGATTTTAAAGCTTCTTCAAAGCTGGAACTCACAACAAGTGCACATCAATCTTGTTGCAATGAAAGTGAAGACCTCTAAGGTCCCACTGGGCGTGCCAGAACTGTTATCACCGAGTCACAGCACCCCTGTGCATATACTTGAACTCACAGTGTGATTGGATAACATGGGTACTATCTCCAAGCTATGGGACTTGCTACTTGAGATAGACCTCCAGAGAAAGCTGGTTCTTGCTCCTAAACTACCTGCCACAATCTACTCTAATGCAAGATAAGCTAACTGTTCTAATCTAAATTTCTAAGGGACCAGGGAGAGAGAATACATAAAATGAAAGCCTACACTAAAGCGGTGATACACTAGACAAGGAGGGTGTGAGAGTAATCTCCAAATGTGTGAAATAAAGAGGCAAAGTGCACACTAGAAGAGGTGATGACAGTTCACCATAATCTAGCAAAATGCATTCACAACAATATTCCAAGCATACACAATGTTAATGAATCCCTGCAAGAACATAATAATAGACACAATATTCTTGTAGAAAGATAAAAGGGGCAAGAAGAATGCAAGAAAACACAGCAGGGGAAGATACATCCACAAACTTGTATTTTATTGCTTCCTGGTATGCACAGTTTAGTTTATTACAAGATAAGGGCCTGGATCACCATGCAAGGAGTCCACTACAAGGGCCTGCAACACACTAGCTTCACAAAGCAATTTTGGCAGAGTTTTTCTACCCAAAAACTCTCCCTTTTACAATGGGCCCAACACTCCAATTTATAGAAAAAAGAGAAGGAAAAGAGAAGGGAAAATGGAAATCCCGAAATCTGTCCTTCAACCACCTGTAAGAGGCATTAAATTGAGTGAAATGATTGTATATTACTTGCAAAAGGCTCCCCATACTGTCCCATGTGCTGCAGCAGAGAAAGAAGGATGACCATGCCTCTTAATTGCACTCCCAGCTACCAAATAAAACACTGTTATGAACCCGGCCACGTTTTCTTAAAAAAAAATCAATTTCTGATCAAATATGGAATTTCTTGATTTCTGTGCATTGGGCTCAGAACCACGATTCCAACGGTACCAATTTTGTGCGATTTCGTTGAGAAATGCAAAAGTTATGGCCTTTTGAGTGTGGGCAGCTATTTTGGGTCTGGCAGGCGTTTTCTGTCATTTGACGGGAATGAGCATTGACTGACTGGAGCCGAATATGTTTCTTTTATTTAAATATATCTACCCTCATTAAAATTAATAAATCCAGTTTTTGTGGCGTAGAGGACGTCATGCTCGTTCCAGAAAGTCCAATTTTGTGAAAATCGGAGCTCGGAGTCAAAAGTTATGGCCGTTTGAAGTTTCATGGCAGCAGGTTGGTGTGCTTGGAAGGTTGAAGATGGAGGAAAAAATGATGTTATCTCCTCAGGCTCCTCTTCATTAAGGAAATATTCCAAGTCTGACAGGAATTCTACCTCCTTATTGTCCTCTTGCATGTGCTCTACCTCCTCCATGGCACCTTCTTGATCTGTAACGTTATCACCATGGCTCCCTTCACTCTCAAACATGAAGTTTGAAAGATCAAACTCTTCTTCAACAATATAACTTGAAGGGGATGAAGTGGGAGGAAGAATTGAAGGTTCTTCTGTGGCCTTCTCCACACTTGGGGCCTCTGAAACTTTTATGATCCTCCTCCTCTACATTAAATTCAAACTCAGCCACCACCAGCTCTTCAACTTTGACCTCCTCTATTGGCTTGACCATCAAGTGGACCTTTGTAGACCCAAATATAGTAGCCCAACGCATTAGATTGTTGGTTATTTCTTTTCTGTTGGACTCCTATTCTCATTGTCCTTGACTAGATTCTTGAGTATCTTCCCAACATGGACTTGGGAAAGCAAGAGGAGTGGTAGGTTGGAGTTTAACCAGCTTTGCAATTTTTTGTGGTGGGAAGGGAGGTGGAACTTCTTGTTTATTCAGAGGGGATGGCTGTTTGGAAGGGAAAAGGGTAGAAGAACTTAAATGGGATGGAAGACTACGAGATGGAGAAATGTATTTCACACTTGGAAATTGAAGATCAAATTGAGATGTTGGTGCTTGAGGAGTGGGGAGAAAATTACCAGATAATGAGCATGACTAGAATTGAGTCATCTCTCTTCCCTCTCCTTTTCAACCGCAATGTCCGCCATCTTCCTCCACCCTAACTTCCTCACCCAGTGCTCAGAAGAATCTTAGTTGTACATGGGAAATACTTCCAATCTCAGAGTAACGATCAATATCTTCATAGAAAAAGGGATAGCACATAAGAATGATCCTCTTGGTTCCCTTAAAAACTCAAACTTAGCAATCTCTAGACAAGAATATGTAGAAATAGCATATTCCAGGGTATAAATAGTCAGCATTCCTTTCCACCAATGATAAACAACACACGTCTAAGTCAAATCAGCATCCTGCATCCTTTGATATTCCTCTTAGGTCCACACGAGAGATCTATAGTACCAGCTTGATCTAGATGCATGTGTTGAAAGCCATTCATACAAATCTATTGGAAAAAAACAACAGAAGGTCTCATATTGAGCATGATACAGGTGCTTTTCTACCCATTTGCATGTATCAAAATCAGATCTAGTACTAAATCTTTGAACAAACTCATCCTCTTTGCTCTTAAACCATGTTTTGACACTGTCCAAGGTTAAGCGCTCTATCATCACACATCATTCTCACAAAAACTTTGAAAAGAGGTTCTGACAACGGAACCAAGATGTAGTAATCTTTCATGTGCCCTTAAAAGAACTCTAATCCCACATGCGTCAGCCTATCATCGAGTGGGCGTAGGGCACTCACACAAGGATCATGCGGGCACCGATCCCCTCCTTTATGTGAGCATTGTGAGAATGGTTTGCCATTGATAAAAGATTTTAATGCAGAAAAGTAAATGTTCATGTATTCATTCTGAAAGAATAGGATGATTTTTTATCCAAATAACAAGATAAACATCATACAAATAGTAGATTTGACTCTTAACATAAAGAAAATGATACTAGGGTTTGCACCCATGAACCAGATATCTAGAACATATCCATATATTCATATTAATCATAGTTCTAGTAACCACATTACATTCAAGAGGGTCATAAAAGACCAAAATATACAAAGATAGAGATCTAACTCATGTATCAGAGCTTCACTCATTACATAAACCTTTCAGACCCATCCCTTAGACATGATATCATTCCTAAAGTCCTCTAATGATAACCCCAGCTCCTAGAGCCTCCTAATATATTACAGAGACTCCCTCTTTCGATGCCTTTGTGATCCCCTCTCACGTCTCTTACCTTCTGCATCTGTCTATCTCCATGCGTATGCACCAAACACCTCTTATACTACCTGAGCATCTCTATATATAGGTTTAGCACCCACCTCCATGCCTTCCTCTAGGAGCAGATCACTTGTCATGTGTCCATGTGGTCCTCCAATGGAGCATGCTTATTCTCATCTGAGCTCTCAACATTTTTCAATGATGTCTTTTGGGAACCTTCCATATGTGGTATATTGTTTCCTTGACCACTAAGCTTCTAGACTAGCATCTTATCCACTCAGCACGCCTAGTCAGGTCACATTTTTCATCCGGTGTGTCTAGAGTGCCAAATATGGATAAGTCCTTAGACCATGTTGTCCTTCCTTGCTCACGCGTTGTGGTTTCAACTAAAACCTTCCTAAACCCTTGTCTTGCATACTTTTCCCCGTGCGTCCTTCTTCTTCCTGACCCCACGTGCCCATGTGCCCTTTCGTACTTAGCTAATATTTTGAATCCCAATAATGATTATAACGCCAGTAGATTAGGTGTTATTGAAACACATGTACTGATAGATGTTAGAATTCCAAATGTCATGATGGAGAATGCCATCTATGTTGTTTATGAATTATTCATTTTTGAAACCCGCTATCAATATTGACGTTGTTGAATAATAATTATGTAGAAGTTGAACATTGGTTACCATCACCTTACATATAGCAAATAAATCCTAGAACATAATTATAGGTGGTGAATGTGGGTGCTAGCATTGACACCACATATTAAATACATGTTACATGTATATACACTATACAACCCATAGAAAAAATATCTTATTGGACGCATTGCTTCACATCTTAGACTTCACTCAATCATTCAAAATTGTGATGAGTCTCTTGATGTAGAGGGTGATCACTTTGATTTAATTAGTGTGGAAGGTGAAGAGGGTGCTCAATGTTAGGTCAAGTTCATAAATTTCCTAGGAGTAATTGATGGTACATGAAATTATGATATATCTCATATGTCGATGAAGGAAGAATATTGCACCTATGTCAGAGTGCTTGAAGTAGGATCTCTTGTCCTTGTTAATGAAAATTGAAAACATAAGAAAATTCGTGGAAACTATGGGTTTATGGAACGTGGCCTACTAATCTAAGGAATTTCTATGGTACACTATTGTAAACTTCATCCTACTTGGGTGAGGTATCATCTTCATGGTGTGCACCTATTTTTTCTAGCTCTTCTCCACTCATGCCCAATTAGAACATGCAATTCGCCAACAAACCGCTTGTCTCATTGTTGTTAGAAGATGTTGTGATCATGATGGCTTGAAGTAAACCATGATTTAACAAAATTTTGTGAGCCTAAGGATGATTCTCAGAGCCTTTTCTGTTCTCGCATGGGAAAAGAAGCCAAGTAAACATTCCTCTTCATGAAAATTTTAGGGCTAACCTTTAAGACAACATAATGCTAATATCAATTACATATAAACAATTTGACATGTTCTTTTTCATTGGATTTTTAACATGTATATTAATTTATTATCAGTATACTTCTCTTGGTTTGATGTGTCTATGACTTAATCTCTTGTTCATATGTTTACAAGTTAATGTAATCTCTTATGGGTTATGTTTGTAAGTGGTCTTCCATAGATAGTGGAGAAATTTGAGAAGTTAAGAGTTTTCAACTAAGATGGTGATATTTCTTGAATTTATTTTTAGGCTCCCTTTTCACTCCATTTATATCGTGCTCACCTCATTCATGTGACAACATTCATTAGAAATATAATGTAGGGTGTAAAAATTGTAATCTTGAGCCATGAAATTTGTTGTTGTTTAATGTTGATTTCCATGAATCATTTGTGTTTCTTTCTTCATTGGATTCATCAAACTTATGTGAGGTTAAATATGTGTCCAATACGTTAATTTTCTCTTGTATGACCCAAGAATTTGAAACACATTCATGATACCGAAATTCTAGGATGTCAATATTAAATTTATGTGTGCTCTAACAATGAACAAACACAATGGTTGACATTGGAAAAGTAATTATTGACATTACAAGTATTGGTCAACAAGGAATTTCTTTCTAGAATATCTAAAAAGTATATTGTGTCAATGATCTTTTCACCACACCCTGTTTGTCCTTCAAAAAATTGAAAAGAACACACAAAGTATGTGTCTTCTTGAAATAAATAAGAGTTTTGCATCTGTTCCCCACAACATTTTCTAAGATTTACACACCTCCCTCAAACCCTTCCTTCACTACCCCTCTATCTCCTATGATGTTTAACTACATTAAATTAAAGTTCATCGATTCATTCCATTGATACATTCCTTTCCATGTCTTCATCACAAAAAATGTGTGTGATTTCTATTTTTAATGAAAATATTAGAGAATCCACGAATTTTAAGAAGAAACACCACGGTTCACAATAGCGTCAAATCGCATCCCTCAATTAGTGCATACAAAAGTGGGTCAAAAATTCTCTTGAATTTGTTACACATGATTTTTAATACGAAATGGGCCATAATTTATCCTTTTGTGCAGTTGGACAAAAAATGTTATCCAACTAATAATCTAGGTGGTTTGGACGCGCCTTATCCTTATTAATATGCAATATTTACGTGTATTCTCATCCGAGTCTTTTAAAACCTAATCTCTTGTAATTTGTAGTTTTAATTCATCGCTATGACAAATTCTTCTACTAGTGGTGGTCTACAAAATGATTTTGACAGAATTACACCGTCTCCATCCATTTCTACTACATATTCTTCGGCAACGAAACAAATTCCCTATAATGTGTTCATAAATCATTGGGGAATTGATGTGAAATTCACACTGGCCAACAGAATCTACCATGTCCTCAATGCCACAGGGCTATGAATTTTTCTAGACGTGGAGCCTGGGAATTTCTTTCCCATTGCTATAGTAGAAAAAATGCGCAGTGCTTCAGTTCATTTAACTATTGTAGTATCAAGCTACAAACTGAATTAAAATAGAATAAAAATGAGGTAAACAAAAAAAAGCATAAAATAGAATAAGAAAAAAATATTGGAGAATAGAAGAACCAAGAAGAGAAGAAGCTTGAGCTTCACTTCTTGTTTCTTACCAAATAAATTACAAATGCCTCACATATATAGAGGACTTTGAAATATCTAGAGAAAGAACACAATAATGAAATTACAAGTGTCCAACCATTATTGAATAGACTCACTTTTTCTAAAGTGATTCTAAATCATGCTTTAATAAAGAAACTTTTATAAAGTCACTTTTATAAAGTAGAAATTATTTCCAATACTCCCCCTTAAATTCTACCACTAACTATGTCTAGATTATGTCTGAGATATTCAAAGGTATCTTTCGCTAAGGCATTAGTAAATATATCTGCAATATGATCTACAGAATTCCAAAAATATATCTTTGTTATTAACCAACTTTCTTATGAAGTGATACTAAGTATCTATGTGCTTGCTTATTTTATGAAAGACATGGTTTTTGGAGAGAGCAATCACATAATCAGTTTTACAAAAAAATTTGCTTCTTTCTGAGTATGCTTCAAATATGACAATATCCTTCTCATCGACACAGCTTGACAAGCTTCACCTGTGGCTACAACATATTTAACTTTGGCTGATGAAAGAGCAACAATGGGTTTATTCTTTGATGCCCAAGAAACCACACCTGTTCCAAAATGAAAAGCATAACCTGAAGTGTTTTTCCTGTCATCTATACTTCCTGCACAGTCACTATCGATGTATCCAACAAGTTTTAATTCTTCTAAATTGAAATAAAATATTCTATAGTTCCTTGTTCCACTAACATACCTCATAATTATTTTACCTCCTTGCCAATGTGAGTCTTTGAGAGACTCCATGAATCTTGAAATTGAATTTACACCATACATGATGTAAGGCCTTGTAGCTGTCAAATACATAACAAAAAACCTCTTAAATAGTGTCAGATGAACAACTGATCCGCCATCCTCTTTAGTCAACTTTAATAGTGTTTCCACTGGTGTTGGAGCTGCCTTGAAATTTAACATATTAATTATTTTCGAGATATCATTAGCATATTTTGTTTGTGAAATAAATTTGGACTTCAATGCCCAGAAATTATCTCATGAGGCCTAAATATATCATCTCTAATTCACTTTTCATATCAACCTTAAAAGAATCTATGGAAAGATCACCAGTGAAAATTAAATCATCCACATACAAGCATATGAGTAGAATTTTACCTTATTAATTGATTTTGATATATGAATTGGGCTCACTGCTACTTCTTTGGAAACCATTCTGGATCAGGTAGGAATCAATCCACCTGTACCAAGATCTAGGAGCTTTCTTGAGTCCATAGAGCACCTTATTCAGCTTGCAGACTTTGTCTTCATGACTTGGAATTTCATATCCTTGTGGTTGTTCCACATACACTTCCTCATCACAAAAACCATTCAAAAATGTAGACTTAACATCCATTTGATAAACATGCCATTTTTTAGTAGTTATGGCCAAAACAATCCTTATGGTATCTAACTATGCAACTGGAGAAAAATTTTCATTGTAATCTACTCCGGGCTGTTGTGTGAAACCTGTAATAACTAACCTTTCCTTGTGATTTTGAATTTTTACATCAGCACTATGTTCTTATTTTGTAGATCCATTTCACACTGATTACATCCTTTTCATTAGGCAAGTTAACCAAATCCCAAGTTTGATTCTTCTCAAAAGAATTAATCTCTTCGTTCATATCTTGTACCCAAATCTAATCAATTACAACCTCTTTAAATGATGACGGATCATCTACTTGAGAAAACAATGAAAAAATAAAGAATGCATTTGATGTATCAACATGATATTCATTACCATTTATTTCATTGAGGCCACTTGTTTTATGTTGCATTGGACTTGGTGAAGTGTTATCGTCTGGTGAGGTAGATGGACTTTCTCCAGGTACCTCTGCTGAAGAATTTGATGTTGGTGTTCTTTTTGGTTTCTATTATAACCTTGGTGTGGATTGAAGTATTAAATATATCCTACCTATAGATCGAGGTGTAGCTTGAGCTACAACTTGTGTTACTCCTTGTGTTACAATTTCTTCATTCATCATGTGATCATGTGGAACAGTTGCTGCTATACTCACTATCTTTCCTATGCTACCATACTATGCCCCATCTTCAACAAAGTGAACATCTCTACTGATTTTGACTTTCTTTGTAATAGGATTGAACAACTTGTATGCTTTTGTATCTTTAGAATAACCAACAAAAATGTGTTTCTCACCTTTTTTGTCCAATTTTTTCTTCAGCTCATCAGATACATGTGCATACGCCACACAACCAAATACTTTGAAGTGTGAAACACTATGCTTTCTGTGTGTCCATGCTTCTTGAGTAATCTTGTTTTTGACACTCTTCATTGGGAACCTATTAATGATGTAGACAACAGTTGCTACTACCTTAGCCTAGTACTCATTTAAAGATTCTTTGCTTTCAACATACTTTGAGCCATTTCCATTATGGTATGATTGTTTCTATCTGTGATTCTATTTTGTTTTGGTATATATCTAGTAGTGAATTTCTTGTGAATTCCTTATTGTCTGCAAAAATTAAAAAATGCATTTGAAATATACTCACCACCTCTGTCAGTCCTAAGAAAATTGATGTAATAACCACTTTGTTTTTCCACAAGAGCTTTAAACTACTATAAGTAACCAAAAGCATTAGACTTATGTTTCAAACAATATATCCATGTCTTTATTGTGAAATAAGAAATGAAAGTCAAGAAATATGTGTGACCTCCTATTGTAGGTGTCTACATTGGTCCACATAAATATGAATACACAATTTCAAGTGGTACTTTTTATTTACTAATTTACCTATAAGAAAGCTATATATATGTTGCTTTCCCAAAATGCAACCTTCACAGATTCTTTTTGGTTTTTCAATTAATGGAAAACCTTTCACCATATTCCTTTTATGCAACAAATTTAATGCTCCAAAATATAAATGCCCGAATCTAAAATGTCAAATCCTGGATTCATCTTTAACAACTAACTGAAATGTTGTTTGTGGTTTTTTAATGATTACATTTTCTAATTTGGACATACCTTCAGAATGTGCTTTGGAGATAGGCTGATTTTCTTTGAAGGTTGTTGTGGAGATTTCTTCGGAGATGAAATACATGGCTGCTCTGGACTGTGCCAAATTAGCCTCCTGAACAACTTGGGATTTTTTTATTCTCATAACCGGTTGGATCTTCAAAGGAAACATTTGATTGCTAGTCATCTATACTTTAGCAATCAACTGATCACTAGGAAATATGTCAAAAATGACACATTCATTGTTTTCAAGATCGATTCTATAGCCCTTTTGAACTCATTGACCAATAATCATTAGATTTTGTTTCAGACCAGTAACATAATAAACATCTTTAATTAACATGGGTAAGTGCACCCAGTTGGGGAGCTAAAAGGGGGTCTTAAGTGGATGCATTTTTCTGAAAAAAAAACTTCAACTTGTACGATTTTTTTGAAATAGTTACACTCAAAATTGGAAGATGTTGTAGAAATATGAATCGTAGAATTTTGAGTCTAGTTTCTAAGCTACTAAATTTTATTGAAAATGGATAAGTTTAAGTGGGTCAAACAACTAAAATACAAATAGATGATCCTGGTTTTGTTAAAAAACATAATAGAGTGACTTTCGTGCCCACCACCATTTTTTGAGCACAATTTAGTATTTTTGAAAACCCTTTGGTAGAAAGATAGCTAGGAGCATCTAGTTTGGGCTCCATTTTTTTCAGATTTTTATAGCAAATATTGTTTTATTTATGATTTTTCTAGTACATAAATTTTATTTTTTGAAAAATAACAGAGCTCCGACCGTGCCCCCCCCCAACTACCTCAAAAAATATCGAAAATTAGATTTTTTTTGAATATGTATAGAATTATGCCTAGTTTGGGCCAGTATAATTTTTTTTTAAGTTCGATCTCCCAAAAAAAAGATACACAGTGAAAGATAGACATATTTACACTTCAAAATATAGCTATAAAAACACATAGAAAATAAATAATATGGAAACCTTATATTAGTTAGAAAATTTGAAAATTTATATTTTTTGAAAGAAGAAACTCTTCTCTACGTCATGGTATAATTTTTTAAAATGGATCGATTGTTTTATTTTGATTTATCATAGAGGAAGTGGCATTTTTACATTTTCTTCCAAAAACGCGTTGTTTGCTGTGTTTGTACAGGTCCATGCCTCAGGCTTGGGGATCCAAACCGTATCCCAAGCCTTGAGGAATTGCTTGAAAAAGAGAAAATACAAAATACGTATGCATTCTAACGCATACATGTTTTTCTTTGTTTATATATTGTGGCCCCACAACATTTCAGAGAAAAGAGATGGCAAAGAAAACCCTTATATGTATTGAGCAAATGAGATAAAGAGTAGAACCATTCATGTTTATAACGGGAACAATCCGCAGACCTGAATTTCTTGAGATTGTATAAAGTAGAACACAAAGTTTCTAAGCATGTTGTTTCACTTGATTCTTAGATGTTTCTTTGAAGTATTGATGAAACAGATAGGGTAACGGGCGTAGGAGGAATACCTTTTCAAATACTAGTTGATGGGTTATTGTGCGCGTATGACTTCTGAATCCACAGCTGATTATGAGAGCTTCCTTTTGGCTAGGAGGAACTACCTGTAATGAAAAGCAAGATCACTAGAAAGAGTTAAACAATATGTGCAGTGAACTGCCTAGCATGTGCTAGATCTGAGAAGTGTGATACTTCCTAGACGGCTATCAGTCTACTGTTTTAAAAAAATTAATGTGAATAATAAAGTAAATCCTCTTGTAATTTGAAATGATTTAGGTATCTCACTTAAAACACAATAAGAAAGATCTAATCTAACAGGCTAGGATAGAGTAGGATCCAAAGGTCAAATAGTTGGTTCTGGTTATCTGCAGGTCTAAGAGAAATCTCAGGTAGATCACAGGTGCATAAGGGTGGGCTGTAATTAGGTGGATAGGTTACTGTTCTGAGCTATATGGACAAATATAGAGATTGATGCCAGTTAAGGGTGACCGAAAATGATTAGGTGTAACTGGTACCAATTACTGTGAAAAAATGGGAATGCCACAAAATGAGTTTTGGGGTCTCCTTTATGATTGCACAAAGGAATTTAGTTGGTCGGGATGAGGTATTGGGTGATTTGGGTAGGATTCGGCGAGGTTTTTAATGGGTATATGGAGGGAGAATGTTGAAGGAGGTCAATGGGTGGCTAGGTAAAAAATAGGTGATAATATAATGATGAAATGAAATAAACTATAGAAGTATAACATTTTACTTGGATTCTAGTCTTGGACGCCTGTGAGTGAGGAATGGAGGTGCTGGTAAGAGGTTGAAGGCTGCAGGTGATCACCAATCGGAGGAGAGATTCTGCATGGTTTGTATGTGCATTCCTCTTTGCTTGATTAGATCAGATCATTGTTGGGGTGGTTGTGCAGGAGAAAATGCTCGATCTCCTTCCTTCCATGCATGTTCTCGCTGGAATTCAATCTTAGAAGATGCGATATCTCTCAGGAAGATCTCAATGTTTTCCAACTTTTCCAATCTTTTCCAACCTTGAAAATAAGGTTGTTATGGCAGTTAAAAGGGTAACCAATGGTGGTTGTAGCTTAACTGGCGACAGTTAGGGCTAACCGGTGTTGGTCAAGGTGTGATTTCCTAGGTTTACTAAACTAGGGAGATCCTCTTGATTTTCTTGGATCTCGTGTCGTTAACCCGTGGATTAAACTAGAAGCTTCTTGTGAGCATGCGGGAATGTGGTTAGAAGGAATGTAGGCATTGAGTTTTAGGGTTTGGGTAAGTCTTAGTTAGTTATGGCAACTTACTAAGAATAGGTCTTAGGGTGAGTTGGCTTGATGAGGTGTCTAGGTCAATTGTATGTGTGGATATTATTTAAATTAAGATATTTAAATAATAACTATTGTGAGGATAATGAATTAATTTAATTAGATTAAATAAATTAATATTAATGAGGTGAAGAGGGTCATGGCTAGGTGAATATGATGAAGGGTGCTTATTTGTCGAGGGACCAAAGGGGAGTGTGACCTAATTTTAGTGTCCACATTTTGCCCCTTTTTTTTGCGTAGCTTGTATTGGTAAGCGACACTAACAAAAATAAGATGTGGTTGCCCCATGTGTGGGTGAAGGTGATCCCCCTCAAACTAGGAACTGACGAGGCTGAAGGTAAAATCAGTGAGTGGTTTGATAAAAGGTAACTATAAGGAAAAGGCAGGTGGGCACAGGGGAAAGGGAACAAGGTCTACTCGGGTAAGCTAGGTAATGGGTCAGGGTCAAAGGTAGTAACATTCAAACTCACGCATGCGATAAACTACAACATGCTACCGGGATGAAGAGAATTCAAACTCTACATCGTCTAAGGTTGATAGGTTTATCCAAACAAGGTTGAAGTGATTCCGGTATCCAAGGTATAGGATATGATCAGGAAACACGACGTAGGTTAGGTGCAGGAATGTTTAGGTATGTTCTGGTACACCAAAGGTAGGCTCAGGATAAATGGTCATGGCAATAGGCTAGGTAAGGTCATTAGGTCAACAAACAGGTAACAGTGCTGCAAGGTATAGCGAACGCATGAGGTCAAAGGTCACTAGTGATGGTCCAAGTCCAAATATCTAGGGAACAACATGGGTAAGGCCAAGGTAGGGGTAAAATAATGAGTCTTCAAAGGAAAAAAAAAAGGAGGTAGTAAATGATGAGGTCAGGAAAGGTGAGGTAAATGGGTTTGGTAAAGGTGGGGTGGGGTAAATGATCAGGGTGAAGGTTGGGTGGGGCAAAAAGAAAGGTAGGGGTAGGGTAAAGGGGTAAAATATAGGGCAATGTGCAAGTGAGGGTGACCAATGCTAGTCAAGGATAACCGATGGTGGTATAGGTCCGACGATGGTTAGGTAGGGCACACGACCAATGTCGGTTAGGTCAGGTTTGTTATAAAAAAAAGAAATCCACATTTTTTGTTAATCATTTGTCTTTTAGATAATCGAGAAAATGGCAAAAGAGAGAAAATTTCTTAGACGAAACGAAGCATTGAGTTGGCAGTGTGAATCAAGGGTAATCGGTTGGTGAGAAGAGGGTCCACAGGATCAGTACGAGGCATTTGATTGTGTAGAGGTTGCAAGTAACGATTTGGTTATGGTAGAGGCCAGAGAGGGATCAGACGGGCCACTGGTGTAGTGACTAGACATGCCACCGAGATGATGACAGCGTGACGAGGTAAGCGCCCTACTCGACGTGTATGTGATTTGATAGATTAAGAGATAAGTAAATTGTTTTTGTAGGTTTTGTTTTTTTTTTAATTTTTGTGGGTGGTTAAAAATTAAATTTAGGAATGGGGGCAATAGTGGGTAAAAAGAGGAATGGGGAGGGTAATAAATGGTATTAGGGGGGGTGGAGGTCCAAGGGTAGTTTAGGTCAATGTAGGTGGGTGAAAGGGGCAATTGTGGGGGGGGGGGGGGGGGGTTTAGATAGAGGGGTTTTGGGAAATCGTAGGTTTTACCATGACAGTGACCGGCGTCGGTCAAGTTTAGCTGACGTCAGTAAGGGTAAACCAGTATCAGTCACCAAATAGGTGATTGGTGCCGATTAAGGGGTAACCGGGGTGGGTAAGGGTGAACCGATATCGGTCACCAAACAGGTGATTGATGCCGGTTAAGGGGTGACCGGGGTTGGTAAGGGTGAACTGGTACCGGTCGGGTTATTCGGAAAAAAAGGTCCAAAGAGGATGCGAGCTAGGTGGTTGAAATGGGTAGGGTGAAAATAGGGTGTGGGAAAATGATAACTAGTAAATATGGATATGATAAATGTAGATTAATGTTTGGTTTCAATTGAATGCAAGGGAGAGCGTAGCTACATATGCAGGACATGGTTCCACCTCTATTGGTGACAGTACACGGCACAGCGACCCCAGAGGAGCTACAACATGTGGAGGCAGTGGGCTTGAGTGGGGTTCATCGCTATAGACACGTAGTCCAGTAGCCCAGTTTGATGGTCGTGCTCATCAATAGATGGGATTCTGCGACCAACACATTCAACCTACTAACAAGTGAGATTACTATCACCCTAGAAGACGTGTTCAGGATACTACGGTTACCCATATTGGGTGCACAGGTCTACTCCATCTCCTCCGAGGCCTCAGAGGAGCTGATTGAAACTGTGTTTGGAAAGAGGATGGCCGAGTTGACATTCCATAGAGCTAACTTGAGCTATGGAGAGATGTACCTAGCCCGTTTGGAGGAGACGAGGCTAGTGGTTTTATTGATGGAGGCAGTGTGTTGCTTTGCACTACCTGATGCAGAGGGTGGACGTTTTCCCCAATCACTGATGGGGGTACTCCACTATATGATGGTAGATTAGACCCGCTTTGCCTGGGCACCAACATTCTTGGTGCAGCTGTATAGGGAGATGTGGGCATATGGACGGTTGCACAGGTTCAACGTATGTTGTACATTTTTACTGCATTGCTGGGTATATGAGCACATAGTTTGTTTTTGGCCTATAGGGATGCCCCAAGCAGATGCGTTCCCAGCGGGATTTGTGTGGGTAGGATACAAGAGATGGATGTGATTAGAGAGCGGAGATCTGAGAGGCCCACACATGATGTGGCCTATTTCTGACAGTTACTGGAGGGGTTTTCTGGAGTGGACATTATCTGGAGGCCATATGTGGGATTTCCCTCATATAGGCATATGCATGAGGAGCTAGTTGAGCTGTAGCTAGAGAGATGGATACAGGTTCGTCGTGCCAAGGAGTACGAGATGATCCCAGTAGACAGAGTTTGGTGACATTTTGGGCTAGTATAGGACATACCTCCGCCCTTCCCACAGTACCGGAGAGACGATGTGGAGAGGCCTTTACCTCTACCACAACCTACAGTGCCCATAGGGTAGGAGGAGAAGCTAGTGGACCGGAAGATAGATGATGCTGGGGTCATAGACAGGTACAGATAGTGGTGGGAAACTCACTTACGAGCCATACCACCCAGACCGGGGTAACCAAATTTAGCCCCCGTTACAGTGCAGAGAGACACCCTACAGGGGCAGGTGGATACGTTGATTACCCAGTTGGGTATACTGCAGACACAGCTAGAGTGCTCTGAGGCAGAGGTATCAGAGCTACATGTACAGGTGGCCAGTCTGCAGGCCAAGATGGATGGTTGAGGAGATGGAGATGGAGAGGAGGGGGATGGTCAGGTGGCAGCCTTACAGGATCAAGTGGCAAGGTTACAGGGCCAGTTGGCCACAACCCAGGCACAGATTGGGGTCTTACATGCCTAGATACATACACAGGGGTAGGGGGAACCACCACAGGCACCAGGACCGGGTCCCAATTCATAGGCAGGAGCAGGGCAGGGTCCCGTAGGATAGGTACAAGAGTCGAGACCTATGGGACCACCACAGACTATGCTTATATCCATGTTACAAGATGCCTTAGGTGAGGCTAGATATTACCAAGACCAGCTGATGGCGGCCGAGATATACTTCATAACCTATGTTGAGTATAGGGCACAATAGGCATCCAGTGAGAGGATGAGATCCTACACTCACAGTGTGGAGAGCACAGGAGGCCAACGAGCTCCGAGGCCCAATCAGGCAGAGGATACCAACACACGGAGACCAGCTCCAATTGAGGTGCCAGCAAGGACTCAAGAGGCTGATGGTACAGGTGATACAGAGATGGAGGAAATCCACTGAGATACTTGATATGGTGCTTGGTTTTTGATGTATGATAGTTTTCTTGTGATATATACCGGCCTGTGTGCCAAGAGATATTTATAGTTTTGATCACATACCGGCATGTGTGCTGATGACAGTGATGATGTATGAGATATTTTTGTATATTTCGAGCATATACTAGCTTGCGCACCGAATATATTTTGTATTATTTCATTATTTTGTTGTATATATGAGACCGGCCTGCGTGCCAATGACATTTTGTATTATGTATCAGCCTGCATGCCAATGATTATGACATGATGGACATGATGAGATAGCCATGTATATTGTATTGAGATACATATTTATTTATATGATGAGATACATGTGATTTTGGATTTATTGATGTGTTGATGAGATGTTGATTTGTGATTTTGATATGGATGGAAATTAGGTGAGTTAGGCATGATGGAGTCAGGTTGGTATAGACATGGATCGAGTTAGGTTGGTTTAGGCATAGCTCAAGTCAAGTCAGTTTAGGCATGGATCGAGTCAGGTTGGTTGAGGCATGGATCAAGTCAAGCTATAGGAATGCTTGAGTTAGGTTTGTGAGGCATGGATCAAGTCAGGGTTGTTAGGCATGATTGAGTTCAAAGTTGGTGAAGTTGTGATTCAATATTTTATGCAATGAATGATAATGTGGGTTATATGTGAGATGTGGTATATTATATGTATGATGATGTTAGAGAAATGGTAGTCATAGTAAATGCATGTTGTGTTGATGATAAAGATGTTAAGTAACTTGTTTTTTGTTTGGTTTAATTTCCAATTTTGGGTATAAAAGGGAAACTAAGTGAGATGTGATGTAATGTGAGGAGCATGGAAGATGAATTATTTAGGGTAGAGAAATGGCTGAGCTAACCTCCAAGGGCCCCATGCCCTCGGAGTGTTGCCTACATAGTCCTAGCGAAAAGGGACCTCAGGCTGATGTAGTTCTCCCATGAGCTAGGGAAGAATATGAGGAGGTATAAAAATGAGTTAGTAGGTGTTAGGCATGGTGTGGGTTTAAGATTTGTTATGTGTGGGTGGAGTATAGGTAAAGTGATGTAGGTGGGGTCGATTGTGGTGAAAGAAGAAGATTACCCCAAAGGTAAGCGTCGAGGACCAAGTCTTGTATAAGGTAGTCAAAACGTAAACCAAGATGGTTAAAAGATAAGAGGGGGCAATAAAGCCACCTGATTGGGTAGGATCATACCAAGTAGATCATACCTTGGAGGAGGTGATGAACGTAAGACCCTAAAGATTTTTCATGATTGACTATCCTACGGTGAAAATTAGTCACATGATCACCAAATGTCTAAGTTCCAAGAATTCCCTTGAGGCAGTAGGAAATGGGAGTGGGCATGGTTTGAAGGGTGAAATGTGGGGAATTATTTGTATGGTATAGGTAGAATGTGCTTCGGGAAAGAGAACCTAGGTCATAATGGGCAAGTCCAGGACTTAAAAGGTTTTTTGTCTTGACTTATAGTTGAGATAGACTGATCAATGTGGGAAGTCTATATGGGATGAAAAAAATTTTACTCCTTGAGGTCTTCGTGAAGCAGATCGATGTAGGAAGCTTCGGTTGCTCTCGTTTTTTTTTTGTATTTTTTTAAGAGCTTTACATAGTTGTCCTTCGAGGGAGCAGTCTATTTATAGCTGCAATTTTTGAAAGGAATATGTCCTTTTGAGGGAGTCATCTTTTGAGTGGAAGTTTTACTCAAGGAGTGATATCCCATGTGAGGGATTTTAAGTCATGGACTAGACCAAGGTGGAGGATAGGACTCTTGTTCAAAAGGCAAGGTGTAACGACCATGGGATCTCATCTAAAGGTAGACAAAAAGTATCCATGAGGATCATGCTATGTGCAGCGTCGTGGTACACATATTCAAGAGAAGATAACAAGTGACAGGTACTCACATAATTCTAGTTTAATCACTAGTGAGGTGCATGAAGTGAATAGCACTCAAGGGACGAGCATGTAAAGAGACAAAAGGTGAGGTAGGACTACAAGTCAACAATAGAATGGTTGAAGATGAAAGGCGTTAAGGGGATCAGGTTTGGGTTTACCATCGAGTGAAGATAAATGATAAGCACTTGATGCATAGGTATGAGTCACGATGTATGGTCCAAGCCAATTAGGAGCAAATTTGCCCCGTTTACTTTTTCTGCTTTAGTTACATGTTGATTTTATTTCAGGACAAGGTCATCGACTTGGAAGGTTTGTGCATGGACATGTTTTTCGTAGGAACATTTGATACGTTTTTGGTAAACTTGAAGGTGATCCAGAGCATTAAGCTGACGCTCGTCTAATAACTCAAGCTGTGCTAAATGGTCTTGACGAAAGTCATCATCATTGAGCATGTCATGGAGAGAAATGTGGAGTGAGGGAATCTAGACTTCGAGAGGTAGGACTGCCTATGTACTGTAGACCAGAGAAAATGGTGTGGCCGTAGTGGAAGTGCGAATACTAGTGTGGTATGCCCATAGGGCAAAAGGAATGTGTGTATGCCAATCCTTCCCAATATTGTCAACCACTTTCATAAGAATTTTTTTAAGTTTTTGTTAGTGGATTCGGCTTGGCCATTGGTTTGTGGGTAATAAGGTGATGAGAAACTTAGCTGAATGCCAAAGGCATCAAATTTTTTTGCAATGTTTTGTTTTTGAATTATTTTCCATTGTCAGTGATGAGGAACACCCAAGCAGAAAATGATGTGGTGGTTAATGAACTCACATATTTTCTCAGCTTTCATGGAGATGAGTGGTATGGCTTCCACCTATTTCATATAGGATTCGGTAGTGGTGACGATCCATTGATGGCATTGGGAAGAATGGGGATTGATTTCTCCATCAAGATCCAAACCCCATTGAGAGAATACGTTTAGCAACAGCAAGGCCATTGAAGTGACCTCCATATACGCTGTCATGAACTTATTTAATGGTATAAGGAATTTCAAAACTTGTGAGGCATCGTAAGAGAATACCATCAAAGCTGCGCTTATAGAGGAGTCCCCCCAAGATGACGTAACGAGATACCTTTTTAAGGAAGGCTCGTTGTCCATTACGGGTGATCTCAGGAGGTAAGATGGATAGAGAAAGGTAGTCGGAGTATTGTTTGTACCAAAGGTCACTCAGGTCAGGGGTAGCGATTCTGATTGAGTAAAAATCATGAGGTAAATAAGAAGGTGATTGGAGGCATTGTACAATGACAAAGATTTTAGAATCGGCGGGTGAAGCAAGTATTTGGGAAGCTAAGTAGGCCATGGCATCTGTAAATTTGTTACTTGAATGTGGGATGGTTTAAAGGGTGTAACAGCCAAAGGTGGTGAAAATTATATCTACATGATGTTTATACTTTTGAAGTATCTCGTTATGACATTAGTATATACCATTGACTTGGTTTACGACCAATTGAGAATCACCAAAGATGTTGATGAATTTGACATCTAGGGCGTAGGTGGCTTTGAGACCTAGGATGATCACTTTGTATTCGGAAATATTGTTGGTGCAATCAAAATCTAGTTTGAAAGACAAAGGCATGGGTTCACCATCAAGAGGAATAAGGATAATACCAGTCCCACCCCCATGCTGACACTTTGAACCATCGAAGAAAAGTGTCATTTGGTAAGGGGGTTCATCCAGGGAAAGGGTAGCAATCGACTCATTTGGAAAGTCAAAATTAGAGGGTTGATCCCCGGAAATAGGTGCATTGGCCAATTGGTCGGCGATAGCTTGGCCCTTGATGGACTTTTGATGAATGAATTCAAGGTCAAGATCAGCTAAAAGCATAAGCCATCGTCTAGCACGTTGATTTTGATAAGGTTTGGCGTACATGAAGTGTAAGGGGTCGGTGTTGGTCACAACATAAGTTTTGTGGTTGAGTAGGTACTGACGGAGTTTGGTGATGAAAAAAACTAAGGCTAAGAATTTTTTTTTGGGATGGATGTATCGGGTTTCATAATCCAAAAGAGTATGGCTTATGTAATAAACCGCTTGCTCCCTATTTTTTTCATCGTGATGAGCAAGCATGGCTCCCAAGGAATGAGTGGTAGATGAAATGTATAGGTAAAAAGGTTAATCATCTTTAGGTGGATTGAGTACGGGTGGTTAGAGAAGGTATTGTTTTAAGGATTCAAAATCTTTGTGGCAGTCATCATCCCATTTAAATGAGAAATCCTTCTTGAGCAGATGATGAAATGGTTGACATCGATCGATAATTGTGAAAGGAAATGACAAATAGACTGCAACTTACCTTGCAGGCTACAGAGTTGTTTAAGGTTAGTGGGTGGAGGCATTTTAAGAATGGCCTTGACTTTAGCAGGGTCAACTTCTATACCACGTAGGGAAACAATAAATCCCAAGAGATTTCCTTAGAGAACCGCAAAGACACGCTTCTTAGGCTAAAGGCGGATGCAATATTTAATGAGGTGGTCAAAAATGGTTTTGAGGACGGTAAGGTGCTTAGAGCGATGCTTAGATTTGGCTAAGAGATCGTCCAGGTAATCTTCCAATATGTGATGCATGATGTCATGGAAGATGTAAGTCATAGCTTGCTGATATGTGATACCAGCATTTTTAAGGCCAAAAGGCATGACTCGATAGCAGAAGGTCCCCCAAGGGGTGATGAATGAGGTTTTGTGTTGATCCTCTGGGGCAAGTAGGATTTGGTTATAACCCAAGAAACCATCCATGAGTGATAACATCTAGTGACCAGCGGTAAGGTAAACTAGTTGGTCAATACCGGGTAAGGGAAATTCATCCTTTGGACATGCTAGGTTGAGGTCATGGAAGTTAGTGTAAATTCGGAGCCCCCCTGCCACTTTAGTGACAGGGAAAATGTTAGAAATCCAACAAGGATAATCAATGGGTAAGGTGAAGGAAATGGAAAGAAGGCACTGAAGTTCTTCTTTGACGAGAAGAGCAATGCATGGGTGCATTTTCCTCAGCTTTTTTTTGATAGGTTTGGCATCGAGAACGGTGATGATATTATGGGCCACTATGGTGGGGTCAATACTGGGCATGTCTGCATAAGACCAAGTGAAAGCATGGTTATGATCCTTGAGAAAATAAGTGATGGCTTCCTGTTCAGCAGCATCTAAATATTGACTGATCTTTAAGATGTGCGGGTCATCCTGAGTATGAATGTTGATCTCGATAGTCAATTAATTTAACATGGTTTGCATCTCAGAGGGTAACGACCAATGAATATATGCATCTTCTACACCAAGGTAGGTGAGTATAGATTCATCATCCTGACATTGAATGACATTAATTGAAGGTGTATTGTCATCGACCATTTCAGGATACAGGAAGGGAAGAGTGGAAGGGGCCTCGCCCTTGCATTGATAAGTCAAAGGCCCCAAGGAAATGGTGCTTATGAATTTTTTTTAGGAGGGATAGATTCAGGATCCATCGACTCCGTCGATGAAGGTGGTGATGAAGGTGGAGAGGGATTAGTTTCCTTAATGAGTTCAATGCGGCCCTGTTTGGTAGGTGGTTCAGGAAAGTCGATACCACTACGGTCGTTATGTTTGTGGGTGGTACATGGAATAACAATATGACGGACTTGCTTGTTAAATCCAAAACCAAAACCCTTCCATGCACATCGGTGCATGAAGGTGTTGGTGAAACGACGATTGGTAAGTGATTGGAAGTCAACGGAAAATGGGCGAGTTTGTGATGGTGGTTCAGGTGTGTAAGTGGTAGTATCAAGTCCCCCATAGGTGAGACTAGTACGAAGATGAGGAGGACCATATAGGAGGCATTATCTTATACAGTGATCATAACGAGGGTGTTGGTGAAGACTTCCATACTCTTGTGGAGTAAGGAATGTGTTGACACTATATAGGCGGTACTCCCCCAGAGTGAGGCATAGAAAGAAACCTTCCAAGGGATTGGTGGTTAGTATATAGGTAGCTGGAATGGATGATGTGTCAGAGGTCGATGTGGAGGTAGAGTTAACAGATTGGGAAGCTAATGGGTCAGCCATGGAGGTTGGGACAGTGGTAAGAATGGAGGAGGTATGTGCGGTTGAAGCAACGGTTGTACTGGTAAGTGGAGGTGTAGGTGAAGAGGTAGTGGTTGTGGAGGTAGATGCTTTAACAGGTATAAGCACATCATTGGGTTGGTAAAGCATGTTGCATGTTTTGAAAGGTGATGGATTAGTTGGGATAGAATAGGTGTGCTTTTCATGTTCAAACTTTACACAATGATGCAAAGTGGAAGGAACACAACCCATGACATGAATCCGAGCTATGCCAAGCAACAAGTTATATTAGAATCCCCCCTCCAAGACGTAGAATAGTTCTGGAATAGTGCAAGGGCCCACACAAATGTGGGGGATGACGGTGCCTAGTGTAGAGGTGATACCGTCATTGAATGAACGCAACATGACAAGATGTTTATGCATGTAATTGTTAGGTATGTGCATTTGAGTGAATGCATGGGATGAAATGATGTTAATGCTAGTGCCCCCATCAATTATCACGTGGCGTACTCATATGTCATCGATGTGGACAGAGATGAAGAGGGCTGGGTTTGGGTCATTGTTTTGGTGTGGCACGATCTCTTCCTCTGAGAAGCTAAGAGAGGATACTTGGTGAATAGGGTGGGGTGAAGGTGAAGGTGGTAATTTAGTGAGAGAGGCTACATGATGGGGTGTGATAATGGAGGCTACGGGTGTAGGGTCATTGGAAACAACCTCAATAGATTGAAGAACCTCCATGAGAGCTTGACGATGGGATTCCGAGGTTTGAATGAGGTCATATAAGGAAATTTTGAGGGGAGACTGGTGTAATTTTTTGAGCATGGTGCGATGTGTGACACCATTAGAAATTGGGTACGTAGGGCCATGGATAGTGATATTAGGTATGGGTGTAGATGGTATGTTGGGTATAGGATTGGTTGGTGGGTCAGTCACCTTGTCTTTACCTTTATCCTTCTGAGCATGGGTAGTGATGTGTATCATGTTGATCTAAGGGGAGTTGGCAAATGGAGAAGGTGTAGGGTGAGTGGTATAATGACATGATGGGAAAAAACCTACCAGGGGAGAAAAAACCCATGAGGTGAGCTGGGCGCAATGACATTTGGGTGGTGGCGTGGCAAGTTCTTTGATGTAAACCATGTTAATTTCAAATCACGGGGGTGGATCTAGGAGCTATGAGGGTGGAGGTTGTGGTTGTTGAGTGGGCAGTGTGGGAATGGGTGTCGGTGAAGCAGGGTCCTCGTCGAGAAGGTCATTGTCGTCAAAGTTGGCTTCTGGAGGACACAACTAGATAAGGATGGTTTTTAAGGCCTTGCAGTGTTCCACATCGTGCCCTGGCATGCGATGGTATGCACAAATTCTGGTGTCATGAAAACCCTTTGGGATTGGGTTTGAGGGGGTCATAAGGTCTGAGTGGTGGTAACGTGATGACAGAAGTCTCAAGGAGGTTGGTTAAAATTTTGGCATAAGACCCTGCTAGTGGATTGCAATGGGAAGTGAACATGGGTTTGGGTATAGGTGCAGTTGATTGTTGAGGAACGGTCTTTGGAAGAGGAGTGGATCGAGCTATGGTTTTGGGTGTCAGCATGGTTTTAGGTGTCGGTCATGGTTTTTTAGGTGGGGGTATAGTGGATGAACGGGCATGAGGGTGTATGGTTGTTCTGACTACCTTATTGTGGGATAGTGGAGTTTTGTTTTTGGGTTGAACCTTCTTGGGTAAAGGCGATATGGGTGTATGAGGTTGAGAAGGAAAGGCAGATGGGGGAAGAGGATGAGTTTCTCACGAGGATAATGGGGGTTATATGAAGGTAGAGGATGCAGGTCATGCAGGAGGAGTAAGGGATAGAGATTGAAGTGTAGTGGGTAGTGAAGGAATTGTTGAAGGTGTTGGAGGTATGGGTGGTAGCGATGCTATAGGTGCAGGTGTAAGTTGTGTTTAGCGTATGGGTAGGTTAGAGGTTTGTGAGGAAGGAATGGGTTGTTGTGCTTTTGGTTTATTGATGGGTGGAGGTTGATTGACCATGTTGGGAAGCTAAGGTCTTAAGACAGACGGGATAGGTGAAGGTGTGATTAGCGCAGCTAGGGTATGAGTTCTATGGGTTTGGTGCTTTTGCTTGGCTGTCAAAGTAGGTGTAGTGTTGACTTTGGAGGATGTAGCTATATCCAATTTGATAGGTGGATGAGTAAGGCTGGTAGTTAGGGTGACCCCTAAGGTGGTAATAGGTTTAGTTGAGGCAAATGTTGTAGGTGTGGGTTTGGGTTTTTGGGTTATGGGTAAGGGTGTATGTGGAGTTATGATGGATGTCATGGAAGGAGTTGTGATAGAGGTGGTTGTGTTTGGTTTGATTGGTTGGAATACTTTTGGGTAGATAGTGGAATTATCAGTAAGTCACATCTGCATCTGTGTTAAGATCGGAAGCAGAAGACGTCCCCATAATAGGGCTCTATCCACATAATCTAAGTGATCAGCCAAACATGAGGACAGAACATTTTTGGGTGGAGTTGATGAGGACTTAATGGAAATTCCTATAAAATGTGTCTTAGAGACAGGAAATTGGCTAGCTTCAACTTCCGTGGGTAAGAGATCCGAAAGTAGGTCTACATGATTTTGGTTAGCTGATGGAGAATGTTCACCAAGAGGCAATGATATCTCAACTGGGTTTATGATAGGTGGAGGAGATGATGGGAGCTCCTCTATAGGTGGAGGAGATGATGGGTTCTCCTATGTGGGTGGAGGAGGTAATGGGTGCTCCTCTGTGAGTGGAGGAGGTACTGTGGGTACCGGTTCTCTAAGTGGAGAAGCCAAAGGTGAAATGGTCTCGATGTTAGTAGAATACTCCTCTGTAGGTGATGAAGGAGATGAAAGGTGTTCCTCTATGGGTGGAGGAGTTGGTGTGGTGGATTCCAACATGGAATTTCGAGCTCGGATTTCCTGTATGGAAGGAATATGGGGTAATTAGGAGGCGACAAGTATGTCAGTAAAAATAGCGTGAACCTTACGGGTATGGGTATCATGAGTTGAGGTCTCACCGGTTTGATCATACGAAGGGGCATGGTTGGGAAATGGTTTCCTGATTCTTCTCCTTTCTTCCTTCCTTCACAAATTTATTGTAATTAGTTGAGGTATTGCGATTAGTATCCCTTTAACTAAACATTAGTTAAAATAAGTAGTTACCAAGGGTAACTAGTTTGTAAACTATATAATGGCCTATCCTTGCCATTTTTGTGGGGGGAACTTGGATTATTTTTGAAAGTGTAAAGGAATCATAAAGCAATCAATACAGAAGGATTTTCATTCTTTTTCCATTTGATTCTTTTTATTCGCAAGCTATCCATTAAATATTGTTAGAGCATTTGTCTGCATTGTTCTGAGAAGCTTTGCATTCTTGTAGATGTTATTCATAGAACTGTGTGTCTGTTTAAATTTCATCTTATTAATGCGGGTACAAATGATCTTATTCCAATTCACTGTATTCTTGCACGCATAAGGAATTATTTTGTTATCTATAATTCTGGATGGTGCCTTTCTACTCATTTCCAAATCTTCATTCATCTGTTCTTTTGTAATTGATGATCTATTTAGGAAACACTTTAATGATATCCAAGTTCCATAGTGAAACCATGCTTTGTACATATGTAAATAGGTTCATTTCTGAATAAGGGAACCTCTCCCACTAAAGAGGAGGGACTTCTTGTCCCTTGACTGTTGCTCTTCTTGAAGTTCCTTTTCGACGACCAACAAGTTGCAAGTAATAATAAGGGTAAAATACAATGTTTTAAACTTAAGATGAGTCCGGATGATCTTCAAAACGCCGAAAAGGCATGCAGAAGATAAAGAGGTGCTCAAAGTGATACTACACACTTGAGCGCATGATTAGTAAAAAAATCGACAATAGCGCTTTTTAAAAAAAATTACTATTTTGAAATGTCCAATTTAGCTAATTTAAGAGCTTTTGGATTTTAAAAAATGATTAAAAAAATGTTACTATAAAGACGACTTTTTAAAAAAAATTGAATAATCGTTTTGGAGAAATTGTTATTAATACAAATAGATTTAATTAATTACAAAAAACAAATTAAGATCTAATAAAAAAATTAAATCCTAATTAATTAAAAAAACTAATTAAGATCTAATAATAAAATAAAATCCTAAAAATTAAAATATACTCCGCCTTTTGTTTTTAAAAAATTTCCACCTAAAAGTTTAAAAAACTTACCATTTAAAAAAATATCCTTAAATGAAACTAGAAAACTTTTTAAAACTTACGGTTATAGTAAAAAAGCAAATTTTAAAATTTAGTAAATGAAATAATAAATATTTTAAAAGAAACTTTCTAAAAAACTTACGGTTCAATAAAGTGAAAGGAACAAACTTACCAAAAGGCTTGAACCTTCCAAAAAACGCATGTTTTTTCTTTTTGTTCCTATTTTGCAAAGTTTTGCTATATTTAAAAAAAAAAATTGTTTGGTATCTTTTTGTGTGGAATCGCTGGAGGGAGGAGCCCATGGAAGGCTAGGTCGTGGGGGTTGGAAGTGGTAGAGGGGAGCTCGTAGGAGGAGAAGGGAGCTGTAGGAAACAACAACAAACGGGAAACCCACGGCCGCAACAAACACCAACAGAAACTCACGGGTAGTAAACTCACGACCACGTAGGGAAAGTATGATAATAAAAAATGCAAAACACAGACCTCCACACATGGCCATGGCAGATATGAGCAAGGGGAAAAAACATAGACCAGGGCAGAGAGGAACTTGGCCAGAGCAAGAAATCACGATGCATGTTTGATAAGTTTGCAGAGGTCGTGTTTGGAGTTGTAGCATGCAGGCATAAGAAAAAAACACAAATACCAATGCAACCACCAATTTAAACTTGGATCTCTACAAAAAAAACACCATGCACATACCAAAAAAGGGATCTAACAAAATTTCTAGTTTAATAGAAAAATTTTTAAAAACCAAAATAAAGAACATCCATTTTTTTTGCCGATCTGCTAAATTTAGCTACAGCTAGCTAAATGAAGCTACAAAACCCCTGAAAACTCGAGGAGATCTGCACATGCACGAAGAACATAGCAAAACCAAACAAATTTCCAAGAGCAAGAACGTTAGGAATAAATTTCCAAAAGATAATGATTGAAAAAAAACTTACATGAGGAGTAAAAAAATGAAACCAAGAGTAATCGCAATTCAGATGATGAATGCATGTTTACCTAATCTCAGCTCTGATACCATGAAAGAGTTGGAGAGAATCGTATCAAAAATTGTGCACCACAATAGAGTTGCACTCTAAAGGAAACGTAATATCTCCAACGTAATCACAAGGAAGAATCGATCAATCAACTAAAGAACTTGCATAACAGAAAAAAGTTTGCACATGTAGAGAAAATACAATGGAGTGTCTTGGCATGCTCATAAATGTCAAATGAAGGGATACATATAGGGTGCTGAGTAACCCTAGTGCATGACACACAAGAAACCCTAAACCTAACCCTAAACCTAACCCAAGTGAGATGACCCTCCATATGTGTGTGGAGGACATATAGGATCTCACACACCAACACATTCCAATTGTGACACATAAAAGAAATTTACCTTTTGTCAGCTTCAATAGTGGTATTCCTTTAGCTCTAAATACCCTACATGATATACAAGTTTTTTCAATTAATAATACTCCTTTATTTATTGGTTAAAATATTGTTACCCTAGTTGATCATATTTAAGATATTACTAATGTATGTTCAGTACATCCGGTTACTAAAGATGATGTTGCGGTCAGGCTCCTTACTTCTTCACTCAAAGGAAAATAAATTAAATGGTACAAAAGTTTAATACCTTCTTCCATTTATAGTTGGGATGAGATTGAAACAAATCATTGCAATCGATTTGAGGAGAAAGAGGACAATATATCCTTGCTAGAAAAACTTACAACCATTAAAATGGATCCCAATGAGTTTATGTTTGATTTGAAATTCAAATTTCAGAATACATGAGATAGAATTCAATTTCTCTTAAGACCAACTCCACAAGTTGCCTTCCTTTTTTATTGAGAGCATTGAATTTTGATATAGCAGTTATGTTACAATTTATGGGTATTATCCAATTACTTGATGCATATCTAATAGTCATTAGGGCTGAGAATTATTTAATATAAGTTGGAAAAATAGCCCCTATATTATTTATGCCTTTGTTTCCTGAATTTCATCAAGCTTCATAGTCGTCCTTTACTCCCATTCCTGAACAAGATTCTCAACCCATTACTTCAACATCCTTTTATCCTAAAAAGCAAAATAATAATGATGAAATGAAATCCTTAATCAAAAATTTGTCAAATAAAGTTATATCCTTGGAAAAACAACAAAATCAATCCTATAGAAACTACCCAAATCCTAACTAAGGGAAATCTTCTAATTAAAGATTCAATCAAGGTTGTGCTCCCACATCTTCTACTTTAAAAAATTGTTCATACTCAGTCACTTCCAAATTGGGTGTTTGGTGAGTTTTTGAGATATTTTAGCCTCTCTCAATGAGATGTTTTATATTTATAAAGACATAAAAGTAATTTAAGTTTAAAAATGACTTGTTCAATACATAAAAATAGTTTAAAACTAACCTTTATAAGTAATTTCAACAAAACTTCTAGACAAGCTCTCACTTTAAGGGTGTAGATACTAAATCACACACTTTGGGTACATTTCTAGGTCTTAATCACATACCACTATTCATATGATTCTTAAGTGAGAAAAATAACAATTAACAATTGTCTTCAGCCTTTTTTTCTTCGTTCATGTCTTCTTCTTGGCCTCTTACACCCTATAATCTAGTCAATACTTTATTGTTTCATATTTTATCACTTTGGATACTAATGCCCATGCACCCCTGACCTCTCTTTCCTTTATTTACCTCTTTTGGGCATCTTTTATCCTTTGGGATTCTTTTTTTCTTATGGGCCGGCCTTCCCATTTTTAATTGTGAAATTCAGCCAAGAGTATCATATAAATATAAAGCTATGTGGCCATAATAAAGTACCAATTTCTAAGTATATACTACTATCACCTAAAGTTGCATCTAAAGGTATCTAAAGAGCATCAAAGAATCCATATAGATTTCATTCAAGGGACAAGGAACTACATTTTATCCACACATGCATAAGAGGGAAAGTTTACTTTTCCATCCACACATCTATCTACATTGATACATCTAGCTATTGTTCGCTATCAAATGCATATTTCACAAGAGCCACTTAAGGCATGATTCTTGCACACACACACACACACACACACACACACACACACACACACACACACACACACACACACACATAGAGGAGAACTACATAGAGTCTATAATGTAGTGCAACGCTTGGTCATAAGTTCACTCACTTGGGTGACTATCGGGGTTAGTCGTACTCCCCATTTGCATATTTTTCCTTTTAGAATTTTAAGTGTTTTAGGGTTTTGTAGGTGCTCTTTCTCTTTGCAGGTTACATGAAAATTCTGTGGCCATAATGCAACACATAGGTGATCAACAACGAAGGTTAGTGAACATATTATGACATAATGAAAATCATTTTTTGAGTTCTTTCACAGTCACGGGTGCCTAGAAGTAGTCTCAAGCATCCGAGGTGCCCCTAACCTAGTCCGACCCATTCTAGGTAGATCCAATAGTCACAAAATTTTATGGGTTTGGTTGCGACAATTTTCTCCTTCTGTTTATCAATTTTCCTATAACCACCACAAAACTACCCGCACGAAACCCAATATGAAACAAAGGTTAAATTAAAAAATTACAGATTTTTTTTAAAACTAAAGCAATGATTAGAATCATTTCTTGATCAAAAAAATGTTTTTAAACATAATTAAAGAATAATATTTGATCTTCAACTTGGGTTTACTAACCCCTTAGTTTCCCCTTATTTAATTTAATAACATTACTTCAATGCTATTTAATACTTTTATTATTTTAAGGCTAAGCCCATTTCACCCTCCCATTGATTAAACACAAATAAATTACATTCCTATAAAAAAAATTGATTTGCTTAATTACTGAGGAGTAATTGATTTAGTTTATTACAAGGGTCATGTGCTATATAAAAAGGTCATCGATTAAACAAATAGGTTGAAGGATACATTTAACTTATACAACTTAACAAACACAATATTTTAACATCAACAAGCATAATAAACATATCAACAAAGGTGGAGAGCCTACCTCTCCATACAAGATCCAAGAAAACTTAACAAGTCCTTCACATCTTCAAGCCAAGGAAATTCCCAAAAGCACCCCAACAAGCTCCCAATTTCAAAAATGACAAAGGAAGAAACTGAAAAAGTAACCCTCATTCCATCAAAATACAACAATGAATAGATATAGAATGTGAGGATGATGAGGGGGCTCCATGTAGGATTCCACTTCATCATTCCTCCATTCCCACACTGAATTCAACACACCAAGCCCAAGACAATTAATGATCTTATAAGAACTATGACAACTCACATGGCACACAAACTTGCACACCATGCCTTCTAAGGACAAAATTTATCGTAATAAGAGGAAGGTGAAATTATTTTCACCCTTTTACACTCCAAAAAGGATAAAAAATTCAAAATTAAACTCCCCAACCCATAGGTAGGGTTGTTGGGTAAATTTAAGAGGCATGGGACAAACTTAGCTTATCCCACAAGCCTCCAAAAAGGCCTCTCAATTCAAAATCCGAATTTTGAAGTTGGGGTGGAGTATAACACACACAAACCAACATAAATATCACTTACAACAAGGACCACCTAACTTCATAAGTATCCATTTGTCACATCCCAATTTTAGTTAAAAAATTAAGTAAGATTAGCTTAATTAAGACACAATTGTAAATGTGAATAAAGTGACAACCATTACCAAAAATTAAATGCATAAAACAAAAATAAAGAACATACAAAAACTAAATAAAGGGAACACAATTCATCCCATGGCCACACATGTGAGGTCACCCCCCATGGGAGACCTCCAAACAAGGCATGCAACAACAACACAACATAAAATTACATAAGTTGTCAAATTTTGGCCGTGTTGCTCAACACCCAACATCCTTTTGTGGTTGGTTTCTTATCCCCTTTCAATGTATGTGATAAAGTGTCCTGCAACACAAATAAAATATCTTTCTGGCCATTCGTATGTATTAACAACATCGAGACAATATGCATATAAAATCAATAATCATCATTTGAATCTAGCATCATACAATAAATTTGATTTTGGCATTCATACAAATCATAATTCTATTCAAAACATCAAACATAAGATATGCATCCAAATTATGACATGTTAGTACAAAAATTAGAATATCGCAACTCAACATATATAACTGTCTATCATCACCATCTAGTGCATCATAGTAAAAATGTAAACCACATAATTCCAATAGTCTAAATATCTTCATAGTCCATCATATATTGATCAAAATATAATACTCAAATGTCTAAGTATTAGTCCAACAATATCAATGATCAAAATGAAATAGTGTCGAAGAGGAGTGGGCACTACATCCCCCTCCCCTTAGATTCAACTTCCTCCAGGAAGTCATTGGAATATCTGAGCAAAATCAACTCACAATAAAGTGGAATCCTCCCATGTGGCTGCATTCTCATCATATCTATCCCACTGGACTCATACCTAGTCAATCTCGCAGCCTTGAAGGCCCAAGGTCCTACGCTCTATGATGTGCACGGGCTCTACTGACACTTACCTCTGCTCTTGCACCTGCAATGCGGTCCAATCTAAAACATGAGAGGGATCAGAGAGGGTAGAATAGAAATAGTAAGAAAAATAAAGTAAAATAAAATTGGGGGTTGCATGTATCCATCCCAAGGTTCTTACTCTCTCTTCCATGGCTTTCTCCCCTTCGCTAAAACATGCAAAACAAAAATGAGGAAAATAAGTCAATGAATGAATAAAAAAATCTATAGAGATGATTATGGTTATTTGGAATCCTTAGATCCAATGGCTTAGATTTATCCCATCCAATGGCTAAGAATGTTCCCTACAAAAGTTAGGTGGGGGTTCGATGAAAATCATCATTCAAATATATGGGTCAAGTTTGAATGGGGCCACTTAAGTGGTGTAAAAGTTAGCTTTATTTTCTTTTCATATTGTTTATTTGGAAAATTTTAATAATAAAAGGCCTATGTCCTTGTGATAACTAAAGTAGAGTCATTCCCTTTGTATCTTAGACAATGCATATAATTGTAAAATTAATTTAATAGTACTATTTAAATGGAAGAGCAAATTAGACTTAACACTAGAATAAATTATGAATTACCTTTTGAACCATATTATTAAATTAATTAAGGATTATAGGAATGAAGTTTTAAACCTAAATGAAGATGAAATATTATCATTTAGTTGTTTTTAATACATCTGTTGTTCATCAAGGATTAACCTAAGCTTTGAAACCGACTTTACTTAAAAAAAAATTATTCCGCAATTTTTCTAACTCAACCTTTGTTTCATTTTGGGTTTTGTGTGGGTCAAATTTGTGGGTGTTACATTTCCAGTCCAACACACTTCAGGATCAACTGTGAAATCAACTAATTATTATCCCTTCTCTTGCACCTGGGGTTTCAATTTCTATTCACTTATTTCTTAGGTCAGATATGTATTTTATTACTTATTTATCATGTGTGGCTCTGAAATATATAGGGTTTTACAAAACACTTATTTTTGTTAAATCATTTAGTGAACCCGTCTCATTCGAACTCTTTTAGGTCCTCATTTCACCACTCATTTCATTTTTCCTAGGGTCCTCTCATCATGAATATTTCCATTCATGATTTCTTGTGAACTAATCCTCATTGTAGGGCTAAAATCATTACTATTGGTGGCTACATACTGTTAAGACCTTCCCTTTTAGCTTGTTATCTCCTTCCAGGGATGATGGGGGTCCTATCCCTCTTGATTCTATAGATGTGTTTATTACGACAAATCTATAGATAAATTCCAAGTTTAAATTACAGCTGACAAGTTTTTGGGCTTATGAAAATGATCCGAACATATGAGGCTATAAGGAGCTTGCATTAATTACATGAGTAAATTTAGGGAATAATAATCAACTTAGAGGTGGTTTCTTTGGGAAAAGAGTCTATTGTCATCTTTAACTTCCTTCCATGAGGATCAATCTTTCCTCAACCTAGGGTTCTACCAAGAGGGCATCTATGGTTTCTCCATGAAGGATGAATCCTGAATCTACATTAGGTGGACAAGCACTAGGAACTTTAATGGACCCACTTATCAACGATTTGACCAAACTCTATGGGTCCAACAATATTTTGGGTTGCCTATTGATATCCCAGTTTAGTACAGAGTAGGATGTACTTGGTAGGGTATTGGTAAGGACTTTGAAAGCAGTGCCTTCTATGGTACATCGGTGATACTAAATTTTTACACCAAGGATCTTGTATAATACATGTTTTACTGTTAGATTATGACCCATTCAAACATTGACTATCTAGATCTAATCCCACTGCATTGCCTACTATCAATCTTGTGACTACTACGCAACTTGGTAATGATGGGTCAACCCGCAAAATTATCTAGTGAAGATTGCCTACCATGTTTTGAAGGAACCTTTTGTGTATTAGGCATCATTCTATCTGTATTATCATCTCCCGCTTACTAATGCTATGCTAGCTTGTCAAGGACTTGTCAAGAAATATGAAGGATCATGTTTCTTCTCTCAAATAAGTTCCCTTGGTGGCATGAAACCATAATTTTTCATGTTTAATACCCTTTATATCCTCATGTGGTTGAGTCTGGAATTGATGGTGAATGCTTTGCTATGTGGCAGGGCTAGGGTGCCCCTCTTCCTACCACTCCCTTGTGTGTCAAGGAAGTATTTTTTTATTGGAAGAGATATAGGTGTCATCCAAAGAGAACATAATGATGGACTAATCTATGGGAAAGATGAAGTATGGTCAATACATTTTAGGATCTAAATTGGTGGAAAAACCTTTAGCTAATATTATTAGTAGCCCCATTCAAAATCAAACTCTTGAACAACATGTGGTGTCCCTTGACGCAATAGTGGGTGCATCCCCAGCTTTAGTAAAGGAATTATCTATATCGGAGGCATTGAAATAATCTACTATGATGGATGGTTTTAAGAGAGACTCTGACTAGATCCTCAAATTCATAATTTGAATTCAAAGAAAGTTCGAAACCTGAAATTTTTTTGGATAAATCTTCTTTTAGCCCAATCTCGGGTAACATTGAAATTATCTTAAACCTTGAATAACTTGAGGATTTGGTGAATAAGGGAATTTTAGAGGTTGGAGTTATTGTGAAGAAATCTTCGCACCATCCTAATAGACTCAAACTGTTGGATTTATTTGAAGTTCAATGCTATTCGGATTACATCTTTAATACCTTTTGTTTTAGAAGTCATAATTATGTCATCGAGTGCAAAATTGAGGAAGAGGTTGGGAAAATTTTCTCTTTATGAAAATAAAAAAATCCTCTCTTTTGCGGGGTTGATTTCCCTTTCTCTTTCTTTTGTCTAGTGGTTGTTCATTTATTTATATGTTTATGGATAGTCACGATTTCTATTTTTTATTTTTAGGTTATTAGGCAATTACACTTCTATGTTCCTATGCTTTCTTAATCTTATCTGGGTTCTTACCCTCTTTTTGTATTCTCTGGGTAGGGGCCCCATTCAAAATATATTTACCCTTAATAAAAAAAATTGAATCCAAGTGGGAGATTGTGTAAGCATATAGAAGAAGCTATCCCACCCAAAGGTAAATTAAAACCATGAAAAAGAGGTAGCAAATAATATATTGTGTCACTATAAAAGAATTATTAGTTTACCATTTCAGAGATAGCATGGGGGTTAGTGTAGCTACAAGATGAGACTGAGAAAATGTTTGTAAATATGCTTTTGAGAACCCAATCTAGTATTAGGTTAGGTCCTCAGGAGACCACGAAAATACTGTAACAACTCATGAGATGGTGTTATAGTATTCATTGATCGAATATTTTTTTAGATGTCATATGCCACTTTTCCTTTAATAGAATTCTATTAAACAATTCATTTTGTTGCATGAATCTGTAGAAATATGGATCCCATCCTCATGTCATGTGGTGTCAAATTATGCTAGCTTCTTGTAATTGGATCTTGAAGAACATCAAATGTGAGCCATATATCGTGAGAATGTTGTGTTCTTGACCAGGAGAAAATGTGGGTAGAAAGGCACAAAAAAATATAAGTGTGAAATAACTAGAGGAAAGGAAGGATATGTTACCTAAAAAAGGTGAAGAAAATTATGAAATAATGATAACACTATAAGACATCATGAGGGAGCTGAAAGGTGTAAGGATAATACTTGAGGAGGAATGTTATGGTAACTTTATTAAATCTCGAAATGGAAGTGGAGGAGGATATGGAGTGGAATAAATATGTTCAAGGAAGATATGAAGGAATCATAGAAGATTTAGTATCATGATAATATATGGTACATGTAGAAAGCACAAACAGATGTGTCCAGGAGGAATTTAGTCTACATGGGGATGTCAATGGTTTGTAACAAGCAGAGGTTACCCCTATGGGGATAACAGTTTTAAATCAGTGTCCAAGAGAGAATCTTCATAGGAGCCCCATATCTTGCTGAGAAATATACCATCATACAAACATCTGAAAGATGTTGTTATGCATTGGGTGAAGAGATTCAGGGCATACAACATGGTTCATATTTATTGGAGAAAAACAATAGATAAGTACAGGAATGTAGTAGAGCTATAATTTTGTGGAGAACCTAGATTCTGACTTGGGCCATTAAATGTGAGGTACAGAAACTAGTGCCTAGATCACAGAAAGATAAATTCCTAGAGTGCTAAAAAGTACCAATCCTGGCGTTGCCGAGGAGATTGGTGAAAAATATAGTTATTTTCTTAGATTGGCCAAGATTTCCAAGGGTAAGTGTTTCACAAGTAGTGTTCGAGAAGTAGGAGAGTCCTCTAACAATATCGTCATGGAGGATATCCTTTTTCTTCTATTTGTGTTTGATCAAACTTGAGAAAAGTAATATCAAACCATTTGTAGTGGTGTATAAATCATCAGGTAGTAGTCAGGGATGGAGAATAAAACTAGACCTTTATCCCTAACACTCTTCTGCCATGGCGTGTGACCGCCCAAAAAACTCAAACTTGGCATGATATTGCCTAATTTTTTTCTCTTTTATAGTGTTTCAAGCCACTTTCTATTCTCACATATCAGGTGCACATGTTCCTTTTACTACTTTTTAACATTTTCACATACTTTTACATGTCTTTTTACACATTTTGATTGAATTTTTCACATACATGACTTTGATTACTCTTTTGCTATTTTTTTGCAGGTTTGGCCTTACAAGAAGAAATAGTATCAAGTGACAACAACAACATGTACAACATGACACAACTCATACGCTCTTCACCTCTAGGGTAACTTCCTCTTCCTTAGCCTAGCGTTTACGCTTCATTTCTATTACTCCATGTTTTTTATTATCTCTTAGACACACTTTCACCATCGATCTACATGGTTATTAGGTACACATATCTTATATAATTTATGTTATCGAGTATTCACTCAATTACAGAATGACTGGCGTGAAGTGTGTGGAGTCTAATTGATCAATGCACTTAGAGTAGATTACAAAGTCCTAAATCACATGAAGAGTTCATTGATATGAAATATTCCTAAGTGAGAAAAATAGCAATTAACAACTATCTGTGGATATTGATTGTGTGAGAGGATGAACTCCATAAAAATGACTTGATAATCTTACAAAGGATAAGACACTAGTCGATACTTTACTGTGAGCACCATTTTATCAATATGTAGAGATGAGCATATAATGTTTCGAAGACAGTTAATTGAATCGTAGAAGTCCGCATCCTTAAGACATCCAAAAAGTGCATGAGAAAAAGACTCACATCTTTAGAAGAAAGAGATTTGCTTCTTATGGGTCTGCCTTAAAGTTTTTGATGTGTGTAGAAGTGTGTAACCAAGTGAAACATATAAATATAGAGATGAAATGTGTGACCAAAATAGAAGGCATAGATAACTAATAAGCATCTAAAACTATGACCTAAGATTTGCAGTCTAAAGGCATCTGAAGAGTGACATAAAGCATCCAGCTATATTTTATTCAAGGAGAAATATTTAGGATACATTTGGTAAGGAGTGACAGACAAAAGAGAAGAAGTGGAGGAAAATATCCATCCACAACTATATCTACATAAGATACAGGTAGCTATAAGAAGTCATGAAGGATGATGTGCATGGAAAAATAGATTAGCCTAAGAGCAAGATTCTTGAACACAAATGGTGTCACATGAGAGCTACATGAGAGGAGAAATGTGTAGTGCAACACTCAAATAAAATTTTGACTTAGGTCGGAGTAGAGTGCAAAAAATTGATGCCTGAATACCCAAAAAGATAAGAATATGGCAAGGAATCTATGAAGATAAGTAGGGGTGTTGAAAATACTCCAAAAATATAACAAGTTTTATGATGAAGAAATGTGTAAGTGAAAAGCATGTGGGCATAAGTGAAGATAGAATAGTCGATCAATAGAGAGAAACCCTAGGAAGATAATGGTGAGGAGCTTAGAATGGAGATTAAAAGGGGTTGAGATAGTCTCTTAGTTTTATGATACTAAAAAATAGTGACCTTGATACATCTATTCACGAATCAAAATCCGTATAAATACATCAAAGACTACAACAAAATAGTAGGTAGAAGTTACAAAGTAATAACAAGGGAGTTATAATAATAAAATAAATAATGGAACTAGCCTTATCTAACAACCATATGCATTGTCTAAGCTAACATTTCCCCCCTTATTACATTATTTTTACAAATGTGACCCCCTGAAACAACTCAAATTTCACCTTTCAAAGGGAGTTTGTTGAGTATATGTCATCTATCTTGTGCTATTTGTTGGGTAGTACTAGAAGCTGATATGTGGTGGTTTAATAATTTATGTCAAATGTAGTGACATTCGAAATATCAATATGCTTTGTGCTATATCATGAAAAACTAGGATTCTTCACAAGCTTCCACATGCACTCTGATTGTCACAATGAGAGGATACGTGGATGTCTCTCAACGAATGCCCATATTAGCCAGAATACAATGTAGCTATATCCCCTCACACACAGCTCCACATGAGGCATGATATTCTACCTCAATGGATGAAAGAGAAACAACAAATTCTACTTCTTATCTGATCGATGAAATCAGGTCTAGATTCAATATTAAATATGTATCACTTGACATTGAATTTCCAGTCATCAATAGATCTAGCGTGGTCTGAGTCGACGCATCCCTGTAAAAAGAAATGATCATTCTTCTTATAATCCAGACCATAATCAGTTGTTCCTCAGATATATCTCAAAACATGATTTGTTGTAGTCTAGTGACATTTCTTCAGCTCCTACATGAACTTGGAAAGATAGCTAACAACATAGCATAGATCTAGTCTGGTATATGTCAAATAGATGAGCCCTCCAACAAATTGTCTGTAGAGAGTATCATCTACTTGAGGTGAGTCCTAGAATCTTGAAAGTTACAAGCCTTTATCCATGGGAATGGATATAGGTTAACAGTCTAACATTATGTATTTTTCCAAGATTTTCTTGGTGTACTTTATCTAGGAGAAAAAAATGTGATGCTCCTTTTTCCATATCTTCAAGCCAAGACAGTAATGTAGTAGCCCCAATCTGTCATGTCGAAGGTTCTTTTGAGATCATTCTTAACAATATCATCCTGATATTCTAAACTTCCAGTGATCATAAGATCATCCACATACACAACAAGAATAACAATTTCTTTTCCTACCTTCTTTATATATAAATTGGAATATGAGGGGCTATCAGTGAACCCATGCTGTAAAAGGTGATTGTTGATCTTGATATATCATACCCTTGGAGCTTTTTTTAGTCCATACAATGATTTGATGAGACGAAATACCTTCTTAGGATGTTCTTCATGAAAATATCCTTCAGGTTGGGTCATGTGCACTTCTTCTTTCAGATCACCATTTAGGAAAGCACTTTTGATGTCCATCTACGGAATTCTCCATCCTTTCTGTGCTACCAGTCCACAAACAACTCTGATGGTCTTGATCTTCACAATGGGTACAAAGGTTTCTTCATAGTCAATGCCCTCTTTCTGAGCATATCCTTTTGCTACAAGTCATGCTTTATGTTTGTCTATAGATCCATCTACTTATATTTTGTCTTGAAAACCCATTTTCAGCCTATGGGTTTCTTTCCTGTAGGTAGATCGAAAAGTTCTCATGTCTGATTTTTATTGAGTGAGTAAATTTCTATATCCATGGATTCCTTTCACTGAGGTTGACTGAGTGATTCATGAAAATTATCAGGCTTGGAACTATTAATCAGTGAACTCATGAGTGCAAAGTTTACCTCATTTCTTGTTTGACTTCTTGTTTTGACTCTGGATGATGTATCTAGGAGTTGTTGCAAATGTGAGTCCTTGATGATGATTTGTACCCACTTCGGACAAGAACTTAGCTACTTTTGATAAGAACTATTTTGTTGCCATGTGGATTGATATGGAGTCACATTCTCCAGTTCTCCAAGGTCAAAAAATAGCTCTCCTGGCAGCACATCTCTTCTTTGAGTAGTCTCCTTTGGCTGATCATCTGATTCAGAGACTAGTTGGCGAGAGGTGGTTGGTAATGGTTCTACAGTTGTCACTACTGAATCAAAGGATGACTAGTCACAAACCATGTCTCGACTCTTGTATATTTTATTTGTCTCAGGATCCATGAGACTATAAGCATTTGAGATAGTGTTATAACAAAGTAGGATGCACGGGAGCATCTTTGACTCAACTTTCTTTCTCTTCTGAGCTGGGACATGCATGTATGTTGTGCAACCAAATACTCATAAATGAGAAATTGATGGATTTCTACCACTCCATACCTCTTCTAGTGTTTTATTTTTTAGAATCTTTGTCGGTGCCCTGTTGAGAAGATATACAGCTATTTGTTCTGCTTCAGCCCAATAGCATTCCTCTAGCTTTGTTGTTGTTAGTGTGCAATGAACCATCTCCATCACTATACGATTACCATGTTCAACAATGTCATTTTACTGGGGTGTGTAGGGAGCAGTCAGGTTCTGCTTAACACCTTGTTGGTTAAGGAAGGCCAAGAACTTCTTTGATGTGAATTCCCACCTTCGATCTGAGTGAAGTAGAAGAAGTGGTTGTCCAGTCTCTTTCACAACATGATGATAGAAATTCTAGAGATGTTGAAGAGCCTCACTTTTCTTCTTCAGGAAAAATACCCACATCTTGCAAGAGTGGTCATCCACAAAAAGTTGGAAGTACTTGTATCCTTAAAACAAAGCAGGTAGCGAGTCATTCAGATCGGTATGAACTACCTCTAGATGCTTCTTGGCATAGAAGGTGCTCACCTGAAACAGATCCCTATGTTGTTTTCCTGTAAGAAATCCAAGACAAATAAGAAAAGAATTGGACAATTTGGGTATTCCATGGACCATTGCTTTTGAACTCATCTGATGTAATGAACTAACTGACAAGTGACCATATCTAAAATGCCAGAGTGCAGTAGATTGATCTGTTGATGTAGATAAAGCTATTGTAGAAGATGAAACAATATCTAAAGCAAATAACTTATCTTTTAGAAAAGATATATCTATAATATTACCTTGTCATGAGATCAAGCAAGATTTAATGCCATTTTGAACAAGGAATTCTACCTTCAGGTGATGATTCAAGAGCCGAGTCACTGACAAGAGATTCCTAGTCAAGCCAGGAACATATAGTACCTTTGTAAGTGTACATTTTCGTGGTCCCATAGGAATGGTGACATTTCCTATTCCTTCTACAACATACTCTCTGTCATCTACTATCCAAACCTGATCTCTAGTGGGTTGTTCGTTCAGTGAATCAAACAATTTCTTGTTACCTGACATATGCTTACTTGCACCGGAGTCTATCAACAATACTTTCTTCATAGGATGAGAATTTTAAGAGACGAGTACAAGGTTCTTACCACAATTAGCTCTTTTTGATGTCTCTTCATTAGATTCATCATCTTGTTGGGCTGCAAGATGTCCCTTCTATTTTCTTCGGCGGGGATGTCGTTTTGACTTTTGAAAATTGTCACACCCAGATGTGCTTGTTTGACTTGAAAATACATATTTCAAGCCATTGTACAACCAATGATCAGTGTCATGAGTATTGGTTTGACAGATTTGATACCATCACTTGGAATTTTGAGCTTGCGGATTTTGATTTTGATCTACTTGTGATTACTTCACTAGGGGACCTTTTTTATTCTTCTAGCCACGTTGGGGCCTTGAGAAAAGGGCTTTATCCTGGGCCTCACCTTGGACTGAATTGATTTCCTCTTCTTGTTGCAATAAGTTCACGAGTTCTTTGAATGTCACTGCCCTATTGGATACATTTAGTGTCGTAATGAAGACTCAGAACTGAGAAGTGAGTGCCCTCAAGGTGATCGGAACCGTAATCGTATCTTCTAACTTCACACCAAGAGATATTAAGTCCGTTCGCATCTCGACCACTCGACGTAAGAAATCCTCAACTTTCTCATCGGACCCCATAGATAGGGTATGTAATTTTGACTGAAGATGGATAACCTTAGTCTTATTCTTCACCTCAAAGATGGTAGTAAGCTTGTCCCATGCCTCCTTTGGGTTCTCTTCATCCTGAACATGCAGTTGCACGTCATCGGCGATACTCAGCATTATCATCATTAGTGCTTTAGCACTTGCGATGTCATATTTAATGAGCTCATCAGGGTTTGTTGGAACTTGTGTGGACCCTGTGACAATGCTCCATAATCCCTCAAACTGAAAGATTGTATGCATTTTTATTTTCCAGGACACATAATTCGGCCCTTTAAGTAACTGAGCATCATAAAGAAGCAACTTCAGAGCAGACATCTAAATAATTTTTTTTAATTAATTAATTAATTAATTTTAAGAGTTATTACAACTTTTACTCACTGATGAGAAGTACCAGCTACTAGATGCTCACGATACTTGCGTGCTGATAGACGACGAAGCTTTGGGGGGATGTTCTTCTTCATCTTCATAGTTGGCATCGTACCTGACTTATAGTTCTTCTTGATCTCACTTTTCTTGGCCCAGCTAACGTTGAAAATGAAATATTCAAGAATTCATTTTCGAACTAGCTCGTCAAATACTAGATTGCCTATGTTTTGAAGCTCATTGAGCAAGGAAAAATAGAACCCGGAGATTTCTTGAGTGTCTTGATGGTGTTCTTGTGCTTGCTAGTCTTCATATTGGCTCCCGACAGTCTGAATATGCTCATGCACATTCGACATTCAGTGTTGGTTTGTGTGAATTAATCACCGTTTCTTTGTTGAAGATGTCTTCTTAATAGAAGGCTATATGCAACAGTTTTCTTGCACTCACACAACAAACTTGAGCTTGTAACAGACCACGTTTAGCATAAAACAGAAGCTCCAATTGTGTTGATGGCATCCCAATTTCCACGCAGTAGATGAATAACTTCCACGTAGCAGATGAAACACTTATTCACAGAAGTCAAAAAGCTTCCTTGTAGCAGTCTAACAACTTCCTCTCACCAGTCTAAAAATAGCACGCAGCTTCCTCTACCATGCAACAGTCATGCAATAGTCATGCAGGTCGGTGACAGCAAACAAGACTTCACGTAATAATAAAACAGTAGATTAGATACACCTCCTTGTAGCAAGGAAATCAAATACTCCATGTATTATGACTGTCCCAATTCCCACACAGCAGTCTCCAGTCACTGCTATGTGCCAGTTAGCAGTCTGAATGGAGAAATCAATTTTTTTATTTATTTCTGGGAGTCCACAGATCCTCCAAATTCCACACAGCAAGAGAGAAGTTTGGAATTGGTCACTGAAACCTTTATGAAGTTTCTTCCACGCTGACCACATAGCCCTTTCCACGCAGTAAGCAACTTCTGGTTTGTTTCTCCTCCACGCAGGTAAGCTAAACAGTAACGCAACAGAAGATTCCAATCCTTTTTCACAAAGGAATCAAGAAGCTTTGTCTTTTAGCGCACAAAATAATAAAAAATAACTTAAAAATTCCACACATGAGAATTATTCCTTTCCATGCAGGCTCTACATGAGCCAATTCTAGGTTGCTGGTGTCTTTGAAAGGTACATGTAGGAGAACAAATCGTGGAAAAATCTACCTCCACGTAGCCTTCCAAAAATACTTCTTTAATGTAAGGCACCCTCCATTCCTCCACCTAAACTTCAAACACACAGGTCAGAGGTGATTTTATCCTTCTTCACGCAGCTTTGAATCTTCTTGAAATGTACGCCACTCTGATACCAGATTATGAGGAGCTTATAGTGGAGAGAAAAAAGAGATTGAATATCTCTTATTTTATTCTATTAAACAATAGAACCATGTACAATATTTATAGGTACGTGAATAAACAAGACTCCCCGGAATAGGTGGAGTAGTTACAAACTATAGGAGTGAATAATGGAATAAATAATAACAACTAGCCTAATATAAAAAAATGTGTTGTCTATGCTAAAAACGAACATCTTGTGACTCAATGAATGCCATTTTTTAAGTTTTTCCATAGTCACGGGCGCCTAGTAGCAGTCTCTAGTGCCTCATGTGCCCCTGACCTAGTCCATGTGCTCCAGTCCAGGAAGATCGAGCAGTGACATAAGTTATTATGTTTGGTTGCGACATTTTCCTCCTTATCAATTTTCTATTCTAGCACACTTCGGGATCAACTACAAAATCAACTAAGTATTCTATTCCTTCCCTTGCACTTAGGGTTTCAATTTCCATTCGCTTGTTTCTTAGGTTGGATATGTACTTTATTGCTTATTTATCGTGTGTGACTTTGAAATATATAGGGTTTACAAAAATATTGTTATTTTTTAAATAAGAGGATTTCAATAATTGCTTTTTGATCTACTTCACGAGATTTTCATAAATATTTCCTGTAAGGTTTTCTACATAATTTAATAAAATTAATATTTTTATGAATAAATAATTTTGAATAGTGAATTATTCTCCTATGTGTTTTAAAGTATTCAAACAACCATTAATGTACATTTTTATGAGGGTATATTTGAATCTGAGTTCATGTGACAACTATAGTCTAGTTTGGATAAACTAGGTCTTCCAATCCGTCTGAGAAACTTGTAGTTAATTTAATTTTTTACTCTACACATAGAATAAGATATTAATTATTTTCCTTATAATTTCCTTCATTCACAATAATTGTTAAAATCCATGTCTTGCATTCAAAGTGCTACCACATTATTTATTACATTCACAAAAACTTAGATATCAATTAAATTTAAATATATTATTTTACTATAGATATTTACCTAGTTCCACAAGATTTAAAATGTAAATAAAATAAGTTGATGATGCCATTTCATGCTCTTGAATTCTTATGATGGATGCCCTATCTCCACAGGCCTAAGGGGAATGCAACACCATTCATCAATCCATTCTTTTGATCGAAACTCATTCCAATATAAATCCATACATGATGAACAAAATCTTACCATGATCCTAGTATTTAAATACTAGGAATTAAAATCATAGATTTGAAATGAGTGACAATTTCTCTATCCAATTAATGTGTTGCAATCTTCATGCATTGCCTAGTTTTCTTCCTTCACTGACTAGAAGAATCTTTTTAGCTAATTTTTTTTTTATGATCCACTTGACAATGTTTGACCACACCAATAAAAAATAACTGTAACATCAATTAATGTTTCACCATTCTTATACTTTAACTCATCTCTTTTCAAATACTTGTTATCCCAATTTTACCCCCCGAGAAAAAATGATCAAACACGACCCTGCACAGAAGAAAATCTAAGGGGTGGTTCAGACCTGCGAGCTCACAATTGATCCATAATCAAGGGGCAGGTGGGCTGGAAAATGGAGGAGCAAGGTCAAAAAATGGGGCCGAACCACATTAAAGGAGATCAGATCTCGACAGGATAAAATTAGAGATTAGGGCTTGAAGTTTTCGGACTTCGTATGCGAGTCAACTTGGGGCAAAGCAATAGAATTGTGGAAGGTGCCATGTGTTAGCTCAACACAATTCCAACAGGTGCATCAAAACAAAGACCCCAAATGTGCGTAGACTGTCCATGTGTCCAGGGTCCCACAAGCTGCTCTTAAATAGTCTAAAGCTAGCAGATAGAGTCGGCCGTTGAATTGACTAGGTAAAGAAGGACTGACGAAAGCCTCCACATGTCAGCTCAACGCATCTTCAAAGGAAAAATCCAGAGGAAAGTCCTAAACGTGCGCTAGCCCTCCATGTTTCCAAGGCCCAAGAAAGACAGAGTTTGCCGTTGAAAAGTCCAGGACCGGTGGAAGGAGCCACGTGTTAGCTCGGTGTAACTTCAGAGGTAAAATCCAGAGGTAGTCCCCAAATGAGTGCCAGCCCTCCATGTAGTCAGGGTAAGATAACTGTTTTACCAGCCATTGAAAAATTCCAAGCTTGGGATAGGGCCAGCAGAATCCTCCATACATCATCTTGGCATAACTTCAGGGGCAGGATCTAAGGGGAGTCTCCAAACAAGCGCATGCTCGCCACGTGGACAGAGTTCGAAAAGGTTGTAGTGGCTATTGAAAATTCTTAATAGGGGAAGAGCTTGCAGAATCCTCCATGCATCCAATCAATGCACCTTTGAAGGTCAAGTCCAAACAGGGTCTCCAAATGAGCGCAAAGCCTTCACATGTCTAGGGTTAGGCAAAGTGTCTCCACCAAATAGGAGGGACTCAGGCAGAACACAAAGTAAACAACGCAGACCCACGGATGACACCACGTGTCAGTTCGGCGCAGCTGCAAAAGTGAAAGGAGGGGGTGAAATCTTAAAACACATGAGGTTGTCACGTGGACCCTGTCTAGATAGACTCTTTCGCATATAGCAAGCCCGCGTTAAACACCCGACCCTCGACCTTTAGACAACCATGTCTTTCAACCAAGAGCTTAGAATTGAGTGGGAGAAGACTTTTTGGAGAGTTCTGCCACCCACCTACCACCATAACATTTCAGTCTGCCATTATGAGGCTGTCAAGTTTCTCACCTGCCGCCATGATGAAGAATCAGCCTCCTTTCTTTCCCAGTAAGGAAAAACACGTGGAGGCATGGGCTCTGTCAGGGAACCCATCATGGTTGGAGTAGGTTAATTCAATGCATTGCAGGGGTGGTTGAAGCAGGGTTTGAATTCTTCCCTCTCTCCTTCTCTCATTCTTCTATATATTGTAAAAGAGGGGCATATTTCTAAAGGTTGGTAATCTTTTCTCAACTGCCCCCCTCTCTCTTTCCTCCCTAGGGTGGAATGTGAAGTTTAATCCTCCTCTCTTGGATCTATAATGGCATTTTCTTGCCTCTTTCCCACTGATGGTGTACCGTGTGAACTTTTGGAGCAATAAAATTTGTTTCGTGACACATTTTGTCCATCCTGGCTTATTTTATTGTCTCTTCTCGCCTCTCATCGTTGCAGGGTATATTGTGCATATCTCTGATGTCTATTGTAGGTTTTGAGAGCTATGTTTAATGGGTTTGAAGTGGTGTTTGATGTGAACTCTATCTTTGTTCTGTGATACACCTATCCATCCTCACCATTGCTCACCTCTCTCCACTTCAAGCAACTGAGATTGTGACCAGCAACATCCCCTTTTTTTGGTGCTATCACTTCTATAATTTAGGATTTCCCTCTTTATGCACTTTCTCTCTCCCTGTCTCCTTGGCATTGTTAGAATAGGTGTAGTTAGGTGTAATTCCCTCCTTAGAAGTAGTTTAGCAATAGGATTAGGAAGAAGAAGCCAACTTTATCTGGAGGTCCATCTCAAGTTCGCAAGTCCCATAACTTGAGAGATGGTCCAATGTTATACAGATCACACTGGAGGTCCAACTCAATCTGAGGCCATTTGAGGGTGCTGTGATTTTACACTAACAATACCTTTTTACACAAGTTATAGATCTATATTAAAATTTATTATTCAATTTTAGGGTTGTACTGTTTCATTTACAAATTGTTTTTTACTTGCTACCTTACTCACAATAGCGTTAGTTAATATTCATCTCAAAACATTACTTTCATTATTATAAAAGGTTTTACCTATTTAATTAAATGTTTTACTTAGATTCTTTATGCTTGCATTATTTATTCCCACTACTTTTCTTGTTCTTAACCCAAATACATGCATCAAAGGCCTCATTTTTCTTATTTTCATAATTTCAACCAATAATTGACATCATTGTGTATGTGTTTTATTCTCAAATACATAGCTCCAAACTTATTTAACATGGAATCTAGTTTTATGTTTTGAAATTTTACTTTCCATAGGTTTTAATAACTTCTCATCCATTTCAATTGAATATCTTTGTGTTCCTTAAGTTATTCTAAATGAAGGGGTATGCCTAGGTAATGCATCACTTCTTATATGTGTTGGTGTTATTATTTTAACCATAAGAGGGGGATGTGTGTCTATGTCAACATCTATCTTGGTGGGGTTAGTAAATTGTTCTTCATTTGGAATGGGTTCAACTAGAGTCATCAATTATTACCCAAATTTCTTTACAAGCATCAATAGATCACTAAAATTCAAATATAAATTAATGAAAAATAAGCCACACTCCAATTGTTCAAGCCATAAGTGAAATTTACATCTCTCCTCTTCACTATTCCATCACTTTACAATATAACTCACTAGTAAATATTTTCCATATTTGTGGTTGTTTTTTATATCCTTTGATTAGTTTGAATATAAACCGTTTTAGAACATCAGATATAGAGAACGTTAAAGATATGAATGTATCTTATAAAGAGAATCTCCTAACAATCTCATGATAATTAGAAATGAATCAAGTTAGTGACTATGGAAGCACATGGAAGAGGTGATATTTACATATGTTGTAGAAATAAAAGGCCAAAAGACCGATCCCGAGTTGAATGTAGCATGCTAGTATAGAATGTGTGAAGATGGAAACAATTTGAAATAAATTAATCATGACCAATGAATGAATAATGGAGAAGTTGATTGAATGAAAAACACCATATCCCTTTTGGGTGGAAGGCCGCAAGGTTAAAATTTTTAGATCTTACAACATGCTAATTATAGATGGGCCACAAACATGGACATAGATTATCTACATCCATTCAAATGTCTCTATGCATTAAGTGGTGATCAAGTAATTTTTCTTACAATTTTATTTTTAATCCTTCTCAGGGTTAGATCAAGTTTGGCTCAAGTTCACTCAACTTAACATATCACATGACTCACTTTTGTAGATGAGGGATTAAATGTGGATTTGAATTTTATTTATTTATTTTGAAAATAATATTAAAGTTATTTAGGATGACTATGATGATGAAAATAGGAGTTATAAATAAATTTGACTTTAGGAAGACCTATCAACCAATTTATTAACATTTTTAATTATTTGAATATTTCTTAATTACAAGCTATGCATTTGAAAAAATATCACTTTACTTTCATCTCATGGAATTCCTTATATAGTGGTCATGAATATATTGAAGGCAATTCCCTACCCCTATTTAGCATATAAATTTCTAGATTATGGTGAAATTAATAAAAGTTGTAATGATAACCTTATTTTTTCATAGAATATTATCTAGAAGAACCAGAAATAAAACAAGGTAATTAGAGAACTAAATGATTCATGCCATCAACATCATATTCTCTTTGGGTGAAAACATCTTGCATATCAAAGTTGTTAGTTATACTATCACATCATTAAATACTCAACCATTATCATGATAATTAGAGTACATGGAGGAACATTGGGATCAACTTTAACACCTGTATTTTTCAAGGATGAAATAAAATCCAAGGATTCTCAGGATTCTCACACTAATGATGTAACTATATCATATTTAGTGGAAAACCTTCTTAAGATTCCAGCTTTTTAGATCGATGCTTCAGGGGTGGATAATGGAATTTATATGTTAGAAGGTACATTTTTATGTTTTTATTCTATGGTGTATCACTACACATTACAAAATTCTATGTGTTTACATAAATTTGACAAAGAACTATAATTTTAATTTTTATGTAAAGGGGTTTGATAATGTTTAGTTTGTACACCTTAAATTTTATAATCAAATTATTGAAAACGGAACTTGGTTTGGGAGTGTTCTTATAAAGTCTTTGTGATGTTTTGTATTGACCTATGTGGCATGTTTTTGTTGCCTTCATGACAATTTGTGGGATTGTGAGTTATCCAGCCATTCCCTACTATGTAACTTTCCTTTTAATTAATATAAAGGTCTTGTTCCAATAATAAATAATAGATGGTTGATTTATTATTTTTTAGGTATATTTTATATAGAAATAATATTTTGGAAGTGTAAATAATTCATAGTGTTAACCTCAAATATTGTAATTAAAATGACAAATTGCAAATTATCAGTGCTGACAATCATTTTAGTTGCGACAATCATTTTTATTTTAAATTTTGATTCTTCTCATATATTAGAATAATATATTTGTATTAAAATGAATATTATCTTATAACTTGAACTTCTATAAAATTGTTCGATGGACATATTTTTTTTCTTTTATTTTTTGAGTTAATAGAATTACATGATGGATTAATCATAAAATATTTTAATAAAATAAGCATACAAATATATAGCATAATATTGATAAAAACAATTTTTCTTCATTTATTTATTTAGGAATAAACTTAATAGTTTCCACATAAACTAACACATTATATAATGAGATTTTTAAAAATATTAATTAATTTTGGGTATTGAATTAGACATCACACACATACTTTTCGTATTTCAATATACAATGAGACACTATTCCAATTAAACTAGCATACCTATATTATATAAATATATAGGTGCCTTGTGAACTTCACCTCTAGGCATATTTTACATACATATAGAAACATAATTCAAAACATAGTATGTAAAATATGCCGAGAGGTGAAGTTCACGAGGCACCTATATATTTATATAATATATAGTATATGTAATATATACCTCTCAGCATATATTACATATATTTATATAATATAGCTATGCTAGTAGTAACCGCGGGAGTTGCATTATTCATAAAACAATACCTAACTTATTTACCTCATGATCACAATATGATGATGATTGTAATATTTAATTTATTTACAAATTCACATAATAATATCAATATTCACATAATAATAAAAGAAAATATTCACGACGATGATGATGACAAAGATGTTGATGGTGGTGGTGTTTATGGTGGTGATAATGATGATGAAGATAATGATGACAACAAAGACAATGATAGCGGTGACGATGAAAAAGATGAAAACTATGTCACAATTTGTAAACCTTAAATCCTAAATATGCACTATAACAACAGTGATGATAATGACGATGATGGAAGATGAAAATGACCATGAAACTGAAGATGAAAATAATGATCATGATCTAACGATGATTATATCGATGATGATAATCATGATGATGGAGAAATGAATACATAAACATGTATGATAACGATGGTCACAATAATAATGATGATGAAAAATGACAATGACCATGATCATGATAATCAAAATCATGATATGATGATGATTGCAATATTTAATTTATTTACAAAGTCACATATTAATACCAATAATACTAATAATATTAATACTGGCGATGATGATGAAGATGTTTATGGTGGCGATAATGATTCTGAGGATAATGATGACAACGACATGGTATGATAGTGATGAAAATGAAAAAGATGACAACTATTCCACAATAGGTAAACCTTTAACCCTAAATATACATGATAATGATGGTGCCAGTAACGATGATGATGGCAGATAAAAATGAGCATGAATGTGAAGATGATAATCATGATCATGATCCAACAATGATTTTATCGACGATGATAATCATGACGATAATATCATGGTCAATATCATCTTAATCGCCTTCATTGTCACCATCATCATTGTCTTCGGTGTTGTCATTTTCATCATCATCATTGTCTTTGGTGTTGTCATTTTCATCATCATCATAATCATTTTCATTATTTTCATCATCATCATCACAATTCTATTAACAATATTATTGATATCATGGTTATCATCATCTTAATTATTATCATCATCACAATCATCATCATCTTTGGTGTTGTCTTTTTCATCAACATCATAATCATTGTCTTTATCATTGTTTTCAATGTCATTATCATTGTCTTTTTCATCATCAAGATCATCCTTACTCACGGTCATTAACACAATCATCATCGTCATTGTTGTGATTGTCACAATCATCATTTTCTCCTATGTTATTTTTGTTTTCATTGACATCATCATCATTTTCATGTTTGATACAATCATTTTCATCTTAGTTGTGATCATCATCCTCCTCATCATTATTATCACCACTATCGCTACCACCACCATCAATGTCATCATTGTAATCGTCTTCGGTGTTGTCTTTTTCATCATCATAATAATCATTGTCATCATTTTCATGATCGATATAATCATTGTCATTATCATTATCATCTTCATTTTCCTCATTATCATCCTCATTATTATTTCCACTATCACTACCACCACCATCATTGTCATCGTCGTCATCGTCATTATTATCATCTTTTTCATCATCATCATAATCATTGTCATTATTGTTAATAAAACATTATTATTATAATTTTATTAATATTATTAGTAATATCGTTGTTATTGTCATCTTAATCATCGTCTTTAGTGTTTTTTTCATTTTCATTGCCATCATAATCATTGTCATCATTTTCACGATCAATATAATCATTTTCATCACCATTGTCATCTTTGTTGTCATCATCATCATTCCAATCATTATTATCACCAATATCATTTCCACCATCATCATTGTCTTTGGTGTTGTTTTTGTTTTCATCTTTATCATATTCATTATCATCATTTTTTACGATCGATATAATCATTGTCATCATCATTCTCATCTTTATTGTCATCATCATCATCCTCGTCATTATTATCACCACTATCACTACCACCACCATCATTGTCGTTACCATCGTCTTCGTCATCATTATCATCAATACTAATCTTACTACTAAAATTGATATTATTATTATTATGATTTATAAAAATAAAAAACTCTTATTACTAACACTATATTATTATTAGATTAATAGTAATAGTAATAGACATCATAAATGCCATCCTTCTCATTGTGGTTAATTATCCCCATCTTAACCATGGTCATTGTTATTGTTCATTTCATCCTTGTCATAATGATCATCACCATCTTCGACGTGGTTGTCATTTCATCATAATCTTAGTCTTTTTCAACATTTTCGTGATTGATTTAAGCTTCTTGACCACTATCATCAGCATTATGATCACCATCTTCATGATCATATATAATATAAATGATAATATATAGTATAAATTTTAATGTATATTATAAATTAAAATAATAATATCTATTATATAATTTTTCAGAAGTGAGGGCCTAAAAATATACTATTTTAACTTTTTTTGGTTTTTCCTTATATAATTTTTGTTAATTATTTAAAAGTGATATTATATTATATATATTATTATATTATATTAGTACCTTATATTAGTATTTTATTAATATTATTAGTAATATCGTCATCTTAATCGTTGTCATTTTCACAATCATCATCGTCTTTAGTGTTTTTTTTCATTTTTATTGTCATCATAATCATTGTCATCATTTTCACAATCGATATAATCATTTTCATCACCATTGTCATCTTCGTTGTCATCATCATCATTCCCATCATTATTATCACCAATATCATTTCCACCATCATCATTGTCCTCGTCGTTATCATCACAATCATCATTGTCTTCGGTGTTGTTTTTGTTTTCATCTTTATCATATTCATTATCATCATTTTTTACGATTGATATAATCATTGTCATCATCATTCTCATCTTTATAGTCATCATCATCATCCTCGTCATTATTATCACCACTATCACTACCACCACCATCATTGTCTTTACCATCGCCGTCGTCATCGTCATCATCAATATTAATCTTACTAGTAAAATTGATATTATTATTATGATTTATAAAAATAAAAAATTCTTATTATTAACACTATATTATTATTATATTAATAGTAATAGTAATAGACATCATAAATGCCATCCTTATCATCATGGTTATCCCCATCTTAACCGTGGTCATTGGGGCCCTTATAAATATAATATTTTAGATTTTCCCCTATATAGTTTTCTTATTTAATTATTTTAACTCATTTTTTTTCTATGTAATTTATATGTATTACCGGTAATTAATTTTTCTTAGACTCCTCCACTCAATATATAAAAGGTGATTAATTTTTCTTATGCAATAATTATTATATTTACTTAATATAAGGTACTTCTATATATACTATAAATTTTAATATATTTATAATTTATATATAATATAATTTAAAATCCAAACCATATTCTTATGTAATTATTTAAAAGTGAGGGTGTGAATTAGATTTGATATATAATATTATATAAAATACCTTTAATATCTTATGTAATTTTTTTTGAGTGTATCTACTTATAATATATAATACACATTTTAATATATATTATATTTTATTATTTTAATTATTAATTATTAGTATTAATTTTGTTTAATTAATATTATGAAATTAGAAAACATATATAATATAAATGATAATATATACTATAAATTTTAATATATATTTTAAATTAAAATTATAATATATATAATCTAACTTAAAAGTCATATTCTTGTGTAATTATTTAAAAGCTAGACCCCTATTCTTATGTAATTATTTAAAAGTGAGGGCCCTTATAAGTATAATATTTTAATTTTTTCACTATATAGTTTTTAAATTAAAGATTAAATTACTAAAATGTTTTTTTACATATTCTTATGTAATTATTTAAAAGCGAGAATTTAAAAGTGAGGGCCTCCCCGAAAATTATTTTAAAAAATTAAATTACTAAAGTGTTTTTTACCTTTAAATTATTTAACCTTATAAATATAATATTTAGATTTTCCAATATATAGTTTTTAAATTAACAAATTAAATTACTAAAGTGTTTTTTCCACACCCAATAATTAAAAAAATTAATTTACTAAAATGTTTTTTACCTTTAAATTATTTATTTCCCCATACCCGAGAATTTAAATTAAATTAGTAAAATGTTTTGTAACTTCCCCGCATGAATTTGACAAAAGTAAAGTGCTTTTTAAAAATATCACGGACAAAAAATTTAAATTTCACGGACAAGACTCCTCCACTATATATATATATATGAGAATGCCTCTCGGCATTAATCAAAATATATATATATATATATATAAATGAGAATGCCTCTCGGCATTAAAAAACTTATTAATTACTAATTTAATAATACAGTCTTGAATATTATCTATGTTGAACAAATGTTCAACCATAGTTTCATAGCCATATTGTGCACCTCCATTTACAAATATAATTATAGCAACATGTAAGTATTTTTTAATTAACTAATGGATATGTATTTCCGAAATGTCCATTCTCAATTGGTTTTCACTCAACATTTCGGCAGGGAAAACTGTAGACATGTTTGGTAGGAGAGGCTCTGGAAAAAGCACAATGGTTTCTCTGATCGAACGCTTCTCCGACCTTGTTGCAGGTACCTTAATTATAATTTAAGCTTCGCAATAAATATATGTGTCATCCAAATGTGGTGATAAGCTTTGTATTTCAGCAACGAAGGTGAGGTGCTGCTCGATGGGCGCAACATCAAAACGTTGTAGTTGAAATGCTTGAGGCAATGAAGACCACAAGAGCAGAACTGACAGTGGTAGCAGTGACAGTAAAACACTAAAACACGGCGCTGGTGGATCTTTTCTACCGAGTGAGGGCTAATCTTCTCCTTATCCTCCTCCGCCGTCGCTGTCGCCACCTCTGCTTCCGCCTGAAGAGTAGAAGAAGCAACAACAACAGAAGATCGGTGTAGTGACAGTAGCCGTTCCAGAATGGTTAGGGGAATCGGGTTAAAGCTGGGAAAATGGACATATTTCGAGGCTGTGAAGGCAATGCTAGCTCCGTCAAAAGAAACAACGGGGCGGGATGCAACAATAAGGGGTTGCGCAACAGGTAGCGTGGTGTCAGGTGGAAGGGTGCAAGATGGAGTTGAGTGGTGCTAAGGATTATCAACGACGCCACAAAGTGTGTGAGCTGCATTGCGAGGCTTCTCGGGTAATTGTCGTCGGAATAGAACAACGCTTCTGTTAACAATGGAGAAGGTTTATTTTTCTTTTCCAATTTATTTTCTATTAAAAATGCCTTCCATAACGATTCATGTGTGAGATTGAATGCCTCACCTAATTATTATTCCAGTGTCGTTCATTTGGGAGTTCGCTTCATTCTCTCGACCCTGGTTTCGAACGCGCATTCCTTTATCACCAAGCTTCCGGAGGGCTACGACACAGGTTTTGTACCACTCCACCCAGTCTCACCCCTTAAGAAGTAGCATAAATCTTAACTCTTTCTGTGGATCGTATTGTATGTCAATGTTTTCAACTACGAAATTTATGTGCATGTTGATGAGCGAGGGGTCCAATTATCCGGAGGTCAAAAACAGATGATTACATTAGACAGAGCGATGTTTAAGAACCCCTCCATACTTCTTCTTGACAAAGCTACCAGTGCTTTGGATGCTGAATCAGAAAAACTGGTTCAGGGATCTCATGACCGGTTCATGATCGGAAGGACGACCGTGGTTGTGGCGCACCGTTTATCAACCATTAGGAAGGCCGATTTGGTTGCTGTACTTTAGCAGGGAAGCATTTTGGAGATGGGAACTCATGATGAACTTATAGCGAACGGTGAGGACGAGGCTTATGCGACACAGATCAAACTTCAAGGGAATGCCAACGAATTTGGTGCTAACAATCCCAAATTCGCCCTACTTCTTACTAATTCGTTGCCATGAAGGTATACTTTTGCAGGTGTCCAATAGCCTGAAAGTTCCACCATTTAAGATGACAAGATGAGTAAACTAGTCATAAAGTTTTCCCTAATGGAAAAGCAACGAAAGAACTACGCCCACTATTTGCCAAACCACAATGGGTTAAATTTGACGGCCACCTATGCCTGGCAAACAATTTTTCCGTGAGGGTAATTTTCCAATACTGCCCCTTCAAAAATTTAAATATAGATTATTTATACTATACTAATAAAATATACAGAAGATTATTTTATATTTATTTAACTATATTTATTATATATTAATATAACTTACATATACATATATATTAAAAATGACTGTCGGATTTAAAATATGCAAGTCGCGCATGACGGTTATTTCAGAAATCTGTAAGTATTTTACGACTAAAATCACAAAAAAATGTCTAAACGACCGTTAAATTTAACCCCTAGTTGTGAAGGCTGTCCGGAGGGGCGCTGCCATTTCTGACAAAAACGTACAATATTAATTGTTCACAGAATGTTTCCGCGTTCCATGTTAATTATAATATTCAAAAAAATTATAAAAATTAGAGAGGAGACTCTAGTTACCTGTGCGGAAACCCCAAATTTTAGCTCCAGAGAAGGCATGGAATTTCAAATTATATGTGTTTGTCAAATCAATTTTTTTTGCCGACCTAACTTTTGGGTGTGGTTGTAAATTCCAAAAAAAATATAGTTATTTTTATGATTTCTTTACATAAATATAAGTAAGTTGTATATTTTCACATATTTTATATATATTTATAGAGAACCGCTTGAAAAATTATAGGGTTTTTTAAATTTTAATCCTATCATTATCTACGATTACCTATTTTTTTTACAAGTGATTTTTGTTTAAAATCACAAAAAATGGCCTACAACTTGTCAATTTCCAGGTTTACGCGAGAGACATCGACATCCCAAAGTACCCTTTGTTGTTGTGCATTTTTCCTCATGTGCAGGGGGTGTGTGGATGATGATTGTGATGGCAATGAACAAGACTTGAAACATTGTCATGGATTGAAAATATGTGAGCATTTCCATATCTTTTTCAATGACCGAACAACAAACTCAAATGCTTCCCTTCGCTGATGTCCTCCATTTTTCCTCAAGCGCTGCTTTTCAATACGCTGACATAACTAGCCGGCTGAAGCACTGGGCTGATGGACCACACTTTTTTCCCTTCCAGTTTTGTTAAGTTTTGGAGATACTCAGGCTCTAGATGCTCAAAAGTATTGACAAGCATTCCCCAGTCTTCATTGAAAGACTACAACCGTCTTATAACATCCGTCATTACAGGGTGGAAAAACATGGTGTATATCTTGTGCTTATGTAATCTCAATGGAGTGGGTATATCCAATCTCAACAAATGAATGTCACCTTATTTTTCCAATGCATTCTGCGACATGAAAAATCCATGCACTATGTAGCATACTTGTTATGAATGCGCTGGACATTATCCTGGGTTGTTGTTCACAGCTGTGCATTTTTCCTCATGTGCAAGGTATGAGGATGATGCTTGTGATGACAACTAACAAGACTTGAAGCATCATTATGGATAAAAAATCTATGAGCATTTCCAAAACTCTTTCAATGACCGAACAACAAACTCAAATTCTTCTTTTCACTAGTGGCCGACATTTTTCCTTAGGGCTTGCTTTGCATTACACTGTCAAAACAAGCCAGTGGAAACACTGGGCCTATGGACCACACTTTCTTCCATGTTATTTTTCTCAAGTGTTGGAGATACTGAGGGTGCAGCTGCTCAAAAGTATTGACAAGCATTCCCCATCCTTTATTGATTGACAACAACCATCCTATTACATCCATCATTACAGGGTGGAACAATATGGTGTATATCTTGTACTTGTGTAATTTCAACGGAGTGGGTAGATCTAAGCTCAACAAATGACTATTCCCTTCTTTTTCTGACGTGTTCTATGACGTAAAAATTTATGCACCATGCAGTAGACTCGTTGTAAATGTGTCGCATGTGTCAAACAACACCTTGGTGATATTATGGTTATCGAGTACTTCCATAGCGCATCCCAAAAGAATATTTACGCCGAAAGGCGTGTTCTATGTGGGAACGACGGAGGTCTTCTAACATGCACCAGGGCATCAATGATGGGGATTTGTTGGTCGATAATGGACATACACCCAGGAGCCCTAGATGTGGCGGATGGAACAAAGAACCATGTTCAAAGGAGGGAGAGGCGTATAGGTAGTCAGAAACAGAGGACACTTGCAGGAGTCCAGCGTGGAGGCGGGCATGCATCTACCATCAGCAAAACAAGGGGAGTATGGATGGCCCGTAGTATACCAGTACGTAGCAGTCCAAGAAGACAAGGGGAGTATGGCTGGCCCATAGTATACAAGAACGTAACAGTCCAAGAAGAATTAAAAAATGCCTTGTGTAGGGTTTTAGGAAGGATTTTGTAATGAGGAGTGTTTTTTCCATCAAAAATTGTAGATGGGAAGTCCATTTCTCTTTGCTTGTTGAGTGTGGCTGGAGTTGGAGACTGCGTGTCTGGAGGAAGCCATCTAGCATCACAGCCGCGAATTTAAGGTTTACCTTTCTATTCCCCTATTCGAGGATTCAATGTTGTTTCATTATTTCATATACATCGATTTAAGAAAATCAAATTCAGAAAAGGAGTGCCCTTATTTTCATTTTGAGATTAACTTAAATTCCCATTCTCTTGATTGGTTTGAATTTTATGGGATGAGCAGAGCAATGCCCAAAAATTCAATCTCTGTAAAATCATAGAAAACACTAGTCATGTATATTTACTTTGGGTTTTGGTTTGCTTACTTTTAATTTAGGCTGAAATAGTAACAAAATCCTCTAGTGCACACCTGATCGCAGGAAGAATCATCCCATCCTTTGGATTTCTTGGGTGTTTTTAGCTTGAAAAGATGAATCCAACAGATCCTAATATAAATGGGATTGAACACAGTATTCAAATTTATGCTTGCTGATGATTATCCATCTCTAAAATCCTACTACAACACCTAGAATAATCAAGGAAGTTTATTCTTGTTGATGCTCTCTGTAAGTACGGATTTATCTTCCTTTCAACCATTTGTCTTTATTTTTATCAACAAAAATATAGTGTTCTAAGATACTATTAAAGGAGTACAAAAGTTACAGAAAAAAGGATCCTTTTTCATCTCCCTCCAATGACAGGCCTATAGGGTATCTATTAGAAATTTAGAAAGAGTTACAAAATTTCAGCTACAGAAAAATATAGTTTATATTAAGAATTTATGAATGGGATTTTTCATAAGGGCTCTAGAAATTTGGTACTGATAACTTGAACACATTTCTGGATTATTGCAAAAGCTGAACCTGTATTATATATAGACATCATACTAAACAACAGGGCTGAGATTCATAAATTATCTTGTTGAAGGGGATGGATGGAAGGAAAATAGGGCATGCTGCTAGAATAGAAAGTGCATGGTAATTACCTGGATGGAAGACAATTTTTGATGGTTCTGTTCCATAAATTGCTGTAGTTATGGTAATTTTATGGATGGAAGCCAGTGTCATGAAGGACATGTATATACGCATTTGTATGGGCTTGGACATGCTATTAGACCTTTTCCTGGGATGTGATTTGATTCATATTTACCTTGATTGCAACCTTAATAATGAATCTATTTTGTATTTTGAGACATCTAACTGACCTACATATAGAATGGCGGCCCAACCATGAAACAACCCATGGCAAGCCCTTCGCCAAAGACCTGAATAAAACATATTTTCGTATAGCTGTCTTAGAAACAATCTCCCTACAATTTCAGCTATCGGTAGCTTTTTTTAAGTGACAATGTCATTCTATAATCTTGCTACTATATTTGCTGACAATGGTCACCAGATGCTACTTTATCTGGTGAGTGAGATGTATTTATGAACCATAGATTTAATTAATATGACTACAGCCCATTAGAATCTGAACGTATATTTTCCATCTTTGGAAACTAAATAGGTGTTTTTAGGTTCCACACTGCCATATAAGAGTTAACAACAAGAGTAGAGTTCCAAAGCATGTGATTTTTTTTTGGATTTCTTTGATTGCTAATTAAACGCCCTGATAAAATGACACTCATCTTTGCAATCTTGTTGGTCGTCTCGCTATGGACATGTTTAAATTTAAGCCTTACTGTTCCTTGCGGTTTTCTAGATGTCCCTCTAGGCCAGCTCTTCGTGGGTTATTAGACGGAACTATTCGTAATACAAAAGACATAAGGTCCTTTAGCCCATTGTCCAAGCATCGAAGGTCTTGCTGTCTAGTATTCAAATTTATGTGTCCCGAAGATTGTCCATCTCTGAAATCTAGCTACAACACCCACAATAATCAAGAAAGTTTATTCTTGTTCATGCTCTCTACAAGTACGCTTTTATCTTCCTTTTAAACCTGGTGGCCAAGATTTTACTCTCTATGACTATTTTGGGAGAAACCCTTTGATACTCTCTACAAATAGGGCTCTAATCCTTCCTTCCATGCCTGATGGTTGAGACTTTATGCTCTTTGCTTAACATGACTTTATTTTTAAGCAAGAAGTAATAGTTGCAAGAGATATCCCATGATTCACAAATTAGGGGCTTCAAATCGTGTCTGCATAAATTCAGACTAAACTTCCTACAATCCATAGTGGCTTGGAAAGTGAAGATAAGGTGGTTCGAAGTTACTTTAGCGGATTGGCAAAGGCTTTAACCTAGTGGGGCCCTGAAATCTTGTTCATGACACCATATGTAAAGTTGAGGCTGCTTTGGTGAAGTTTATCATGATTTCATTCAGGGCAAGCATTTTATGTCTCTTTGTTGAGATGTGCTTGCAAAGGAATTCATTATCCTTGTGCATGATAAGTTGTGACTATTTTTAACATTTTTAGTTTCATTCTGAGCTTGTTCCCTATTTACATGAACTTTAGGCACGAGCTTCTAAAATGGAGTGGAATATCTTTTTGCTTCTTCGATAATTAGCCATGGTACAGAAAAACTATTTTCTTATCCCTGATTTTCGACCATGTAATCCTGGATTCTCACTTCTGGTGACTTACTTCAAATTCCTAGGCTGTAAAGATATATTGGATTTATCCAGTATTTCCTATTCTGTTGTTAGATTCCTGATTTTGTCTTTGATTCAGATATGATTTCCCTTTAATTTCTTTATCTTCTCTTTCCATACCAAGGAATGAGCATATTGAAGTTTCTTACCAAATTGTTTCATGATTGCTTAACAAACTTGATGTAACGACCCAAAAATCCATACACGAACAACACAGTGAAATACAAGATAATTTTTTTTTGACTTGCTTGACACATAACATGACGCAACATGTCATCACCAAGTATACAACTAACATTGTGAACAACTTGATGCAAGGATGGCCATAAAGGCAGCACGGAAATGTTCACACATATCAAGGACAATTTACTTTTCTTTTTGACAAGACAACATAGAAGTACAATCACAGAACACACTTACAGTTAGGGCCAACCACAAGGAGATATTCTTGAGGGTTATTTATTTTAGAAGGACATCTTGCAATTCTTAGCTTACGTTTTCAAGGAGACTCAGGATATGATTCATACAATTCATCTTACCAAGTTAAATTTATTCTTTTTACACAGAGTAATTATCTTTAAATCTTCTCTATTATGACCTTTATTTGCTTAATTCGTTTATCAAGAAAAAGGAGAATTTCAATTCCACCAGGCCATCTGCTCACCACTAATGCTACTAAGATTCGTTATTTCCCACAAGACAACATGGTTTTAATTTCAACACACTTAAAAGAAGAGATATAAGGTGCCTTGAAAAAGGGTTAGGGGGAGAAGGTCGAGATGAAACATTTTTAGGACCTCATTAGTTATTGCCAGTATTAAATTGAAGCTAGGGCTCTTAACCAGATTTAAAAACAACTTTACTTAGGCTTCGCTAAAAGTATTATCAAGGAGTAAAAGAATTTGCTTTCCAAATGGCTGAGAGATAGATTGTGTGGTTTCAAAATTGTTTTCTCCTGTTTATTAAATCTTATTATCCTCAAACAATTAACAGTTCATTTCACCTTAGGGTCATTTTACAAATTTTACCATGAAAGGCATAATGTTCACTAGAGGAGCTAGGGTTATCGTGTTATAAAGTTTACTTGCAATGATAGTCTTGCCCTTGTCTACTCAGAGAATTTCTTGCTCTCAATTTGGTGACCCCTACATTACTTTATTTGAATGCAACTTTTAATTTAACTTCCAAAAGTATTTAACAATCCCATGTTAGTTTAATTATGACACTTTATTACTAAGTCATGGCAAGGTTTAACTCAGAATTTATTCTCAAGGCGAAGTTGAAGCAACACTCATTTACGAGAACAAAAAAAGATTACATCATTTCTTAAAATACTGATACTCCACAAGTCACTCAACAACAATAAGCAAATTTTCTTATAATTTCAATGATGGTCAAACAATACAAGGTTTCCAAAGTTCAGATGACAAGTCCACAATACATTATACTAAGACATTAATCCTCTTTTAAACTTTCCACTGGATGTTAACAATAGTTGAACAACATAAAAAAGGTTTCGAGAAAAGGAACTTCTCAACTGAGGTTGATGACAAAAGTCTAAAAATCTATCCCTCATCTACACGCAAAATCCATCTGCAGCAAATTTTCTACAAGATTCAGTTCACAAGAACTGAGCAAGATAAGGCTACACAAACCACCATAACTATTATCTAACAATATCATGAAAAGAAGCACTTTATTACAAGATTTTGGGTCAAACCTCTAAACACTACAAGCACATCAAGTTATAATAAGGTCTATAACATGTCAATCAAAGAAGGAGAAGACCTTGTACTTCAGTCAGGAGCAAATGCAATGAAAGTAACAATCACATGAGAATGGCCCTTGGCCCTATAAGGAGAAAACAAACAATCTAGCAGAAACACAATTCCCATCAAGTAAGTAATTAAACAATAATTACAAGATTGAGATTTGATATAAATAGACCATCCATCTAGAATTTTATCAAAGATACCAACGCATAGGATAAAATAATATATTTCTAAAAATACAAAATGTTGATCGGCCCAAGAAAGGGGAAACACGGGTTCCAAAATTTTAACACAAAAAGTCATGTATAAATGAGTTTCAAACTGGAAATCAGTTAGAGTATACACACAACATAAGTTTCGAAGCGAAGGCATAGTATACTAGTTTTTGACCATTAACTACAAAGAGATCTACCAATCATCCAGGAAGGGTCAAAGTCTCACAGGCTAGTAGCAAACACACGAGAGAAGAAGGGGGGGGGGTTTCGTCCAACAAGAGTATACAATAATGTCATCAACAATTTTATAACACTAAAGGTTTGCAAACTTCCACAACAATTCTAATGTTTGATTAATTTAAAATAAATTATCCATTTCCCGAAACAACCATATTTTAAGGCAACCCTTGGTAACACAGTCAACCGTCACACAAAGATACAAACATAACTTCTAATTGACATTATCAAAAAAAAACCTTTCGTTATGAATCCATAAGATTATCAAATGAAAGCTGAGTTTTTCCCGAAGGTTAATCACATTTAACGAAATTTCCATCACAAACTATTACGGTAATTATGTGCATAAAAACCGACTAGTATTAATTAATAGCGTTAACATTACAAGGGAGAAAATAATGCAAGTTAGGAAAAATAGAAGAGCACCACCAGCAAAAATTCTGAGGGGGGGGAATTAGACCAACTATTTTAGTGTCAATGAGGTACTGGATTCGCACAATGAACCCTCTAGATTAGTTGATTCGAAAAACTAGTAATGGTTCAAGTTGATAGGAATGGTCAAGGTACTTCTTGAGAATGGCTTTAAAAGCCTAGAAAAAAGATGAAAGATAGTATAAGAGTCTAAACACGTGAGACGGAAAAACACGTTGCACACAAACCTTTTTATTCTACCAGTTTTAATACCAAAACTCTACGCTGGCTAGCCCATGCATTGCTCACACAATCCTACAACCTTTCTTTCTCGATGCCAAAAGGTTATCAAAGGGACTTGCGAAGGAGCTAACAAAAAATGTCAAGGAAAACTTGGGTGCTAGGAAGGGGGGGTTTCATAGTTATTGTAAACTTACTTCCATGATATCAAAAATACTAGGTTGATCAACATAATAACTTGCAACTCAATCGCAGAGAAGAATTAATACATAAACAAATAGACGAAGTTCTATCATTTGAGTAATACAACATTCAGAGGAGAGGGCACACGCATCCTTTCAACCCACATACTGTCAACGATAAAATCTAAAACAAGAAGGAACAAGCAGAAAGGGAAATCTCCCATCATGACATCCAACTGACAAATCAATGCAAGGAAAAATGGTTCGATTTCACAATATTTTTAAATAAAATAACAGTAGAGAAGTGTAGAAATATCTTGCATGTTTCTCCAGCTTCAATAGGTCGTATAGACTCCGCATGGGTCAGCATAAGAACTGTAGGTACTGGAATCTGGGTGCACCAGTTCTAAGCGGTCCACATTCACGATCCGCGAGACCATGCAATTGAAGAGGGTTTTTTGTCAAGCAGTTCATGAGCATTGTTGTATTCTAAGTGACTCCATGCACTTGTGCTCAACTATTGATTTCCTTGAGCTTCTACTTCTTGTGGGATTCGACAACCAACACACATACCCTATGCGTGCTACCACAAACACAAGTGATCTACACAAGGCTGGAGGAGATATTTTCAGAGAAGAACCTGTCGTAGTGCCGAATTTGCATTTTGTTGGTTCTTGCCAGACCACTGGACAACATCCACAAGTGCATCCCGTAAGAGACACACAATTTCAATGTCAGGCAATTTTGACTCTTTGTGGCGTTGTTTCACAGTTTCAATCACTTCATCAATATCAGTATTTTCAGTAATCAGAGTCATTAACACAGCTTTCACTTCCTTCAACTTCACATATTCGTCCCGCACGACCCAGAAGGTCAATCATACAAGCATAGTGGTTAGTTGTTACCAGGCTGATGTGTTCTCTTCTCATTACCTCGAAATAATGGCATCCCTCAGCCACTAGTCCTGCATGGCTGCATGCAGACAGGACGCTTAAAAAAAAGTGATTCAGTTTGGCTTCATGTCTGCCTCTAACATCAATTTAAACTGTTGGAGAGCCTCCTTGTCATTTCCATTGTAAGCATAACCAGCAATCATGGCATTCCATGAGATCAAATCCTTACTGACTATTTTTTCAAAGGCTAGGGCTGCATCATCTACACTCCCACATTTGGCATACATACTGACAAGATAAATTTCCACACTTGAAACTGATTCATAGCCAATTCCAATGATATGGGCATGGAGCTGTTTTCCCAGTTCTAGCAGTGCTAGGCTAGAACAAGCACTAAGGGTACTTGCAAAGGTGAATCTATTCGGTTTAACATTTGTCCATAGCAATTTATGGAACAGTTTCAGAGCTTCCTCACCATAACCATTATGAACGTATCCCACAATCATGGCAGTCCATGATACAACATCCTTTTCAGACATTCTGTCAAACATTACAGCTACAGCTTGTAAGGTGTGATAATTTCCAACAGAAAAATTTATGCCTGCTAACTTGGTGACTCGTTTAAGAAGCTCATATTATTGCAAAGCAAAACGTGCTTCATGAATATACAGAAATGAAACAGATCCGTGCCTATGAGATTCTCTTCCATGAGTTACATCGTAGAATAAGTAAGATCTCAATAGAGAATCTTTGTAAATAAATTTCATCAGGTCTGCTGGAAGCACTCTCACTGTCACATAGTCGATTTGGAGATACAACTCAGTACGTGTTCTGGATCTGAAAAAAATATCCTGCTACCTTCATCTCCCAAGACATTTTCTCCAATATTGCATAGATCTCCTGCATTCGATTCAAGAGGCCAGGAATGAGTACCTGTCCTTGTGGCGGGAGAACCCGAAGTGCGGCCACTAGCAAGAAGGAGATTTTGGACTTCTTTTGCCAAGCAAGATGCATGGGTCTTTAATGCAATGGCAGGTAAAAAGACAAACACAATGCCCAATCAAAATAAAAATCTGATTTGAAAGCTAAGCGGCCAGTAGGGAGGAAGACATACGGTGGGTAGTAATAAAATTTTATTTCATTAATCCTCACCAAACATATGCCAAACAAGGCACCAAAAGAAATAACAAGAATATGGCAGGAGGCCATACACTCTACCACGCACCCTTCTTGCTAGAAAACAAGGAAACCCTCTATCTCATGCCAACAGAAGGAATATGAACCATAAAGGAAGGTCGGTTGTTGAAGGCACGCTTCCATAATTATGAAATAAGTATTCGAGGATACCCGACAAGGATTAGTTTATTTGACATAAAATTATTAATCATCTACTAGCAACCAATCGCTAAACTTGACAGGGCGAAAATACTAACGTTTCAAAAGAAACACAACAACATTCAACTCTAAGAAGCACGGTCATCATAGAAGGAAAGGCGCAATGATGCACGAGGCATTACATTCTCCTCCCCTTAAGAAAGCATCATCCTCGATGTGACATTAGACAGAGGAAAGAAAATGGTTCGCAACCAATAATAGGTAAAGGAGAAAGTACACCCTATGGTTTAAAACTTTCGTTGATTAAAGCATGGTCATAAGGTAGCCTTAGGAACATTTGGTAGAAATTTTAACTTTCAATGTTCTGTAAAGATTGGCAGTTCTTTCTTGTTCATAATTTGATTAGTTCCATTCCATTAACATTTTTTTTTTTTTAATTTTTTTTTTTTTAAAATTTCATCATTGAAGAGTTTTGGTTTATTCTTTATTGTGGGTGCCCAACATGATCTGCTAACACAACACCCTATCAGGTTCACAAGACACTACAGATATATACTTCAAGATTGTACTACACCACAAAAAGTTACTCAAAAGGAATAGAATAGGCACAGCCCACATAACATAGTACTCGTCACACATCAATGACTGACATACAACATACTCAAACAAAAAAAGTACTACAATCCACTAGACATTTCCTCAATTCCACGTATGAGGATTTTCCATGACTCATAAAAACTACATGTACATAGGGTCCACAAGGGCATCAATGACATATCCACGACATCACAACACATATCCATCTGACATGGGTAACACATACACACAATCAAAATACCACTACCAAAAAAGTTTTTATCACAATAACTCAACATATTCGAAACATCGACCATACAGACAAATATCATAAGCCTCCCTTAAACTCTTATGCCCTCCCTCAAGTCTCTTATGCCTCCCTCAAACTCTTCAATGCCTCCCTCAAGTCTCTTATGCCTCCCTCAAACTCTTATGCCTCCCTCAAGCTCTTATGCCTCCCTCAAACTCTTATGCCTCCCTCAAGGAGGCCGGTTGACCCTATGGCCCAAGACACATAGAGTTCAAACACTCCTAACTAAAGTTACATAATAACACGTGGTTCAACAACCCGCTAGTTATCTGTAACTCCTTGGGGCGTACCCCCATACAACGAAGCGGGTTCATAGGTCCAACCATTCCATGCTGCATCCCATGACCCTATTCCACCCATCACGACAATAGAACCAGCACAACAATCCAATCAAAGTGCCAAGTGGCAAAGTACAAGCCTTGGGAAGGGGTGAAATAAAAATTCCAAATTTAAAAAAAGACCCAAAATCAAGCAAAATAAATGGCCAAATAGCCATAGTTAGTATCAAAATCCCCATGTTAGTGCAACAAACCAAGGAAATGCCCAAAATTGTAAAGCATGGCAATCAATAAAAGCTTCTGGTCCTTACAATTAAAGTAAAAAGCTCAATTTATGAATAAAATCAGAGCTCGGAGTCAAAAGTTATGGCCGTTTGAAGTTTCACGGGTCAAATGTTGACATCTTGCAATTCTTTCTTACTTTTTGTCGGGCTTCCTTTCCGCTTTTCGCGTCCCTTTGGCCCCGGATGTCCCAATACGAAAAGTCCTTTGTTTCGGCCGAACTGGCTGGTTCGCATCCTCCACGTAGTTTTGTATCAAAAACTGTCCCGGACTGCGGGTTTTTTTGATCTCAGATAGAGTCACATATGTTGCTATGTGCCTCAAAAGGCTGAATCCCACCAAGAACACATCAACTTGATGGAATAAAGTGAAGACCTTTGGTCCCACTGTGTGTGCCAAAACTATTAGTGTGAAATCATAGCACCCCGAAATGAGTTATGGATCTACTTTTCTAAGGCAAGGTCATTTGGTGTGATTGCATAACATTGAACTTTCTCCAAGGTGTGGGACCTTGCAAAAGTGGGAAAGCTCTCCAGAGAAGGTTGGTTCCTCTTCCTAAACTACCTCCCACGAGCTACTCCAGTGCAGAAAAACTAAATCTAACCTAATCTAACCATTCCAAGGAACCAAGGAGAGAGAAAGAGGGAAAAAACAAAGCCTACAGTAAAGCGGTGGTGCACCAGCAAATGGAGATGAGGGAGGTCAGACAGAAGTAACACGGCCCATATCTTCAAATCTGCCATTAAACTGCATGAAACATAACATCCTGCACCTGCAAATGTGAAATACATGCATAGAAAAAAAATATGGAAGGGAGAGGCATAGAGAAAAAAATGATGCAAAGGGTTGAAGAACACCACAAAAACACGTTTTTATTGCTCTAGAAGTTGTACAGACCATTACATTTCTGGAATAAAGGCAAAAATATAGTTGTCAGGAATGGGAGAAGGTTCGCTGCTCAAAATGGCATCGAGAAACAAATTTGATAGAGTTTTTCTATGCCCAGAATGTCTCTCCTTCTCAAACGAGAAGTGTTACAATATATATAGAAAGAAAATAGAGAGAAGAGGGAAAATTCGAATCATGTTTCAACCACCATGAGATATGCATTAAATCTTGCTTTGAAAGTTCAACCATTGAATATAAATGCCTTCTACAAATCCGCCCATAATATGTCTCTTCTAGTTCCCTAGCGGATCGAATTGAATCAGATTTGGTAGTTGAAGAGCAAGAAGATCCTGCATTAAAGTCCCAAAGAAGTTTCTCCATTTTTCACCTACCAGGGCCACGCAGTAGCCTGGCACTCATTTGGGCTTCCCTTTTTGGATTCATCTCTTGAGAAGCACCGCTAGGACATGTGGCTCTCTCTGTTGTCTCTTCCATACTTATTCGATTCTGGATTCTTTCCTAAACGGTTTTGATCCTGAAGACCTTAAAACTTCACTTCTTCTTTTCCTTCTTGCTCCTGGCTTCTCTGCAACACTTCTCCTTCATTTCTGAGCCCACCTGTAACCTATTTGTCATCCTGGAATGTGAGCTTGCGGGTCTGAGTCGTTTCCTTCATAATTTCCTTATGTGTAGTAGTTGTCTTGACCAAATTTTCTGTGGGGGCAAATTTGGGATAACAGGGCCACTAAAGGGGTGTTAGGAGGTAGGATTATAATGTGACATTTATTGCCTTAATTAAGTGACCTTTATAAGGGACTTGATCTTTGAAATTAATTAAATTAAATTAAATGTATACATGGATAACTAGAATATTTTTATTATAGGGATTAAATGTATTGAACTTAATTATGGGAGGGTAAGTTTAAACATTAGCCCTAGAGTATTAAGTAAATAAGTGATATTATAAATATAAGGATGAATTGAATAATTTTTTTAACAAAGGTAACTTAAATCATGATTTATAAGGGTTAATTAATGAGAATTAACAGGAACCCTGGGAGGGGATTAAACCTAAAATGGTTGAATTAAAATAATAATAATTAATTTTTAATTAAAACGAAGGATTTATTAATCATGAAATAATTAAATTTAGTTGAAGGTTATCCCGTTGTAACCCGTTTAAACAAAAAGAAAATTATTCCATAAATTTTCCTAGCTAATTATTGGGTTTTATCTTAGGTTTTGTGTAGGAAAGTTGTGGGCGTTACACTTGGTATCAAATCCGTAGGTTCAATGCTTGGAACCTTGGGCACACTTTGAAACAAAAAATAAATAACCTATTACAACCTACAACTAGATCACACAACATTTCATGATATTTTAAAATGTAGAAAAATTAGAAAACTGAAACAAACCCTAGATGATGATAAACTAACTCTCATCTTAGTTTGTGTAGGAGGCGTGAACTAGACGAGGTAATTTTTCATGTGGAGTTAAATATACCAACTCCAGAGCAGGAAGTTTCTGCTATACTGCTGCATATACTACAAACATTATAGGATGTCAATGAAACTATATGAGGTGGATTAGTAGGGGCATGACCTAGCCACCATGATAGGGAGCCATCACATGAGGCTCAACACCATTCAAAACAAAATGATGAGCATAGGGTAGAGAACTCCCATGTGGAGTCAGCCAGAGAAAATTCACCTCATAGGGGACATGGAGATAGGATTATAGGACACAAAGATAGATCTAGAAGCCCTAGTTCGAAGGATGAGCATGTAGAGATACCTAGGGGTCAACAATCTCCAACTGAAAAATCATATTAGGGATCTCCTAAAGCTACGTCCATCTCATTATGCTGGTGATATAGGAGGGTTTTAGGCAGAGGCTTGGTTAGTGAGCTTGAGCGGATGCTTCAAGCTTTGCCCATGTACTAAGAACACAAAGGCTCATGTTGTGATTCATCTTCTGAGGGATGGAGTAGGTGTTTGGTGGAGGACTGAGGAGCTAAAGCTCCATGTGGACTCAGAGGCTATTATTTCAGAACTCTTTGAGGAGGGGTATAGGAGTAGGTACATATCTAAAAGTTTTATTCAGCAAAGGATAGATACATTTCATGACCTATGCCAGGAATCCATGACAATGGCTGAGTATGAGAGATAGTTTTTAGACTTCCTTCAATATGTCGACTACATGCGAGATGAGTAGGTTAGGATTCATAGGTTCATCAGGGGCTTGAAATTGGATTTGGGAGGTGCAGTACGTATTCATTGTTCGCAGACCTTAGCTGAGGCCATTGAGAAGGCCTACATTACAGAGGAGACCAAGGCGAAGACGCGGCAGGCTAGAGATAGAGTGAATAGCCATATTCAACAGATACACTATAGTAGGTTGAGGGAGTCAGCTCCTCCTCCTCGTGTCATCAATGGTTCAACACAGTCTTCTTTTAGGCCACCATAAAAACCACCTCAGCAACAAAAGCATCATACTCTTCCACCATTTAGACCCCCACAAATATTTTATGCACATAGGAGATGGAGTGTGGGACCTCCTCCTAGAGGACCCATCAGGACATAGGGAGCACCTAGAGCTTAGTAAGTAGGATCTCGTTAGCAGGGAATAGAACAGTTCATGACAAGATCATCAGGATCCACAACATAGACCACTAGAGTACCTGTTGGAGCCGCATCTCATTAGAGGAGACCAAGTAGTTGTTATAGATGTACTATACTTGGTAACCATTGGAGAGAGTTCCCACATAACCCTAATAAAAACGGTAAGGAACCTATTTTAGAGCCTACAGTTGGTGACATGGGATGTAGCCATCACATTTATGCAGTGGTCGAGAACTGCTAGGAAGAGCCTCAAGGAATGGTGATAGAGACTACATGTAGCATTCACTGTATCCCTACCTCTATTTTATTTGATTTTGGCTCTTCTGATTCTTTTATTGTACCATCATTAGTAGAGTTATGTACGCTAGTGGCAGTTAGGTAGGGCCTTATTTGGGATGTTGAGATGGCTTCTAGAGCCAAGCTCTCAGTAGACTCCTTAGTCAAGGTGTGTGTAGTTATCTTGGGCATGGATTGGTTATCTACACACAAAGCTAGAGTTGATTGTTATAGTAAGGTTATATCTTGTGCAGATGATTTAAGAGTTGAGTCGGTGATAGTTGGAGTTAGGAGACACATCTCTATTCACACTATTTTCAATATACATCTTAAGCGGTGTGTGTGACATGGATGTCAGTTGTATGCTATTACAGTTAGTAATAGGTCAGAGGATGAGGCTAGTGAACCTTCACTCTATGATAACCCAATTTTGTAGGATTTTTCATATGTTTTTCCCAATGAGCTGCTAGGGTTACCTCCCCCATCTGAGATAGAATTTCATATTGATTTGGTTTTGGGAGCGGAGCCTATCTCACATGCTCCATTTATGATGACCACCCCAAAGCTATGTTAGCTCAAGCTACAGTTAGAGGGCCTTCTTGATAAAGGCCTAATTCATCCTAGTGTATCTCCTTCGGGTGCACCAATGATTTTTGTGAAGAAGAAGGATGGATAATTGTGTTTGTGTGTGGACTACACACAACTGAACAAAGTAACAACTAAGAATCATTAAACCCTTCCTCACATCGATGATTTGTTTGATCAGATGAAGGGGGATACAATATTTTCCAATATAGATCTTATGTCTGGTTACCATCAGCTGAGGATTATAGATGCTTGTGTCTATAAGAAAACTTTTCGTACAAGATATGACCACTACAAGTTCACATTTTTGCTATTCGTTCTGATAAATACCCCTGCAGTATTCACGAGTTTGATGAATGGGGGTGTTCAGGAATTTTCCAGACTATTTTTTACTCATGTTCCTTGATGATATTTTGATCTACCCACGTACACATGAGGAGCATGAGGTGCACCTTCACCAGTTTCTACAGTTTCTTCAAGATAAGCAGCTTTATGGGAACCTGGAGAAGTGTGCATTTTTCTAGTCAGAGGTTTAGTATTTAGGCCACATTATTTTTGGGGAAGGTATTGCAGTCGATCCTTCCACGATTAGAGCTATCATGGATTGGCAAGTACCTACCAGTGTGACTCAGCTGCATAGTTTCATGGGACTAGCAGGTTATTATAAGAGGTTTGTTTAGGATTTATCTTGTATTGCGCATCCCATCACTTCCCTTTAGTGGAAAGGGAATACGTTTGTTTGGTCAACTAGATGTAAGTAGGCCTTCACGACACTGAAGGAATGCCTTCCGAAAGTGCCTATTCTAGTAGTGACAGATCCATAGGGAGATTTATTCATATGCATATATGCTTCTTTAGTAGGATTAAGAGGTCTATTTATGGAAGAGGGCCATGTAGTAGCCTTTGAGTCTCGAATAATAGAGGATTATGAGCTCAATTATTTGACTCGTGACCTTGAGATTGAAGAATTTGTTCATCCTTTGGTTCGATGGAGACATTTATTTTTAGGTAGGAGGTTCATTCTTAGGACATATCACTTGAGCCTACATCACCTCTTTATACAGCCCAATCTCAACTCTTGTCAATGACATTGGATTGAGTTGCTATGTGAGTATGACATGGAGATAGAGCATTTTAAGGGGAAGGATAATGTGGTTGCAGATTCATTGAGTCGTCATAGACATTTGGTTATGGCTATAGTAATTGGTACATACTTGAGGACCATGATATTATAACAAATTCCACACGATAACTTCTACCTTTCAGTTAGAGTAGATATCGAGTCTCTGAGACCCCTTGAGGGGAGGTTTAATGGATTTTAATTAGAGGTAGATGGTATTTTCAGCATAGAGGTCAGATCTATGTACCCAGAGATGGGGATTGAGGTAGGATATTCTTGTTAAGGCACATTTTGAACACTATTCAGCCCATCAAGGGGCGAAGAAGATGCACACCACTTGGAGATAGTTGTACCAGTGGAGAGGACTGCGGAGAGACATAGCTCATTTTATGTCTCATTGTTTAGAGTGCTAGAAGGTGAAGGCTAAGCATCAACATCCAATTGGCCTTCTATATCATCATGCCATACCAGAGTGAAAATGGAACACCATTTCCATGGATTTCATTGTAGGGATACCTACGTCAAGATATCAACATGACGCCATTATGGTCACGATGGATATATTTACAAAAGTGGTTCCTTTTTATCCAGTCAATACCACCTATACAGCTAGTGCAGTGACACGAGAATATATTTATGAGATTGTTAGACTACACAGGATTCCATTGAAGATCATTTGTGACCGTGATCCATTGTACACCTCTCACTTTTGGAATACTATGCAGTATGCTCTCAGGATGAATATCAAATTCTGTACAACCTTTCACCCCGAGACAGATGGATAGATAGAGTGGGTGAATCAAATATTAGATGACATGCTTCAGATGTACGTCATAGACCATCAATCGAGGTGGGAGGAGTATTTGTACTTGGTGGAGTTTTCTTATAACAACAATTTTTTAGAGTTTGATTAGTATGGCTCCATTTCAGGCACTGTATGGTAGGGAGTGCAAGACACTACTGAGTTAGGATAGTTTAGAGGACATGGTATCTCTTGGGCCATCTTTATTATAGGATATGGAGCAACAAGTTGTCATGATTAGAAATAGATTACAGGAGGCTGAAGATGGACAAGAAGTATGGAGATCAACAAAGGAAAAATCACAGTTTTGAGGTGGGAACGAAGGTGTTTCTTCAAGTCAGGCCTCATAAGAGCCCTATATGTTATGGAAAAGTCTCTAAGCTAGATCCTAGGTTTGTGGGTCCCTTTGAGATCTTGGAGCATATCAGTTGTTTGGCCTACCATCTAGAATTACCACCTAGTTTGTCTCACTTCCACGATGTATTTCTTGTTTATGTGCTTAGTAGGTACATTCCTGATCCTTCTCATGTATTGGATTGGACTGTATTGCAGGTACATGATAAGGGGTAGGTGATGGTGGAGCCCATGCACATTTTAGAATGCGGGACCCTCAGCCTTCCAGGAAGAGATATTGATCAGGTTCACGTCTAGTTGGATCCATATTATGAGACAACTGCTACATGGGAGGACACCACACCTTTGAGATCATAGTTCCCAAACTTGTCCCAGTGAATTCCAGGAGGAATTCGAGTCTAAGGGGAGGGGGATGTCGTGCCCACTCCTCTTTGACATTGATATTACTATGATTTTTATTACTTTTGATTGAAGCCATAAACATTACTATCATATTTGATCTTTAGACATTGATGGGTGGACATTACTATATTTGATTAAACTATTTGATAGACAATATGAATATTTATACTTTTAGCATGATGCGACTTATATGATGGATTATATGCATGGATTGACATATCATTATTTGATTATCTAGAGTTACTAATGCACTAACACATTGGATTTCATATATAGATTTTTCTATACGATTTAGTTGGTTTTGTGATCTTATTACTAATTTATGAAATGATAGAATCAAAATATTTAAAATTGTGAACAATTGGTGAATTGTTCGATTTTAGTGATGGTTTAATTATCATATTTGATGATGTGAATTGATTTGTATATGTGTGTTTTATTTTCTCGATCTCATTAATATGGCCATGAGGCCAGAAAGGTATTATTTAAATTTTGGAAGAAATTGTAACACAACAAAAAAAGGGGATAGGAGACCAATAGTGAAGGAATTTGGGGTATTGGGAACATGTCACCTTGGCAACTTGTGTATTTATATGTTTTTTGTTGTTGATATATTTTTAGGAGGTCCCCATTGGGGGGTGGCCTCAAATGTGACGTTGGGTAAATGTGTTGTTTTCCCTTCTTATTTTATTTATTTTGTGCTTATTTGAATTATTTTAGTATTTTGAGTCATCTTTATTATTTTTAGTTAAAGTGCTCCATTTAAGTTGATTAAACTTAATTAATTAGTGTAATTTAAGATGCGACCAAGGGGGGTATTTAATTTTGGTAGATGGTCCTTGATTTATTTTAGATTTGAAATGATTTTATTCCTTTTAAGTGTTGTGTACTCAACCTTTCTTGTCAAATTCGGATTTGGGCTTAAAGGCCATTTTTGAAGGCTTGTGGAACAAGTTAATATCGTCCCACATCTCCTAATTTCACCTAAAAACTACCCCTATGGGTTAAGGGGTAAGAAATAGACCCCATTATGTGATTTGAGGCAAAAGGTGTTATTTATTGAGCTTTCTTACATGAGATTTTAATTTTTTCCTTCTTTGGTGTGGGTTTGAATTTGTGTGTGTAAGAGGGTTGTGATTTCCTTAACCACCAATTTATTGAGATTTGGGTTTGGGGTTTGACGATGTGATGTGGAGTGGAGGAGGGATGATGTGACATCCTACATGGAGCCACATCACCTCTCTTTTATATTTATTCAAGTTTGTTTGATGATTTTGGGGTTGATTTACTTGGACTCTTACATTTTGGAGGAGCCTACTTTTGAAGTGCTTGTTTGAAGCTTTGGATTTGGATTGTGCTTGCTTTGGAATTGGAAATGCTTAAAAATTGTGCTTATGGATTGAATACTCTTCCAATAGCAAGGTAGGGACTTCACCCATGTATTCTTATTGCTATTTTGATGTGCCAATGATTGTGAATGGATGATTGTTGTATGTTTGTGATTTTATGAAATAGAATGGCTTTTAGGTTGTGTAGGAGAAAAAAGAAATGGGGATATTTTTAAGGGAGGCATAAGAGTACTATTATGTATCTTGGAAATGAGTTGGGTTGCGGTGTCCAACCTTATAGATAAGAGAAATTTGTGCTGATCATGTATGTTTTACTAAGGGAGACATAAAAGTTGAGGGAGACATAAGAGTTGTTTTTGGAGGGAGGCATAAGAGTCTTGTGGGTATGTGATTGAATTCATTAGAGGTTTTAAGGTGGGAGCTTAAACCCTTTGGGAGGCATAATTGTATCCCAGTGTTTCTTTTCTCTTTCTTGTCTTGAGTATTGAGCCTTTGTGCTTGGGAAACTTGTATGTTGTGATTTTTGTTATCGTTATCATTTTGTTGAAAGTTGTTTGAATGTTATTGTGGAATCCATGTAAAGTTTCCTTGGTTTTCTTATACCCCTTATTATTTCATTGTTGGGGCTTGGGGGCCAATGAGGAAGAAGATTTCTCCTCATTGGATTATGGGTTAGGTAGAGAGTGTTGTCTACTCCTGTATTTTTTTGTGTTTGGATTTTGAAGAAGATGGTGGAGCTCAAGTGAATTTTTTGGTCAGAGTTGCACTTTGAAAAAAATGAAGAGAGACCCTACATTTGTAAAATTGTTTCCATGTTGTTTCCACTTAAAATGAAAGGCTTGTAAACTTGCATTTTAAAAGAGAAGTTCTTTGATATTCTATTTATCAAATTTGTAATGTTGGGCCTTTGTTGTAAAATCAAACTGGAGAGCTTGTAATTTATTCTCTTATATTTGTTAAAATAAAGGGGCTATTATACTGTAAAGAATGAACCAAGTTCTTGAGAAAATATTTTATTTTTATCTAGTTATAGTTGCAACATTGTAATGGTTGGAAAGAAGGACTTAAAAGTTGTATTCAAATGAAAAATGTATTTCTCTCAAAACTGAAAAATAAATTCATAATTGTTTGTATTTTCCGTTAGTGAAATGGTTGAGTTGGAATTAGAAGAAAATATGTAAGTGATACTTAGTTTTACTTATTGAAGTAGATATCATTCTTGTTGTGAAAAGGAAAGAGATACATTTTCATTTTGATAGTAAAAATAAAAATATTGAAATGTTTGAAATTTATAGTCAATCTCATTTGAAATTAGAAGAAAAAGGGAAATAGGCATTTACTATTTTAAACAATGAATTTATTCTCTTCATTAGTTGTTTTGGATTGAATAAGAAATTTTATTAGTTTTTAAATTTCACCCACATATGAATAGGTAGAAAATTTTAATTACCTTGCCTTGTATTTCACTATGCCTACAACTCAATTCGATCATTTAAGATAAGAAAAACATGAATATATATATTTTATAATATATATAAATATTGAAATTTTTAAATAAGTTCAATGACTTATATTATAAAATTGTTTATATATATAAAAAAAAGGGTTGGGGGGTTGAATCCCCCCACCTCTTATTAAACACACACACACACACACACACACACACATATATATATATATATTGAAATTTTGGGTTGTATAAAATGTATGTTTTAAAATAAGAAAAGTATACACACACAGATATATATGTATATATATACCCAAACCCTCTTCTTGTATATATACCATTTAAACTAGATCTAAGAATGGAGAAAAAATGCCCATACCTAAATATGGAAAATGTAAATAAAATACACAATAAAAAATAATAATAGGATCAAACCCTAAGATAGGGTTGTAAATGAAATAAGCAACAAGAAATGTTTATATCCATCCTTAAGCTTGAGCAAACTTTCCATGGCCTTCATTCTTCTTCTCCTCCCAAACCTTAAAATGAAAATGAGAAAATAGGGTAAAAGAAATGAATAAGAGCACTTCATAAGGATGATTAGGGTTAGATTGAATACCTGTGACCCAACAGCTCTAAATGAATCCTACAAATGTTAGGTGCGGATATTTTAGTGGAAATAATTTTTTTAAATTAAAGGTATGTGTAACTTGTGAATGATGCCACTAAAGGGGTGTTAGGAGGTAGGATTAAAATGTGACCTTTATTGCCTTAGTTAAGTGACCTTTACAAGAGATTTGACATTTTGAAATTAATTGAATTAAATTTATACATGGACAACTAGACAATGTTTATTATAGGGATTAAATTTATTGAACATAATTATGGGAGGGTAAGTTTAGACTTTAGCCCTAAAGTATTAAGTAAATAAGTGATATTGGAACTATAAAGATGAATTAAATAATTTTGTAACAGGGATAACTTAAATCATGATTTATAAGGGTTAATTAATGAGAATTAATAGGAACCTTAGGAGGGGATTTAAGCCTAAAATGGTTGAATTAAAATATTAATAATTAATTGTTAATTAAAACGAAGGATTTATTAATCGTGAAATAATTAAATCTAGTTGAAGGTTATCCCGTTGCAATCCATTTAAACAAAAAAATTATTCCGTAAATTTTTCTAATTAATTATTGGCTTTTATCTTCGGTTTTGTGTGGGAAATTTATGGGCGTTACACCCAGCTCAACTGACCAAGATAATTCATCCATCTTTGCACTGACCTCTATCTAAGATCATAATTTCCCAAACCAATCTCTTAATGAGCTTGAGAAGAGATCCCCTCAACCTATTGATATTTTCATACATTGAATACCAACCCCTTGCAAGCTACATATAAATCTAAGCTCCTTATAGTGCTCCCACTGATCTTCATCCTATAGAGTTGAGCCATCATGAATTGACTCTTACATATTCCTCATTACATGCATTGACTGTGGGACAATGACCCAAGTCTCATTTCATAACTGACGGCCAAGCTCTATACAAAACTACTTTGACTCTAATCTAAAATGATACTACTTTTTCACTTAATTGACATATCTGCATATTCAAGTGGTGGTTAAGCCATACAACCACAAAGTTCCCTAGATCCTACATGTAAACGTGCAACACATGTTTGCATGTATTTTGATCAGATTACAAGGGTCGAGATCTTACCACATTTTTTATTGTGAGGTAACATGGAAACCATATTTGTGGTGTGCTTGAAGACACCGACTTGTGAGGCATTAGATTTTCACTAAGAAAATTAAATCATGCCTTATATGATATATCATTTTTGTGACATATTAGAAGCAACTCCCCTATTATAATTTGGCATGCCTATCAATATACAAATGTGTGTAGTATGACCAGATGCACCCATTATTTTCCCCGTATTTTATCAACCTAACATGTATCTTTTATAAGAATGATTTAGAGCCTCATAATTTGATTACAGATTGTCCTAGCATCAAAATTGTATGGCCTAATATTCATCCTTTTTTGTTTAAATGTGGTGTACATCATCTTCATGATGAGTGGTCTTCACTTATCTAAGGTACCTTTTCTATTATTCCATTTTCTAATATAAGTTCGAAAATCGGTCATATTTCTTGTTTAAATGGGCGCGACGAGAGGTTTGGGTTGATTAATATATAAATTGATTCGTATAGAAATCAAGTTCTTTCCTCCATCAATGACCAGGTCAAATAATTTGAACTTGCTTATTCAAGAAATAGGTGAAATGGTGCAACAATGTACTAAGCATGATACCCAAAGTATGGTATACCTTTTCTTTTAAAACAAGCAAAAATATGAATGAAATCATCCTAAGTACGAGATGCCACGTAGAAAATGTTGTTTTGATAGGCATCATGAAGCAAATTTGTTAAAATTTCTTGTTACGGGATGAAAAGGGGCAGAAGTTACAATTCTTGCGATGTTTCAAAGGAATAAGGATAGAAAACCAAAAGCAAATAATTGAGATGCTTCATGAGCTTCTACTTTTTAGGAAGAAGAAATCATTTTTTATCCTCCAGAATACAAAAAAGATGTGCGAGATCATTTTGTGGAACGAATATTGGCTTAGCTACTTCAATCAGCATAATCACACAACTATAAAATTGAAATTCATTCCAGAGGCACACTAATTAATAATCACACCAAAAAACATTTTACCTGCAACCTTGAGCATCTTCCTCAGCATATAGGTAAATAAAAAAATGGAAGAAAATAGGAACACACATAGTAGTATCCCTCTTTATGTCTCTCTATCTCCCCTGTGGAATATAACGATGTGATATGGAGGACATGGACAGAGGACGAAGCGGATCAGAAGAGTAAATGACACTATTCCGTATGGTTTCTGGCGCGGGAGGGGCTTGCTTTTGAAAGTGAGAATCCTTGATTTGGGAAACATTGTTGCAAAGAGGTGCTACTTGTAATCTTCTTTAGACAAACATAGACGGTCAAGGAAAATGTTGCTTTCTTTTTCCTCATCATTCAGAGTCACACAAGCTATATCCAAATCCATTGAACCTTTGTCTTGGATAAATGTATCCGTCCGCAAACACCATAATCATTAGAATTTATCCTTTTCCATGGGCCTTAATAATTGATATTCCTAAGTCTAATAGTATATACTTACACCATTGTGCTTGACCAGGAGCTGACTTGTTGTGTTGGTATTTTCTTGCAAGGGGAACCATCCCTGCCTCTCTTGGTTTTATTTACCTGTATGTCTCGAGCTCTATATTTCTGATCATAATCACAACTGAAAAAATGACATGGTCAGATGTTTATGTGCCAAGGTCTCCATGTCATACCATTTTCTTTCAGTCAAGTGACAGAACATGTGCCATCATGCACTGCACCGCTTCATCATATATCTCACCATTGTTGATACTCATTACTTATGGCATGGGGTTTGGATGCGGGGAGTGTGGAGGATATTGGGAAAAAATTAATTATCAGTGTTGTTCGATGCAGCAGGCTATTCCGTGCATTAATTTTATTTTTCAGGAATTGGTAAATTGTGCAAACACGGTGAAGTTAGTAATCTGTTTATAAAATGAAGGATTCTACAACACAATAACCTGGTATTTTTTAGTGTATATTGTGCAAGATGTTCCAATATGCAGGTGTATCTGTTTTCTCTTCCTGTAGATCATTTTTCCTGAAGAACGTAAACTATTTGTTTACGTCAAACATCCAATCTTTGGAAATTTGTTAGCTGATGGGTTTTGCATTTTTTTTTTCTGGTTGTAGAGAACATATATCTAAAAGATATGAACAATATGTTCACTGTGTTCATGTGCACAACCAAGATTTAAGATAAGATTTTTTTGGATTGTTAAAGCAATAGGTAGGTAGTCTTCTAAGAAAGGAATCTCTTCTTTCTAGCTCTGGATTTTATCAAAGGCTTTGATCAACTATTGATTGCAATATAATTATTGCAAGCAAAGAATTGTTGTGTGAAATGCTTGCAGACTAATGAGAATAAATTTTTTTCATATACGAATGTTTGAAAGACCTTTTCTTGTGAGTTGCTGTTTGTCACAAGATTTTAAAGTCCATTTTCTATATTTTTGTCATACTGACAGAATTCTTACATCAACCAAATTATTAGGGTTTTGAAACAACATTGAAAAGTATCCAGGGCTGCATACCTTCCAAAAAAACTTGCAATTGCAAATCAAAGGAAACAATAATTTTTCCCCCATTTACAAATTAAAAATTCCTTAAGCATTTTCTACGGTGCCTAAACCCACTGAAAAGAACCTGAAATCTACAACATCCCCTTAAACTATATAAAAAGTTGATTCACTATAGTGACAGGGATCATGATGGGCCTATCGACTAAATATAGACAGTTTTTCCTGAAAGATGATTATTTCGTTGGAGTAATATGAAGGAAAGGCTGATGTTGAGGTTGATATTCCATTTCAACTTCCGTTGGCTAAGCACCTCCACATCTGAGGTAAAATGGCTAACACAGGTCGGTGATCTGATAATCTACTTTCTGCCCATGCCACATAATCCAATCGTACATGCTTGTCAAGGAATGATGTGGAAAAGTTGTAATTTCTTTTCTTTTCCATGATGGTCATACCAAGCTGGAACGTGGCATTTTTTCCTCTACCTTGTTTTACGTGACACAGTATTCATCAGAATTTGCAACGTGTTTGTATGTTGAGGAAAACAATTTGCTAGATTTTTCTCCAATCTGAGCTTCAACGAACATAAAGCAAAATTATTTTCTTGAAAATACCTGATAAACGTATACGAGTGCATTCCACGAGCGAATCAGAATTTAAACCTGATCTGCTGAGGAACCGCTCCTTCTACACGCTTGATGAGATTTGAATAAGTATTTTTCGCGTATTTTTAGCAAGTAGTCTTGCAGTGTTAGCAAGGGCGCAGTGATAGCATTGGAGATAGCAGTGGAGGAATATCAGCATGAGGATTAGGAGATTGTCGGAGCTCTGCCAGTAAGAGGCAAACAGTGTTTATATCTCTTGATTTGCTGAAGTTTAATATATTTCTCATATGTAGTACTGGTTTTCCCTACGGGGTTTTTCCAGGGACAATTGTCCGAAAATATTGTGTTCACCTTGTTGGGTATTTTTTATGTGTTTGTATTTGTGAAGTTACAGTTGTGTTATTTTCCAATATTTGTTGATCAAATAATCTTACAAGATAGGAGGTTAATAATCAGTAACTGTAATAGATTTCTCACATGGTATCAGAGCTAAGTTTGGGTAGAAGAGATTTACCCTAGGTGAAAGAAAGTGAGGATTTATAAAACCCAGTTTAACCTCTTCAAAATTATTATTATTATTTTCTTTTAAGATGGCCTCAGCAGTTTAAGAGATAAGGACAGACTGAATGGAGCCTCGAATTTTGGTGTCTGGAAAGCCAGAATTTCTCTATTGCTGGAAAAGAATGGTATCAAGGAATATGTGACCACTGGTGTACCTGTACCTACAAATGCAACACAACTCTTAGCATATAAGAAGGAAGATGCCAAGGCGAGGAGGCTGATTCTTGATGGTGTTAAGGATCATATTGTTCCACATATTGCAGAGTTAGATACAGCGAAGACGATGTGGGATGCCATTATGAATCTGTACCAGAATGCTACCACTAACCGGAAGCTGATTCTCAGAGAAAAGTTGAGGAATACCAGGATGAATAAGGGAGAAGACGTCACAAGTTACCTCACCAGACTTAGACTTGTCAAGGATGAATTGGCAGCTATTGGAGACAAACCAAATGATGACGAGCTAGTGAGAATAACCCTAAATGGGTTTACTAAGCAGTGGGATGTCTTTGTTCAAGTCATCAATGGACGAGACACCTTACCGAGTTGGGATCGACTATGGAGTGATTTCACTCAGGAGGAGCTTAGACTAAGTCTTGTCAATGGAGCCAAAAATAAGAGTCAGAAAAGTGAGGTGGTACAGGAAAATGTTGCCCTAGCGGGTAAAGGGAAAGCAAAGAAGGGGTCTAGTAAAAGATCAAATTCACAAGGTAAAAAGAAGAAGAAAGAATTTTCGAAGATCAAGTGCTATGGCTGTCACGAGTTTGGCCACTATGTCAGTGATTGCCCAGAAAGGAAGAAGAATGAAAAGAAAGGTAAGAAGCAAGTTGCGGCTTCAACAAGTGCAGATGAGCTCTCTAGTAGAATGGAAGATGAGTTTGCACTCATAGCATGTATGGTTAGCTCAACCTCATAGAGTGTTTGGTACATAGATAGTGGGGCATCATATCATATGACAGGAGTTAGACAATACTTGTCTAGTTATAAGGAAGAGAGCACCAGAATCCAGATCTCTATGGGGAACATGTCCAAACTCAACTCAGTTGGAAAAGGGACTGTTCAGTTTCAGAGGGAGAGTGGTAAGATGATTCACCTTCATGATGTGTTGCATGTTCTAGGCTTAGGGATGAATTTGATTTCTGTATCTATCCTTTAGGACAAAGGGTATAATGTACTCTTTAGAGGGGCACATGTGTTGATCAATCACAAGGATTGGAAATCACCCATAGCTATTGGAGTTAGGAGCGGTCTGATTTATAGGCTGCAGTTTGATATTCCTAAGGCACTCATGAGCAACAGTAATCTTAGAGATTAGGGAGAGCTATGACATAGAAGGATGGGCCATATACATCATGGAGCCCTTAAATTACTTCATGAGACAGTGACAGGTGTTCTTGAGGTGAGCACAGAGCACAATGATGTATGTAAGGGATGCATGTTGGGGAAGTATGCTAGAGCATCTTTTCCAAGGAGTGACACCAAATCCAAGGGCGTTCTTGATCTAGTACATTCATATGTATGTGGACCAATGTCGACGAAGTCTCTCAGAGGGTATGAGTACTTTGTTACTTTTATTAATGATTTCTCCAAGAAGAAATGGATATACTTCTTGAAGACCAAGGATGAGGTTTTTAGTCGCTTCCAAGAGTTCAAAGCTCTTGTGGAGAATTTGACAGGAAGGAAGATAAAAGTTCTTCGGTAAGACAATGGAGGCGAGTACAAAAGCAATGAGTTCCAAGAGTTCTGTAACAGAGAAGAAATCAAGAGAGAGTGGACTGTTCCTTATAATCTGCAACAGAATGGAGTTGCTGAGAGGAAGAATCGGTCTATAACGGAGGCATCAAGGGATATGTTGCATGACCAGGATATACCCTGTTATCTGTGGGCAGAGGCATGCAGTACAATAGTATACATACATAATAGAGTTCCACATAAGGTACTAGGGAAGATGACACCAGAGGAAGCATTCACTAGGAAGAAGCCAGATGTCAGTCACTTTAGGATATTTGGGAGTTTGGCATATTTTCACATTCCTAAGGATACACGTACCAAGTTAGATAAGGCTGCGGAGAGAGGGTACTTTGTGGGGTACAGTGAAACCTCAAAGGCATATCGGATATTCATTCCGGGGACCAGAAGGATTATTGTTCGACGTGATGTCAAGTTCATGGAGGACAAGGAATTTAGAAGGTCTAGAGATTTTCCAGTAGATGATCAGAGTGAGCAGCCAATAGAAGCTCCAAGGATCACTCAATCGAGTCAAGGGCAGCAAAGCTCGAGTACAGTTACTAGTACAAGCATAGACTCAGGAGGAGAGAGTTTTCAAAGTATGGAGCAATAGGTGCAAGAAGAGATGCATCAAGAAGACATGGAGGTTGATATTTCATCCTCTACAGTTGGCAGCAAGAACCGTGAGGTTCAACAGACACAGAAGAACACTCAGGAGTTAGTGGGTACTCCTAGGAGGAGTAATAGACAAGGGAAACCACCAGCCAGGTATGATGACTATGTTGCATTAGTTAGTATGTTGGTAGATAGTGAACCTTCTAGCTATCAGGAGGCTGCACAACATCAAGCATGGCAAGAAGTAATGGTTGAGGAGTATACTTCAATTATACAGAATGATGTGTGGGAGGTAGTGCCTAGACCAACAGATAGGGCAGTGGTTGGATCACGCCGGATCTATAAGATCAAGCACGGTGCAGATGGTAGCATCGATAAATATAAGGCAAGGTTCGTGGCAAAGGGTTCTCTCAGAAAGAGGGAATAGACTACGAGGACACATTTGCTCCAGTTGCCAAGTATACTTCTATACGAGCTGTAATCTCAATTTCAGCACAGATGAGATGGCAGATCCATCAAATGGATGTCAAGACAGCGTTTCTTAATGGTGGGTTGAAAGAGGAGGTATACATAGAACAACCAGAAGGCTTTGTAGCACACAACAAAGAGACCCACGTGTGTAGATTGAAGAGAGCGTTGTACGGACTCAAGAAGGCTCCTAGAGCATGGTATGAGCGCATTGATAGTTACTTGCAGGAAATGGGCTTTGTGAAGAGTGAGGCAGATGCTAATCTCTACTACTTGGTAGTTGGAGGTGAGGTTCTCATTCTTGTCCTATATGTAGATGACTTGTTTCTTACAGGTTCACTGGGGCTCATAGAAGAATGCAAGAGGGATCTTGCAGCGGAGTTCGAGATGAAGGATTTAGGACTCATGCACTACTTTCTAGGCATGGAGGTATGGCAGAAAGATGGAGAGATTTTCCTTGGGCAAGGGAAATATTGCATGGAAATCTTGAAAAGGTTCAGGATGGAAGATTGCAAAGTCATGTCTACTCCCATGATCATGAATTGGAGGAAGGTAGACACATCCAAGGAGAAGGATGTAGACCCCACCTTATACAGGTAGTTGATTGGTTCTCTCATGTATTTGGTCAATACTTTTGCAGTTAACTCTCTTAGTCAGTTCATGGTTGAGCCAAAGAGAGTGCATTGGACTGTGGAAAAGCATGTGCTACGTTATTTATGAGGTACAATCGAGTATGGAATTAGATATGCTCGAGGTGAAGGAATGAAGTTGATGGGCTATACTGACGCAGATTGGGCAGGTAGTACAACAGACAAGAGGAGCACTTCAGGGTGTTTTTTCAGTCTGGGATCAAGAGTTGTATCTTGGTTCAGCAGGAAGCAGAAGTTTGTGGCTCTGAGTTCAGCAGAGTCAGAGTACATAGTAGCTAGCATGGCAACATATGAAGCTATATGGCTTCGGAAGTTGCTAGTAGCTTTGTTTGGTCAGAAGGTTGAGAATACGGTGATACACTGCGACAATCAGAGTTGCATCAAGTTGACTGAGAATCTAGTGTTTCATGATAGGTCAAAACATATAGACATCAAGTATCACTTCATCAGAGATTGTGTACAACGCAGGGTTGTTAAGCTATAGTTTGTACCTACAGATCAGTAGGTAGCAGACATTCTGACAAAGGCATTGGGGAAGTCACAATTCATCTTCTTTAAAGAGATGTTGGGTTTCATGCAGAACAACTTCCTCGCTAAGAGGGAGTGTTAATTTTAGTAGCTTGGACAGCTATTTGTCCTCACCCTAATATAGTAGCATTATTTATGGGTAGTTTGGACAGCTGTTTGTTCTGGTCTAGAATTTAGAAAAATAGTTGTTTTTTTCAAACAAATATTGTTAGGATAAAAACAATTGTTATTTAATATTGACTCCTTTTAGGTGACACCTCATAACCAAGGTTGTTAATGGTTATTGAGTTGTCTTAATCTAAGCTGTTCACTTGTATTAATCTCGGCCGTCAATTTTCAACGAGAGTAGTATATAAGGGGGTCATTGGGTCATTTGTAAGTGGGAAGTTTTTTCTAGAGAAACTTGCAGTGTTAGCAAGGGCGCAGTGATAGCGTTGGAGATAGCAGTGGAGGAATATCAGCAGGAGGATTAGGAGATTGTCAGAGCTCTGCCAGTAGGAGGCAAGCAGTATTTGTATCTCTTGATTTGCTGAAGTTTAATATATTTCTCATATGTAGTACTGGTTTCCCTACGGGGTTTTTCTAGGGACAATTGTCTGAAAATATTGTGTTCACCTTGTTGGGTATTTGTTATGTGTTTGTATTTGTGAAGTTACAGTTGTGTTATTTTCCAATATTTGTTGATCAAATAATCTTACAAGATAGGAGGTTAATAATCAGTAACTGTAATAGATTTTTCACATATTGCTCGTCAAGTCGCACGACATTCTAAGGAGGAGAAGCTGGACCTGAGATCAAACCATTAATCTTTAGATGAAAACATACATAAATTATCTGAATGCAGTCCATGAGTTTGTAAAAATATACTGCTTGGATAGCCCTAAAACAACTATGACAAACCGTGGATGTCAAAACAATGACATAAAAAATATAGCTTTTGGTTTTGACGAATTCTTGGTCTCTCTGATCTACACCATCAATTCTTTGGTCGATAGTTGTGGTAACCCATTTTTTGGTAGGAGACACTACCAGAAACATTTGTATTCTGTAAGACCTGTTTGGTGACTAAAAACACTCTTAGAGTTATCTTATTTCTGGTTGATACGTCATGTCCACAACAACTCGCCCAGTTTCCACCCTCCTTAGTGTCAGACTATTTCAAAGGCTAGGATATATTCAATCAACGTATTGTACCATATGTGCATTTTTAGCCGTCGATGTTGGTTGAACAAGTCAGAAATTGCTCGATTCATTCCAATAGGGAACACTTATTGGCATAATTACCTTTTTTTTTTTGGAAATTAGAAGAATCATTATATATTACATTTTAGCACAATCTCTATCAGCCTCGGTTAATTTAGTGTGGGTGAGGATGGGACCACCAGGTGCACAATTTTCACACCTCCTCCGTTCAGCTGAAGCCTAGGTTTCATACCACCTACGTACAACTAGTGTACACTTCATACTGCCTTTGTACAACTGGCGCACAATCAGGGACGTTGGTTAGACTACTACAATAACACCATTGTACAACTGTCGCACACTCAAGCACAATTACTCTTATTCATGAAGTATCATTTAAGATGTCATTACGCCAAACACTCAGCTAGACTTGTAATCGTATCACAAAATCCATGGTGAATATAAGGTTTTGCATCGAAATATTCGTGCTCAAAACAGTTCCACATCTACGAGTCAGCCTTTATAGGGAACTAGACTTGTACTGTTCACATCTAATGATAGTTGATTTGTAGCACATGTTTACTATAAGATACAATTGAACCCTCTTCAGATACGGTTACAGTAGTTGCCAATATGGCTGACAACATGTTAAATTTTAAGGAGGTCAACAAGAATGGATGACATTCAAGATTTGAATGTTAGGAAGGCAATTTATGAAACAGTATAAGTTTTCCAGAGATAAACATTTAAAAGAAATCCCATATAGAAAGACATATTTTAGAAAGCAGAAATATATGGGAAAAAGGAGAAAATTTATACCTACTTGTTTTATCTGCAAAGGTAAGGATTAGGCTAATGAGTGCCCACAAAAGGACATAGAAAAAGGAAAATAAAAGATCAATATGCTTATAGCCAGAAGAATAAAAAATCAAGAATACTATTTGGTGTTTGATTCTGATTCTTATTCCTCAGATATTTCATATAATACTTCTGATGAGGATTTCCAAGTTAATATCATAAATCATTCTGATATTGATTCAGATAGTACTGAGTCAGGATATGATTCTTTAAATTCATTTATAAATATGATTAAAAGCTTTCCTCATCCTATGATGCCTGCATCTTCTGAAGTTCTTCTCAAATAGCTAGAGCTTAGAAAAAGTGAGTTTGAAGACTAGTGTCCCCCATGGGACACTGCAAAGAAGTTGTTTCTCTCACAAAAAGTTAGAGAACTTGAGAGAAAGTATTCTTAGCAGGTCAGATCTGAGAATGAAGCTAGAGAGAGAAGAGAAGACGAAGAAGAAAGACAAAGATGGTATTTCCAGCAGAAATCACCCTCTACATCAAGGCCTCCTGTATAAGGAAGGATTCGTCAAAGGAAAACTCCATATAGAGGTAGAGGTCATGACATATGAGGAAGTATTTCTCCACCAAGGAGAAGATTTCCATTTCCATTCCCTGAAGAAAATCCAGAAGATGTATTCCAGGTAATCACTTCAAATATAGATGTTATTATTCCTATTCTTGAAACTATGAAAATATGGAGAAGGAATAGAATTGAATTTCTTGAAAAGGTTATTGCTAAGGCTACTAATGAGTATAAGCACTGTATTAAAGAAGAAGAAAGAAGCTGAAGGTAGAGAATAATTTGAAGAATCCTACTAGCATATACTGCACCAAGATGCAGAACCATCAGCCTCAGCTGAAGAATTCAACACAGAGGTATGTACCATAAAAGGAGCCCAAAATCCTTTCATTACAATCACATTTTGCATCCCCAATATCAAGCCATATTCCATTAATTCAATGATTGATATTGGAGTTGACATAAGTCTATTAAGGTCCAGAGCAATACCTCCTGATTGTTGGGTAAAAACCTATCTAAAAATAAATTTTGACAAAAAAGAAGTGATTTCTAGATTCACTGCATATGTCCCTATTAGAATAGAAGGATATGAGAGAACATTAAAATTCTATCAGCTTGATATGCTCTCATATGATTGTCTAATAGGATTATATGCTCTTTAGGAATGTGGTACTTTCAGTCTTAATAAAGATTTTATATCTTTATTTAATCCTGATTTTCAAATACCAAGAAAGTACTCATTCAAAAAAATCATCCCATTACCAGAGCCTAAAAAGGAATCTAATCATGAATGGATTCATAATTCAATAGCTCTATGTAAAAGTAATATAGATGATATTATTACAAAGATCAAAAAGGATCTTTGTTCAGAAAATCCTCATGCTTTCATAACAAGAAGAAAGCATATTTGTTCACTTGACTTGCAGCTAGTAAAATATGATAAATGGAATGATACTATTCCTAAGTTCAAAGCTCATCATAAGGGTATGATCCCTTCAGAAAGGAAAGAATTCTAGGAAGAAATCAAAAAGTTACTTCAAGGTGGTTTCAGCAAGGAATCCAACTCTCCCTGGGCATGCACAACATTTTATGTAAATAAAAGAAGTGAGCAAATTAGACAGAAGAAAAGGCTTTTTGTAGATTATAAGCCTTTAAACAAATTTGTCATAGTAGTCTAGCATCCAATCCTAGCCAAAGATGATTTTCTAGCTAGAATCAAAGGGTCTAAAGTTTATAGCAAATTTGATTTGAAAAGTGGATTTTGGCAGATTTTCTTGAAACCAGAAGACACATAAAACATATCTTTTGTTGTCCCAAGAGGACAATATGAATGGCAAGTCCTTCCTTTTGGTTTAAAGACTACACCATCCATCTTTCAAAAGAAAATGGATTCAATCTTTGGTGAGTTTTCTTAATTTCTAATAGTCTACATTGATGACATCTTAATATTCTCCAAGTCTCCCAAAGATCATATATAACATCTTGAAAAATTTTATGAGACAATTTATAAGAATGGTTTATGCCTGTCTCCTACTAAAATGGAAAATTTCAAACATGAGATGAATTTTTTAGGGAATAAAATTAAAGATGGATCAATATAAATGCAAGGTCATATTGTGTCTAAAATTTAGGATTTCCCAGACCAGATTTTAGAAAAGGAATAGCTACAAAGATTTCTGGGATGTGTAAATTATGTTGCTGGTTTCTACAAGGATATTGCATCAGATATGATTTTGCTCAATAAAAGATTGAAAAATAATGCACCCGCCTGGTCTGAAGAGATGACCTAGGTCGTAAAAAGAATAAAGAAACAAGTTCTAGACCTTCCTAGCATGTCCTTGCCTAGCCAAGGATTAAAAATAATTGAAACAGATGCCAGCGAGCAGTTTTGGGGAGATGTCTTAAAAGAAAGAACAAACAATGGAAAAGAAAAAATTTACAGATATGCATCTGGTTCTTTTCAAGGTTCAGAGATAAAGTATCATTCTACCCACTAGGAGATTTTAGCTGCTAAGAAAGCCATAAAATTTTTCTTATTTTTTTATTCAGAATGAACATTTTATCCTGCGCTCTAATCTGAAAGATTTCAAGGCCAGATTAAATAATGGTGATCTTGCGAACAAGACAACATTTAATAGATTGCAGCGATGGGGCATGTGGTTTTACAACTTCAGCTTTGAAGTTGAATATATAAAAGGAAAGGATAATTCTCTTGCTGATTTTTCCAGCAGAGAATTGAACCATTCAGCAAATGTGAGAATCACTCAAGTATCTCATGAGTTTGTTGAAACAATATGGAACACTTCTACCTGCCAGAATTATCTTGAGTCTCTGAAAAGAAATGAAAATGAAATGTCTTATGAAGCCCAACATCTGCTACTTTCAAGGGGAATCATTTCAGTCTCTCCTTATCAGACTTCAGAGGTAGCCTACAGATTTGTTGATCCTAAGATTCCTACTGCATAATTTCATACAAGATATTTTTAAAGATTCATTGTTAGCTGGAAAACTAGCCATTTCGTGTCTGTAACTCACCATGCCTATTTTCCACAAATTCTAAAAGGTTTTTCTACACTCTTTCTGATGGATAAATAGAAATGGAGCTTCAAAAAAAGGTTGTGGAAAACCATTAAAATAAAAGGACTTACAAAAAATGTCTACAAATTGTGGAAGTATGTGAATCTATATTTTGCCGCCAGCGATTTTTCCCTCACCAAGTGCAACACAAAGTTGACACTTAAGGTGATGACGTGTATTTTCTAGGGACGACTTTGTGGATTTAGTTGGTTGGACTGTGAATGATTGGAAATATCATAAGTTGGTTGATATATATGACAACCCTATAAAATTCAAGAAAACATGTATAGAAATGATCGTATCTCTTTATGTTTTTGATAATTTGGGGGACAATATTTTTTGTACTAAAAAGGCTACTTACTGATCTGACAATCTTGATGAGAGGAAATGAAAATAGACCAAGGCATCATGTGTCTTATAGATTCTTGGATATAACTTGGTAAAATTAAGCTTCAATGGGAAGCTTTGTTTTCCAACTAACCTATTCTTTGACTATGATGATGTTAAGTCTATCATTGACTCTCATGCTCCTTATGCAACTCTTCATGTACATATTAGAAATCTCATGGTAAATATCATATTCAAAACACATGTTTATGTTAAAGACATACTTATTCTTCTTTATGAATGGAGAAAATCAGAGAGAAAATTCAATACAAGAACTTATCAAATGGAAATACTATACTCATTACTTTGGACTAGAAAGGACATGTGCATAGAGAACTTGGCTTCCCATTTTAGAGTAAATTCATCCATTTTTGTTTCACTCATGGATGAATAAAATATTCATAACATTGTTGAAGGATTTATTTAGTTACTTGACTAAGTTTAGTGGAGAGATCCACACACTTCTAAGTTGTTAGAGAAATCCCCTTATTTTGTCACGTCTTTCACCATTTGTTTCCACATTGTACTTGCCATGTGGACGTCACATCATAAATATGGTGGAAGTGGAGTATTTTATGTTTCTTCTTCACGATTCCACGGAATTCCAAACTTTCTTTTGAAATCCCAAACATTAAAAAATAAAGAAGGTACATGAGATAGACTTTGGAAGCATGTGAAGTGCTTGCCAAAATGCTGAAATATATGTGGTCTTGTGCACTATAATGATTAGGGGATATCTAAAAATGATTTCTGCTAACTCAAGGAGTGAGTTTCTATTTGTTCTTTATTCATTTTGAGGAAGTAGCAGACATATTTTTGCATACATCTGAGCATGTACTATTCCACTTCTCTTCCTCCATTATGTTTGAGCCTTGCTCAATATTGAAATATTGAAACAAAGAAAAAGTGGGTAATTGATAGGGCACAACATCTTCAATTTTTTGTAGCAGTTTCAAGAGTCGTTTCAACTTATTGGAGAAGAAAGAGAGGGGTCTAGGTTTCAATCTTCATAATGTCACATCTTACACTTGCCATTACAGGTATGGTCATCATCTTATTACCATTTCCAATATTAATGGACTCCTCTTCAGTTGTTATAATGATATGATCACTATCGAAGTTGAAGCTGGTTTTGAGGAAGTGGAATAAAAACAAGGCATCTAAATGCATTATCTACCCAAAATTTACAACTTCCTTCTCACCCTCCACTTTCCAATCATAAAAATCCTCTTCAATTTTTGTATTGACACGAACACTATGGAAATTGAAGCTGATTTTGAGGAAGTGGAAGAGGAACAAGGCATCTAAACACATCATACACCCAAAATTTACAGTGTCCTTCTCACCCTCCACCTTCCAATCGTAAAAATACTTTCTACAGGTGGTGGTGAAGGAGACTCTACAAATCCTAGAAGGATAGGGAGAATGTGGATTTCATGTTCGATGGTCTGGGAGTTTCCCGTTAGTAATGGATGTATTACACATTTAAAGACTATGTTACTTCCTCTACTAGGCTTGTGCATTATGCAAACACTCATGTTTTTTTGTGGGAATGTTTGTGAGATCATACACAACATCATTTGCATTTTATTGATGTCCTTCAACTATCTTGTGAAATAGTATCCCCTCCACATATATTTTTTGTTTCATGAATTCATTTCACCCTTTTTATACCTTCACCATCATCCTCCCAATGATCCATAATTGGAGTATAAAGCAAGACATAGGAAAACATTGACGCTTAATGAAAATAACATTTTGTAGATGTAGCAATGAACATTGTGGGTGTAAAAATCCAAGGGGATAATATGTTATTCTACAACATGTTGCTCACTATATAATAATACAATCAAACCCACATATCAATCACTCATACTTAGTATTAGCATAAGCATGAAATAAAGAATATAATGCAAATTTCCCTTCAAAGTCTTCCTAAAAATGTCTTCATTTTTTCAATATCTCTAGAGTACCTTACATCTTGTCCTCACCCCTTTCTCCTTCATGTGATTGACACAAATGAAATGTGCTTTATATGTGCTTGATCATAATAAGAAGATTTTTTATTTTCTAGCCCCTATCATTTAACCCACTCTTTGACTTCTCCTCCCTTAAAACCCTTCTTCATCACACATCCTCCTTCCTTGATTTTTCACTTCCTCCAATTTAACTTCTCCAATGCATATCCTTTGGTGTTTGCATCGCACACTTCGCGTGTGATTTCTATTATTATAGTTATGTAATATTACTTTCTTACTAATTCATATGTCAATTAAAAACAACCATCATAGGTTGTTCTTTTTGTATAACAATTCTTATATTTATGTAATTAATTTTTTATTAATTACTAAATAAAACTCCACAAGAAGTAACCAAAGGATTAATCAAACAATCCTACTCATATATTAATTTAAAGAGAGAAGTGAGTTTGGAAAATGGAAAGGTCTCAATAAAAATCATCCCTAAAGCATATAATGTAATTAAAATATATCATTGAAAGTAATTTTTAAGGGTTACATGTTGATTGGAAAGCTTGGTGATAAAAGCAAGCATGTTACTCATGAATTTAGTGAGATGGATTGATCTTGTTTAGATTCAGATATGAATATTAAGGGTATTTTCAAATAAAGGATCATTCATAAGTGATCAATGCTAGCATCTTTATAGAGGTGGAAAAAATGATCGAAAGTGACATTCTAGATGTAATAAATATTTTTGTTTCCTTTACCTTCAGTTTGGTTAATGTAGTTTGCGAATAAAATATCATGTATTTTTAAGTATGTAAGACTAGCATAATCACATGAAATTATCTTCTTGTTTACCAATAATGCCATAGAAATAGTATATTTCATCCATGAAAAATTAATACATGAAAAAAACAATATATTAGTGTTTACAATATTTCTAGATTTAGAATTTTTAGATTATTAAGTTAAGTATATTGAGGTTGTAAAGGGCAGATAAAAGAGTTATTTTGATTAATTAACTTCCAAAATTAATCATATAATATTATAACAATGCATTCATTCATATAATTATGTGTATGATATGATATGATATCATAAATATGAGAGAATGGCTGCACTTAATTCATTTGAGATAATTGTAGGAAGTTATGGATGTACATACAACTGGAAGTGAGAAATGTGAACATGATATGCTTTGTTTCTTGAAATGTGATTGGAAATAGACCTAGGAAAGAACTGTAAAACTCTTCCAGGACCATCCATAATGACTTGACCATATTGTATAGTTTTATACCTACTCATAATCTAGCTCTACACAATTTTGAGAGTTTCACATATCTATAAATGTCTATCACTATCAAACCCTAAGTTTCAATCATGAAACGAAGCCTTCAGAAAAATTTCAATAATATATAAACCATATCCACAGGTAGGGGATCCTGTGAAATAATCATGAGTTGGGTTGCGGGAACCTCCATGCACAAATGCTATTGCAGATACTCCAAAGAGACCTAAAACTATGTGTCGTTATCTACCTAGCTTGTGATATCTAAATGAATAAAACTATGGTTCGACAATTAAAACCGTGTGTAAGGAGTTGTTAGCTATGCCAAAATAATTAGAACTAACACCGAGTAGTCCTAAAACAGAGATAAATCAAAACCTATTCACCATCATTCCAAGAGATAAACAAGTAATAAACATCAACACCTATGTATTAAAACTTAGAAAAAAAACTTCAAGATAAACATGATAACATTTATTTCTCTACTCTTTAGAAAGCTAAATCAATTAAATGGACCTAGTTAGATCCTTCAGCTATCAAAAGGTTGATAGTTGTTTCTTGATTGAAGAGGCTTGAGGATGGAGGTTCATCAAGTCATGGTAACAAAGTATTTCTTGATTAACTCCAGTGATCTTCACAAAAATAGCTTGGATGCTTGAATATAAAGAGATGATTCTCTAGCTCCAATCTAATGGAGAATTCTCTAAGATGATGAAAATGGCTATAGCTTAGGCTCTATGCTCATTTGGGTGTGTAGGTGTAAATAGAAAGGTAGGAGGAGGGATCCTTATATATCCCAACGGATAGAAGAATCTCTACATCCCTTTTCATGTGGGATAAATAGAGAGATTGGGTTAGTTGTGGATAAGGAAGGTTTAGAAAGGGTTGATTCAACCTTAGGAGAGTTTAGATTGTTCTCTAGTGACTCATGGGGATTTAGGGGGTTTATTAATTAACCAAGGTGATTAATTAATTGGTGTGCAAGCTTATAGAAATTTTTAGAGGAATAATTAGCATGATTTAGACTATGGGAGGAATTTAATCAAATAAATGATGATTTATTGATTTAATAGAAGAGAAAGTTAATTAATCAATAATAATTAATTAATCTACATAGAAAAGGGGAATTAATTAATGGAAGGTCATTAATTGGTTTATTTGTTGGATATAAGTGTTAATTAACTAGCGTAATGTAGCTAATTAAGGGTGATAGAAGAGAAGGTGAGCATTATTAATGATATGTCATCAATTTGTGGGAAAGGGGATGATTAGTGCAATTTAAGTATTTAAATTGCTCAAGATAAAGTATAGGTGTCTATATTTTCCCCTCTTTGGGGTGGTATATGTGACACCACTTTGAAGATAATAGAAAAATAAATTTTTGAAGGGGTAGAAGAAAATTAGTAGAAATGAGAGATTCCCCTTCAAGTGTCGATGGGGTGATGAAAGAAGGTGATCGATGATCGAAAAATGTGAGAGAAATGGATAGAATAATGGGTAGGAACAGGATGCCCCAGGTGAATAAGAATAATAGTGTTGGTAGGAAAATGATGTAGAAGAAATATGAAGAAGCAGAGGGAAGAACTAGCCATCATCCTTTGCATTTGAACAACTGCTTTATCATCATATAGCCAAAGATCTACGTTATCTGTCCTTATTAAAAATATAAGCATACGAGAAAAGTATAATGACATGAAAATCCATACTATAAACAATTGTCCATTGCTAAAAAAAAACCTCCACGCAACATACAAAATTTAATGCAATATAAGAAAGTAAAATATACCTAACTCCTTGCAACATACATAATGCAATGAAATACGAGAGAGTAAACAAGATAACCTAAAAGAGAAACATAATGTAATGTTTTTGCTATCAAGCTTTGATTTTGACCTGTGTGAATTAATGACAAGGGCTAAAAGTGATGCCCCAAGCAAGGATATATGCAAGGGGAATAACGGAGGACACTAGGGTCCTACGAAAAGCAATCTTTCACTACGAAATAGTACCAAAGAACTCATTGTGTCCCAAAATATAGACATAGCAAGAAAAAAAAAATGTTAATAGAGGTAGATCAAGATGATCCACGAGTCACGTATAAGAATAGGTGAGAACCAAAGAGTGACATTTTGTAGGATGATTTTTATTGTTTTCGATTTTTCTTGAAATATATTTGAATGTTTTTTTTATTTTTCAAGGTTTTCTAAAGTTATTTGTAGGAAACAGAGAAACATGGCTTCCCCTAGTGTTAGATGGGGAATATACAAAGGTAGGATTCCATGCATACGAGAAAGTGAAGATGCGACATGCCCCAACGATTAGTTGGGAGTATTCAAAGATAAAATATTCACACATAGAAGGGGGATGATTGCCAATATAAAATAGACTTAATCATGACAGATCAAGGATGCCCCCAACGTAATTTGGCCAATAAACACATGATAGAAAATAAGTGGGTGATTAATTTATTAAAGGGGGACAAATGTTTTCACAAACATAGCTAAAAGGCCATTCTATACACATGGACATTCTAAACGATTTTTGAAGAACAAAGGATGATATGAAAATATTTAGAAGGTGGTTGATGAAAAAGTGATTAGCCCAAGGTACAAATCTTGAGACAAGACATGTGCTAAAGAAAGAGTTTGAACAAGATCTAAAAAGTAACACTTGGTAACATACTAATCTTGTTTACTCATCGAGATCCTGTGTGTGCACATGGAAATGAAGTACCTCTTGAAGGAAAGTGTTGATAGACAATAAGTGAAGACACTAGCCAATGTGTAGGAATGATTTAGTTTGAAAGGTGATTTGTGAATGGATTGTGGAAGGAGAGTCGTACATTGATCTACTGCCAACCAGGCATTCATAGCCCCGATGGAGATGCATTTGATTATAATCACAACATTTCTCTAATACCAGTCAGGCATCCATAGCCTAGGTAGAGATTATTAGAAATACCCTAAGAGAGAGTTCTATATCAATTTCCTTTTTCTTTTAGCCATTTCTTTTTGATTGATTGATTTTTATTATTTTACTATCTAAAAACTTATTTCAGCTCTCTTGTTTGACAAGGGGTTAAGAACCACTGATGGCTTGATGGAAGGTTAAGAGGCCAGTCATTCTTTAATTTACCAAGGTGATGAAAGACCAAGGTCAAACAAATACCATAGAGATAAATGTCTCAAAATGAATGTTAATAGGCTAACCACAATAATGTCGAAGGAATGAAAATGGTGTAGGACTTGTAAATGAATATGAAAGAAAGTGAAGAAAGAACATCCATGTGTATGCAATACTTGATTGCAATGTTTGATCTTTGTACCTTTGTTTTTCTTTTTGTAATGTTTTAATTTTTTCTCATTTGTTTTTGTATTTTTGAACTGTTTTATGATTTTTATGATTTTTTTATGGTTATTACAATGAAACATGTCACTTTGAATGATAGGATCCAACAACGATGTTCACGATTTCATTAATAAGGGAGACTAAGCACATTTTTTTATCAAGAGTGATATTATCCTTGATCTCGATGATCGTGGTGAATTCACACTCAAAAAATGAATATGATTTGTTTTGAAACATGGTTTTCATATGTGGGAGCTTGAGTTACCTATCCATAGGTTTCAACACTTTGTGCCATACTTGATGGGTGCATTGGTGTGCATTCTGGAATCGTGTTTGATTTTGGATTTTATGATTATTTGAGTTGTTGGGAGCTTTGGAGCTCTTCAGATTTTTGATCTTGGCTTGATAAAGAACCTATCTTGGTTTTTTATAAGCTAATGCGTGACTTGTCTGATCCTGAGAGGTGGGAGAAGAATGTGGATGTTTAGAATTGATGTGAGTAATGACAGTGGGCTTGCTACAATATTTGGTAGTAGAATAATGTGATGGATGTAAAGGATACGGTCCAAGAATTGAAGAAGAGGGGATACCAGAAGGTGAGACATGAATAAAAGATGAAGGTCTATGAGGATGTGGGCCAAGAATAGAAAAAGAAGGGATACTAGGACATGACGCATAGATGTAAGATGATGAGATATTAGGATGTGGCCCAAGAATAGAAGATGATGGACTACCTGGGGGTGACCCATACATAGAAGACAAGGGGATAGTTAGACGCGCCCCAAGAAGAGAAGATAGTGGAATACTCAAAAATGTCTCAAAAATAGTAGAGGGAGGGTTACAGGAAGGTGAACCACACCTAGACAAATAATAAGGGATACTTGGCATTGACCCCATAAGAGATTGTGATTGAGAAATTGTGAAAGACAAAGAGTGATTGGATGATGAGAAGATAGTCCATGGATCAATACAAGACCTAGGAGTTTCATCACATAATGAAGAATGTGAAGATGGAAGAATAAGAGGTGGATAAATTTGCATGATATTAGGCTCTTCCTCCTTTTCTTGATAAAAGGAATCAAAATTTTCCTCACAATACGCAGACGCATCGAAGTCTAAAGATAATCCTTGCTCGTAGCTTGTTAGAGGGATATCTTCATGTGCCCCTATAAAGGCCATGATCGATCCTTCATTTTGAAAGAAATCAATTGGTATGGGTTACCGATTGATCACGAGGATTTGATTAAATGAAAAAGGTTCAATTAGTGTGGAAGACTTAGAAGATGCTTGATGATGATTGATATAAGAAGATGACTCAAGAGACGAAGTAGATGTGGAGCTAGATGTCTCGGGAGAAGAAGAAGGTGGTGTGGACCTACCTATACGATGGTATATCATCTGTAAAATAGTAGGATTAAGTCCAAAGTCTGTAGATTGTGACACAGGGGTCGATTCATAAGTTCAACTAGAAGGAATTTGAGTCACATGAATATTCAAAGAAGGAAGAATTCATTGGGGTGATTGATGAAGAAGGTCCTGCAAAGAAGGGAAGGACCATGATTCAAGAATCACATTGGATGAATAATAATAAGGGTCCTGCAAAGAAAAAGAGGACCGCAATTCAATAATTTTATTAGATGTTTGTTTGAATGGATTTGGATTCGTGCGTATCATCATAGGAAGAAGATATCGTTGAGGTGACTCATAAAAGGGATCCTACAAAGAAAGGGACGACCGCAACATAGGATTCGTATTAAATGTACGATGAAGAGGGTTCTGCAAAGATAGGGAGGACCATGATGTAGGAGTCCCATTAGATGAATGATGAAGATAATTTGCGGTGACACAAATATTTAGAGGAGAAGAATGTTGTTTAGGTGACTGATAATAGAGGTCCTGCGAAGAAGGGGAGGACCATGAATTAGGAGTCAAATTAGATGAATCTGAATAGTAGTTTGGATCCGAATCATCAGAAGAATCAAAGGAAATATTTTGTTTAGAATCGTCAGAAGAAGAGGAAATGTTTGGATTAGATTCAGAAGAAGAGTGTGGGAACCCAAATAATAATTTGGATCAGAAGTGTCCAAACCATACCACCGACTATGAGATGAGGTGGGGAACAAGTTACCTGGGTGGGTTCTCTAGCGCATAGAATAAAATGAGGTTTGGTCATGATGGGTGTATTTTGATGGGGAATGAGTTACCTTCGTTAGTGGGCTTTACTGTTGTTGGGATCCTATCCTAGGTCCGCTGAAATTTGAGGTTAAAATCTGTCAGCTACTTGTTCGGGCTCTCTTGATTGTTGCTAGTTTCTCCAACAAAGATAATTTGTCACCTTTCTCTCCAAACTGGTTGTGGAGAGCTATGCACAACTAGTTCCAATTTTGGATAGAGCCTTCTGCAAGACTTCTGAACCATTAGGAAGCTTTCCCTTTGAATGAAGACACAAGTAGCTTGACTGCAATGTCCATCTCATGGATTGCATGGATTTTATAGAAATTCACAATATCTAGGACATGATCACCAAGGGAAGTCTAGTTTTCCCTAGTGAAATACGGGATGCTCTTTAATGCTGCAATCGGGACCAGATTTTGTGCATTCATGGTGAGTGAGCTACTGCCAGTGAAGTTGACATAAGGATTAGGTTGTGCCATTCTGATTGGTCAAAGAAATCTTGTTGATTGAATGAAAGGCATTCTAGGTGGCGGTGTTGACAAGGTTTTATTCGGTGGAGATGGATATGTTTGAGCTCTTCTTCCCCTTCTTTCTCTACCTAGGGATATGTGTAAATGAACAAACAGTCCTTCTTCCCTAGTTCTTGATCTGGTCTGAATTTTTCTCATAAATCTGTTAGGCTTGGACTGTTGAAACTAGTGGATTTTTCCTCTTTTGGAGTCGCCAGATGTGCAATTTCAAAGCTCCTTCAAAGCTAGAAACTTACAACAAGTGCACATTAATCTTGTCGTAATTAAAATGAAGACTTCATCTCTCTGTCCCACTGGGCATGCTAGCACTATTATCACCAAATGACAACACCCTTATGTTTTACATAAGTGCATATACTTGAACTCATGGTGTGATTGGATAACATGGGTACTATCTCCAAGTTGTGGGACATGCTACTTGAGATATAACTCTAGAGAAAGCTGGTTCTTGCTCCTAAACTACCTACCACAATCTACTCTAATGTAGGAAAAACTATCTTTCCTAATCTATCTTTTCAAGGGATCAAGGACAGAGAATACATAAAAAATGAAAGCCTACACTACATCGGTGATACACCAGAAAAGGAGGGATGTGAGAGTAGTCTTCCAATGTGTGAAAGATAGAAGTAAAATGCATACTAGAAGGGGAGATAACAGTTCTCCACAATCTGACAAATGCATTCACAACAATATTTCATACATGCACAATAATAATGAGTCCTTGAAAGAGCATAAAAATAGACACAATATTCTTGGTTGAAAGGGCAAGAAGAGTGCAAACAAACACAGCAAGGGAAGATGCATCCAAAAACTTGTATTCTATTGCTTCATGATATGCATAGTTCAATCTTTTACAAGATAAGGGCCTGGCTCACCATGTAAGGAGTCCATTGCAAGGGCTTGTAGCACATTGGCTTTATAAATAAATTTTTATAGAGATTTGCTACAAAAAAACTACCTCCTCTTATAATGAGCCCAACACTCCAATTTATAGAAAAGTAAGAACAAAGAGAGAGAGAGAGAGGGAAAAATAGAAATCCTGAAATTTGTCCTTCAATCACTTGTAAGAGGTATTAAATGGAGTGAAATGATGTTATGTTGCTTACAAAAGTCTCCCCATACTGTCCCATGACTTGCAGCAGTGAAATATGTTAGCCCATGCTCCATTGAATGTGTCCAACTACCAAATAAAAAACTATTCTAAAATTGGCCGCGTTTTCTGCAAAATATATATCTATCCTTCATCAAAGCTAGAATTTATTACTTAATATGCATCGGGATCAGAGCCAAAATTCCAATGGTACCAATTTTGTGTGATTTCGTTGAGAAATGCAAAAGTTATGGCCTTCTGAATGTAAGCAGCTATTTTGGGTCTGCCACACGTTTTCTGTCATTTGACGGGAATGAACATTAGTTGATTTGAACTTAATATTTTTCTTTATCTTGAATTGTAGAGGACATCGTTCTCGTTACAAAAAGTCCAATGTTATGAAAATCGGAGCTCAGAGTCATAAGTTATGGCCGTTTGAAGTTCGGGAGGTCAAACATTGACTTTTCTCTTCACTGCAGCTATTTCGGCAAAATCGGGTCCGCGTGTCCTGGCTGTTCCAGAAAAAAATATCCACATCATCTGATTCGGGCTTCCTTGTCCCTACACATCTACCGTTGACCAATCTGTGATGGCTGTTGACTTCCGCATTCACTGCAACGTATGGTTCCTTTTGTGGCTTTTTCACCTTTGTGCATCCCACGCATACTTTTGTCCTGACTGTCCTAGACACATTTCTTTGCACCACCCAAAATATACTGACTTGCGGAAAAATCAGAGTTTTTCATCCCAAGCGTACCTGTGTTCCAGATGTCGCGTAGACCGTGCGGGAAAAAAATTCAACCTTTTCTGATTTTTACTACCTGCGGACATTTCGGCTTTGCACGCCCGCATGTACCTACATCCTAATCGTCCCACGGACTGCCTAGAACAAAAATGTCTGATTTTTCCACAAAACACCAAAATGAGCCAATTTTTTGGATCTTTTCAATTTTCTCTAACTTTTTGGGTTTTTTTCCTGGATGGGGAGGTTAGAGAGAAGCCAAGGGAACCCCAAAAGACATGATTTTGGGCCTTGAACCAATTCTACTTGCTCAAGACTTAAGAATTTGATGCATGTTATCAAAATTACATCGAGGGGTGAATTTATGATAAGAAAATGTTTTTACCAAGGTTTGAAAGATATGTTCAAAATTGATCATGAATTTAGTCAAAAACAAGAAGATCAAGAGGATCAAATACACAAAGGATTGTTCTAGAAATGAGTTTATAAGGTGGATAAACACAAGGAACAATCATGTGAGTTCAAAACACAAAGAATAATTAATGAAAAAATAATAATGAATGATAAAGAATCAATGGATCAAAGTGATTGTCCTAAATGGATAAGTCAAAATGATGAATAATCACAAAACACAATCACGCAAGGTTTGTTTTAAACCAATCAATCATTGAATTACTTCCTAATTATGTTTCCAAATGATAGTTGGTGTTTCAAGACGATTAACAAAATGTCACCACTTATGTCTAGTTAAAATAAATGAATAAGGCGTAAGTAATAACAATAAGTTAATGCGATTGACAAACAAAGTATAATAAAAGAGAGTTTGAATCCAATCAAGACCTATATCCCAAAGAGTGGTAGTTACAATTATGAACGACACAACAATACTACCAATATATGTTAATAAAAATTTATGAAAAAGTAAGGTATTAATATCAAGATGATATTGAATAACGCACACAAGTGGTAAAACTCAACACTTTTCAAAATTGAGGTAGTAATTGAAATCAAACTAAATCTAGAGTATACCTAGGAATCGTTAAAGTGTATACAACATAACATCACAATATAGATATTTAGGTCAAGTTTACAAGAAACAAGACATAAATACAAAAATTGTAGCGACACGATATAAACAAGATAAAATTTCAAACGAGATTTAAGGTGATGAATCTATCCTAACTACGATGACGATCTTGATTTGGGTATCAAAAAAGGCTACCAATGATATGAAAACATCTCCACACACTTTAGACATTTTAAAACTCATCCAAAAAAATAGATGAGTGTAAACAGACACAAAAGTGGTGAATAGAATCAATTAGCAACACAAGGGTAGTCACTCTTCTTCTAATCAACAAAGTGTCAAAGGAAAGTGAAGGAAGTAGATCAATTGCGGGTGAAAACTATTGGCCTCACTTCAGTAGAGTTTCACATCGCCTTAGGGCGAGTGAAAAAATAATAAAAAAGTAATGCTTCACACATTCCTAATGAATAATGGCTCTTAACACAGATTGGTTTTGATATGGTCCAAGTTGGCTCCTGGTCAAAGATAGCTTCCTAGGTAGTTCACTCAACTAGGTGTCAAAAGTTATCTAAGAGCGAGCTCGATTTGCCAATAAAATTTACACTAAATAATTATTAGAGTATCTCAACTTTACTTTACCCCCTTTAAGCATAGTGGGAAATAAATGCGTCCATCATGTACTCTCACTGGGGTAGCAATACAGATAAATTTGATGCTAAATATCACAAATGGTAGTACTAGTCAAGTAGGTTATGCGGAGCACTTCCCGTTTCGTCCACAAGGTTCCCTCTTGTGTGGACTACTTTGGGGTTCCTAGGATGACTCCCATTATTGTAGCTTAAAGCTTATGCCAAAGTGGTTATGTCCTAGTTTTAAGAGGACGTCGCATACTCTTATCTGAACCTGTAAATACAGTGTGAAGTTTATGGTGTGTTTTTTTATCTTTTTTAATTTGATGTGGTTTTCTTGAACACATTTTGGAAACCTACAAGAAAACCATATTAGTAGTTTTTATTTGTCTTGACTCCTCCTTTCTTTGAAAAGCATTTTTGGTTCTATAAAACGGATCAATAATTGTCCATAAAAAGAATAAATGTTGTTTCTGATTCTCAAGATCATCCTAGGACGCAAGAGAAGAGCATGCATGACGCAAAATCTAATCAAGAAATCAAAAAATGGAAAATACTTAATTCAAATGCAAAATTCATACATCTTGACTCAATTTGGACATTCTAAACATTTTTCAAAGTAATGAACGATATAAGAATCATTTCAAATTCCCAAGATCGCCCTAAAATACGTGAGGGAAGATAATACATGACCTTACTCTTATGATTAAGCATGCAAGGTTTATCCCATGTTTAATATAACCTAATAAACACATGTAAATATACCCCTGCAAAAATAACAATTAATTAGATTAAACCTACGATGATGTTAGCATTTAAGGACACAAACCATTGGAAACACAAAATTGACATGCAAGTTTAGACTGAGGTACCTGTGCGCAGGTTAGGGTATGCATGCATTGATTAGGGTGGTTGTGCCCCTCTGTGTAAACCTAGTAGGTTTGTAGTGCGCTTGTGTTACCAAAGTGATTACTACGCTAGGATATGTACATCTACGCTAGGGTATAGATGTGTGCGCTAGGGTAACAAAACATAAGGTACAAAAATGATGACAGGGCATGTACGCTGGCTAAGATATGCGTGTGCTAGCGTAAGGGCGTCTGCACCACTGATGCAGAGATAGTGTGTTCGCTATCATAAAGGTGTGTGCACTGGTGTTAGTGTGCATGCGCTAGTCTGACAGGTTTCTAACAGCAACAAAGGTATAATACTACACCAGTGTGTGTACACCAGGACTAGTGCCTGCGCATGGTTTAGTGTACCTGCGGGTGGTTTTTTGTACCTTCTCTCCCCTTGTAAAATCTGTACCTGGTGATGACGTTAAAAATACATCCTAATGGTGCAAACAAGTTCAAAATGCTCCATATTTTAACATGTTAACTCAAAACTTGATAATAACCCATCAAAATTAAAGTTGTAAGGCTCTACACATGTAAGGTTGACAAAATCATAAGAATTTCAACATAATTTCACACATGTGCATATTAAGGGTTAACGAAATGTTGAAATAACAACAAAATTACAACTATAATTCTAAGGGACAAAAGATTTGTCCCACTAGGCGTGCCAAATGTGTGCAAGGATTTGTTAGCTATGCCAAAATAATTAGAACTAACACCTAGTAGTCCTGAAACAAATTGAAATCAAAACCTATGCACCATCATGCTAAGAGTTAAACAGGTAATAAAAATCAACACCTATGTATTAAAACCTTGAAAACAAACTTCAAGATAAACATGCTAACATTTATTGCTCTACTCTTTAGAAAGCTAAATCAATGAAAAGGACCTAGTGAGATCCTTTAGCTATCAAACAGTTGATAGTTGTTGCTTGATCCAAGAGGCTTGAGGATGGAGGTTCATCAAATCATGAGAAAAAATCCTTTCTTGATTAACTCCATTAATCTTCACAAAAATAGCTTGGATGCTTGAATACAAACAGATGATGCTCTAGCTCCACTCTAATGGAGAATTCTCTATGATGATGAAAATGGCTATAGCTTAGGCTCTATTCTCATTTGGGTGTGTAGGTGTAAATAGAAAGGTAGGACGAGGGATCCTTATATAGCCTAATAGATAGAAGAATCTCTACATCCCTTTTCCTGTGGGATAAATAAAGAGTTTGGGTTTTTTGTGGATAAGAAAGGGTTAGAAAGGGTTGAGTCAACCTTCGAAGAGTTTAGTTTGTCCTCTAGTGACTCTTGGGGATTTAGGGGATTTATTAATTAACCAAGGTGATTAATTAATAGGTGTACAACCTTATAGAATCTTTGTAGAGTAATAATTAACATGATTAAACTATGGGAGGAATTTAGTCAAATCAAAGATGATTTATTGATTTAATGGAAGAGAAAGCTAATTAACTAATAGTAATTAATTATTCTAGATAGAAAATGGGGATTAATTAATGGAAAGTTGTTAATTGATTTATTTGTTAGATAAAAGGGTTAATTAACTAGCGTAATGTAGCTAATTAATGATGATAGAAAAGAAGGTGATAATTATTAATGATATGTCGTGAATTTGTGGTAAAGGGGATAATTAGTGTAATTTAAGTAGTTAAATTGCTTAAGCTAAATTATAGGTGTCTATAAAAACCTCTTTGAAAATCTCAAAGTTAAGTTAGTCTCTTGCTAAAATACTTGTAGAAGGGATTTTTTAGTTCTTGCAAATGAGATGACCTAACTTATTCAATTTGGATGATGCTTCAAACCTATCCTGATTGTTGGCTTAATAATTGTGAATGAGATATTGTGAGATTTAGGGATCCTTGGATTGTTTTTGTAAGATTAAAAAATGTGTGTATCAATGTAGTGCCATATAATTTATAGGTGTCTCAATGAGAGAGTCCATATTTTCTTAGATAGGGTTCCAACGTTAATTTGTCGAAGAAAGGGTGACCCAGAGGGAGTAAAGAAACAAAGAATGAAAATGATATTAAAATCAAAATTAGAGGATATAAAGGTTCAAAACCATACAAAAAGGTCAAGATTAGATACAATTCATGAACAAACTATACTGTTTTCCCAAGGATTAGAAAAATTGAAACTAAATTTTGCATTTTGTCGATTTGTGTCTGGATACGGATTTTAAGAATTTAAATCTAAGAATATGTTGACATATTATTTTTTATAACTAAGAAGGATAGACAAGGGGCCTTAGAATTACTAAGTGAGGATAGAAAAATTGTGGTTATCTTATAGAAATGCATTATCAATACCATTAGTGTAAAAATATTAACTTACAACATTTAATTATATACATTTTCCCCCATTTAAGTATGAAATGAAAATTGCATGTGTAAAAGAAAAAATACTTGAGTCTGTGGAAACAATTTGTCTTCACTCAAAGTTTTTTTTTTTACTTTTTGCAGTGTGTTTGGTTTTGTTATGCTCCGTGATGAACCTATAACATAGATTATAGTCAATTATTTAATAGATAATTGAACTTTAACAAGTATAAAGTTTGATCTCCCCAAATCTAAAGGCCATGTGAAAATATTGGACCCTTGCAACTTAAGAGTGTTGGATTTTTGAGAGGGATTGGTATTTAAAGAGTACATCAAACCTAAATTTGGAGATGAGGAAAACAAAAAGAAAGGAAGTAATTTGAGGATAGAGAATATGGTTGTAATTTAGTACAAAATCCAAAATCCAAACTTAAATTATTTTCCTATTGTGCGACAAGATTTCGAGAAGTAATGCTAGAGTTAGTTTTAAAGTAAGGGCCTTAGTGCCTTTCTCTGTGTTGTTGAGTTCATATGAATAACATTTGGTATGCAATATATTTTAATTGATAATGGGTGGAATATGGTGTAGATTAGAAAATCTAAACACAATAGATTAGCTTTTGCAAATGTTTTTTTTTCATGGAGTAACCCTAGGGGTTAAATATATTTTGGGCTCCTACACTGAATTTTGGCATAATCTAGGGTACTTAGTTTCTTAGTTTTGTGGATCAATGTTTTTTATCCTACGTCATTTTACTTATCGTTGGGATTTTTTAATCCTTCATTTTTTTTGTATATGGTTTGAGGGCCCTTGAAAAACCTCCTTTTTAACTAATCTAAAAAAGTGTAATATTTAAAACATGAATTTTCATAAGTGTTCAAATAAACAGAAAGTTTTGAAAGGAATACACCTATAGTGCTCATATATTTGTATTTCTTAACTTCCCAAAGGATTGGGGGCGATTATTCCCCAAATGTGGTGAGTAGAAACCATAGTATTTGGTGCATGAAATCCAATTTGGAGTATAAAATAAATAGGGAATAAGGATGATGTACTAAATCACCTTGCAAAGTAAGAATACCATATATAAAATTCAATCAAAAACTCTAATATCTTACCCTTTAATTTTAAGAGCTAAGGAAATAATTCCTACAAATAAATCATATTGTTTGATACTTTCCATAACCCTATGGAGAAAATCACTACATGTGGATCCAATCCAAAATTTGTAAATAAAAACACAATGTGCAAAAAAGAGAATGATTGCCTCCATTCCCTTCCCATTTTTCACACAATTGAAAAGAATCTGTAATGTGCTAAAATGTAGATGTAGAAAGGAGACTTATGCCCCCAGTACCCCTGAAAATTTAATTGAAACAACTTGTTTCATGATGAAGAAGTGAAATACTTTATGCCCCTATTATGATCTAAATTGAATCGAATGAATTTGGAACTCTACCATGAAATAGTTCATGAAGGTTAAAATATTATCCTACTTAAAAACATGGTATAAATACACCTAGGAAAAACCATGTGAAAGGATTATAACCATACATAGGTTTGTGACCAAACTGTGCCAATTTTTCCTTGTGTAAGATTTTCTTAATTTATATATTTGATCATTTTTCTATTTACATGTATCCTATATATACCTATGTACATGAACTGACAATTATTATTGTGTCTATTAATTATATGTTTAGAATATACTTGCATGAATTACCCATATTTTGAGGCCTGTGTGATAAATCACTTGATTGTGTGGATCAAAAGAATAAATGTGTAACCATGTCCAATAATTGTTTTAGAAACACATAGAAGGAATGTAATGGTAGGAAACGATGATGGGATCCTAAAATTCCAAAGGGTATGGACGTGGTGGAAACTATGGTATGAAACAAGATAAATATTGAAGATAATATACATAGTAGTACAATAAGAACTAAATAAGGTAAAATGAGAGATAAAGTAATAGTTCAATCAAATACAATACTATGTAATCAATATTGAAGATAATTCTTTTACCAGTTTTAAATTTTAATATTATTTTAAGATTAAACTATGCAAATTTGAATATTTCAAATGCCGTTGAGCAAGAGGCCGCTAGGCTAATGACATTCACAAGATGTGAGACACTTCCAAATTCAATTACTATGGTTCGATTGAACCTAAGGGAAACTAGAGAATTACCGAACATAGGTTAAATTTGACGGCCGCCTATGTCTGTTAAACAATTTTTAGATGATGGAAATTTTCAAAAAATTTGGTTCAAAAATGTAAAAGAGTGTTATTTTATACTATTAATAAGATTTATAAAAGATTATCTTATATGTATTTCACTGTTTCTAATATTTATTTGTATAGTTTATACTAATAAATCTATATAAAAAATGATGGTTATACTTATAATTTACAAGTTGCATGTGATGGTTTTTTCAAATATCTGCAAGTATTTTACGGCTAAAATTGTAAAAAATGTCTAAATGGTCATCAAATTTAACACCCGCGACAGAGAGTAACAATATTATGAAGACACGTAAAGAGGGAAATGATTCAATTTAGGAGAACGTAATTAACTATAAAACCATTCAAGATATATTTTCATATTTAAAGTTAGAGCTCATATTTACTTCATTTATAATGGTGTGATTGAATGTTAGCGCAACCAAAGAATTTATGAAGATGTTATGAAGAAATTAGCAGAGGGTGATGATCCAATGTAGGAGAATGTAATTAATTGTTAAACCATAACAGATAGATTTTCATATTTAAATGTAGATATAAAATTAACTGTAAGAAACATGGCATATTTTTTTCATATTTAAATATGGATATGAACTTATTTATAATTAACTATAAAACTGTCACATATATATTTTAGTATTTAAATATAGCTATGAAATAAATTGAAATTACTTTAGTAAAGGTACGTAGAATTATAGTAAAATATTTGATGAATAATTTTAATTTATAATGTAACACTATTCTTGAAGTTGGGTTTCCAAATCAACAATACAAATAATAGTAAAGCTCCAATAAAAAATCTCCCTATAATGGTTGGAAAAAAGGCCACAAAACATCTAACAAGTATGTGTCTTCTGACTTAGAATCTATATTAAATGTTTCAACAACTATGTAGTTCACAACATCATTCAACTTGTTTCTCTCTAAAGAGTCATCTACAAGCACTGTATTTTTACAATTGTACGATGCATTAAATTGTGACCAAACGGAGTTAAGATTCTTGAGATAGAAATTGGGATTCCTAGAACCTTCATAATCAGAGTGTTTGGTCTCGACGTAATTTTTGTGTCTAAATATGAACTTGAAGCTTGCAACCTCCAAGATGATGTTTTGAAGGAATAAGGGCATCATGTCATCAACAATTGAATTTCTCATCGATTTCTATATTGCTATGTTGAATTTGTTTTTACACTATGGTAAGAACTCTTTCACATTAGGTCTGAGAAAATACATTTTTTTTGGAGCTCGATGCCACCAATTTTTTTTAACTATTTAAATGCCAAAGATTCTTTATGGAGGGTGTGTGACAAAACATCATTTATATCAAATATGACCAGTTTTATTTTGCATGTATTCATATCTGCAAATGAAAAAAATACAAAATCAAATGGTTGAGGGCGGCGACTCAATTAAAGAAATAAAAACAAGTCCCTTTCATTATTGTTATATCAAAAATCAAATGGTTGTAGGTGGTGACAAAGATAAAATCTAAGGGCGTTCCTCATTTCTTATTGTTATACTAGGAATATTTTTTTGTGAAGAATTTATTTGAATAACATGTAACGTTTCAGCGTGGCGAGTCTTTACATATCATATTGTAGTTATTTCATTGCATTGGAAAGTGGTTTACATTTTCTAATATCGAACCAAAAAATAGTATTTAAGCTTACTCACAATTAATTTAGGATTATATATTTCATTAATAAGAACTTCCCATAGATTTTTTACATTAAATATTTTCTGTTAATTCACATTTACAACTTATACACTCACACTCTGAACTTATAATTAGGGAAGATATATATTCTCCCAACCTATAATTGTACAATCGTAATCGAATTTATTAGCGTACCAAGCCTCCTCAGGTATTCCTCCATCCAAGGCACTTGAGGGTCCTCTGTTTATCAAGTACATAGCTGTGCTCACCGCTTTTGCCCAAAAATAAAGAGGCAGTCCTGCATGTATCCTCATGCTCCTAGCACGTTCCATTATTGTTCTGTTCATCCTTTCTGACACCCCATTCTACTGCGGGGTTCCTGGAACCGTCTTTTTCCTGCGGATTCCATTCTTAGAACAATAATCATCAGATTCATTGCTGCAATACTCCCCTCCATTATCTGACCTAAGAAATTTTAAATTAAGACCTGTTTCATTCTCTACCAAGGCTTTCCATTTAAAAAAAGTATCAAATACATCAGATTTGTTTCTAATACAATAAACCCAAACTTTCCTTGTTGCATCATCAATAAAATTAACATAATAACTTGAACCCCCAAGAGATGATACCTGAGCTGGCCCCCACACATCAGAATGTACCAGCTCTAACTTGCTCTCTTTCTTCGTAGGTCCAACCTTGAGAAACCTTACTCGCTTCTGTTTCCCATATATGCAATTCTCACAGAAATCCAAACCTGTTTCTATATATCTAGGAAAATTCTTGTTTATGATGTCCATGCCCTTATGGCTCATATGAGCAAGCCTATAGTGCCATATTGTTGTATCTACATCTGAAACCACAAGATTACAATCATTAGTACTATCAATGGATAAATACAAGGTTCCAACCTTCTTACCTCTTGCAACCACAAGAGCACCCTTGGTAACCTTCCAAGAGTCGGCTGTAAATATCACAGTACAACCATCACTTCCCAATTACCCCACTGATATCAAATTTCTCCTTAATGTAGGCACATGTCTAACATCCTTTAATAGCCATGCATTCCCATTCTGCATCTTAACCTGAACAGAACTTTTCTAACTATACTGCAAGGCTCATCATCACCAAGAAAAACATGCCCAAAATCCCCTTGAACATAATCAACAAAATAATGTCTATGTGGAGTAGCATGAAAAGAATCCCCTGAATCTAAAACCCAAGATTTAGTAATATTATGCAAAGAAGAATCAAAGCATCCTGACATACATTACCCGATGCCACATTTTCCTCCTTGTTTTCTTCCTGTTGTTTCTTCTTATCCCGAAGCTCCCAATAGTCCTTCTTTGCGTGCCCAGAATTTCCACAATTCCAACATACAATCTTGCTCTTGGATTTTTACCTTGCCCAATCTTTCGATTTTCCATGGTTTCCTCTATTCTTCTGTCTCCCTCTAGTTTCCACTGTCAAAGCATTCCCTAAAGTAGAAGGTTCCCCAGAGCTTTTTTTCACATTTCCTCTCTTAGAATCACCCCTACAATATCCTCGAACTTCAACTTTGAGTTAGCTGGAACTGAGTTGCTTACCGCCATTACCAGGCTATTCCAACTTTTAGGTAAAGAGCACAGAATTAATAAATCCCTAACTTCTTCATAAAATTCTATTGTAACCAAAGCTAGCATATTCACAACCGTATTAAAACCATTTAAATGATTTGCTACTGAACTATTCTAAGACATCTTCATATTAAACAACTTTTTCATTAAAAATATCTTGTTAGAGGCAGAGGGTTTTTCATACAACTTCCCTAATACATCCATTAGATCTTTTGTAGTCTTTTCCTTTGAAACATTAAATAATACCGAAGATGTAAGACATAGGCAGATTTTCCCAAGTGCCTTCCTATTAATAAAATCCCATTCCGCATCTGTCATGCTTGAGGGTTTGTTCACTTTCTTAGATAATGGAGTATAAAGATCCTTCTAATAAAGGTAATCTTCCATCCGCATCTTCCAAAGACTGAAATTTTTCCCGTTGAATTTATCAACACTAGATCTTCCATCATCTGCCATAGCTCCCACTCAATATAAAAACTTTCCCTATGATTCAACACTTCAGCAAACCAAACCAGGCTCTGATACCAATTTTTAGGAATTAATAATATCTAATGTGGAATAATTCCTCAGAATCACAATAATAAGAAGTATGAATAGAATTACAGAAATGAAAAAATGCACAACACGAAGACAATATTTAACGTGGTTCACCCAATGTGGGCTACATCCACCAAGAACACTTGCTCAGATTTTATTACAAGCCAACAGTCTTCACAATTACAATAATCAGATTTTGTTTGGAGCTACGCTTAACAAACCCTCCCGAATTCACACTTGAATTCGCACACACTATTCACCTTCACAAAACACACTCATATAAATCCTATTGTATGTCCATCTATTTATAAGTACATCAATAGGTAGCTGAAGAGGCGGTTTTACAAAACAATGGGTACTGAAAAACCATGGGCCCAAAAAATAGCCCATAACGGTTACCCATTACCCATGGGTTAATAAATCACCCATAAAAATTTTCTTCGAGGGCTTCGCCCCTGAGCCCCCATCAGGGGGGCTTCACCCCCCCGAACACCCTTGACCCTCTCATCGGTGAGTAGGACCGCCGTAAAAATATCCAAGTGTAACACATGGAAGGTGTACCAAACTCTAACATGAAAACAGGCTCCATAAACATAACACTTCATATTTCTAAAACAAAGTATAAAATAATAGATGTTGTACGTTGCACATATATGTGATTTATTTCTTATGGGGCCAAAGAAAGGAATTAATTTTTCAAATACATCAACCAAAAAACAAGTATAGTTACCACTAAAATAATGCCATGAAGCTTCTGCTCCTCCTCCAGTGTGAGGCTTCATCTATTTCACTTATGTGGTTTCCTCCATTTCACTTTCATGGTTGATCTTTTAACCATTAAATAACATTCTTCATTTTCATGATATATTTAAATTTTTTTTCCAAAGAGACATATAATGCAACCAATAAATTACCTTGTTTTTGAGTCTGTGTACCCAATCTATAGTGTGCATAATTAAATACATTAGTGTACTTGAATATTTCTCTTAGCATTGGCATTTTTGTAAAATATAATGCAGCATAACATGTATGTATTTTTAAGTATAATATGTTAATAATATTTATCATTATAAAATGTATGGTTGTTTTTTAAGGTTTGAAGCGATTTTAGATTATAATAATAATGCATCTAAAATATTATAATAAATCAATGTTTCATAGATATATTATGCCATAGTTAGAATAGAGTAGGATTTCTATTTTAGATTATTTAATTATATGAAAATAAATATTAGAATATGATATTATTTATGTTAACAATACCTGTATTCGATATTATTTTATTATATGAAAAAAAAGATTTTGGTATTTACATGAAAATTATGAAAGTCAAGAATGAAAAATAAATGTCATGTGTAAGGTGATATTAGTTAAGAAATTGTCACAAAAAATTCTTGACGAGTAGAGTTGGCCATCAAATTTGACCCTTTTTTACAACAATATTGCAAAGAATATCTACATCTTGTAAAGGAAGTGAAAGTGATATATACATATGTATACAAACACACACACAATATATATATATTGTGTGTGTGTTTGTATACATATGTATATATCACTTTCACTTCCTTTACAAGATGTAGATATTCTTTGCAATATTGATATATATATATATATATATATACATATATTGTGTGTGTGTGTTTGTATACATATGTATATATCACTTTCACTTCCTTTACAAGATGTAGATATTCTTTGCAATATTGTTGTAAAAAAGGGTCAAATTTGATGGCCACCTCTACTCGTCAAGAATTTTTTGTGACAGTTTCTTAACTAATATCACCTTACACATGACATTTATTTTTCATTCTTGACACACACACACACACACACACACACACACACACACACACACACACACACACACACACATTTGTGTGTGTGTGTAGAAGGGTGGGTATATATAGCTTATAGAAGAACATGCCTCCCTTTCATTATTGGCCACATAATAGATAAACGTGATTGGCTTATGAATATGTGACATATTATTAGCTAGCATAAAATATGGTAATTCAAATATTTAAAGCCTAGGAAATTGTGATTGTAGTGTATTTATATTACTAAATATTTCAATACTCTATTGCAACACTTTATCGATCATGGAGGGTGCATTCTATCTATAGTTATTATTGATATTTATATTAGGGCTTGAGGAAAAACATAGGACAATGGATTTCTAGATTGCATTCACACTTGTACAAGAACTAAGAGAAATTTATGGATGTGAGCCCCATATTTAGGAAATGTAGTATAGTGCTTGGTAAAAATCAACAAGGGAGTTGACCACCAAGGGCAAACCAACTCCACCACACATAAAATTTCCCCTTTTTTGTTATCTTATTGTATTCTTGTGGTGCTAAGATAAGAGAGTTAAGGTTTTGATCATTACAAGTGCATGTGTGAAGATTCTAGGAATAGAGAAAGTGCATAAAGGATCTAGAATCAATGAAGAATCAACCCAGTTTGAACCAAATTTGAAAACTAGCTCCAAACACTATCACCAAATAGGATGGTAGTACTTGGCACCTATGTATGTGATTTACACAAGTGTCGAACAAGGTTTTAGGGTCTAGAATCCAAAATAAATCTAGTTTAGTCTAATTATTGTTTGTTTTTCCTATTTCCATATCCAAAACAAATGTGAGACATCCAAAAAGATAATTTAATAATCTATCTTCCTATGTATTATTGTATTTTAGCATGCTCTCAAGAGAATAACCTTTTTTATTACATTTACATGTTTTATCGTATTTGAATGTATTTATACATAAAATCTAATTGATCATTAATCTATAGATTTCTAACCTAATTCAGATATTACTCGCTATGTTATATTCTAATTTGGGTCAAATGAATAACATGATTGTGCCCAATGTACGCTAAGGAGTATCATCAAAGCTCTTGGAAATAACGGTTGAGTGTTGAATATGAATTAAATAAATGCCCATTTCCTAGAGAAAATAATAAGGAAATACATTTATAGTAGAACCAACATCAACTAGAACCCTCTTGATAAATAAATTTTGAATATATAATGTGGTAAATAATGGTCGATATAGGTATTTACTAGTTTGATAGGGTAGAACAATGTGGTCAAAGATGAAAGCACCATTGGTCCATGCCTTATAGAAGGAGATAAAATAATGCAATGTACAAACCATGCAATAAAAGAAAACCCTAACAACAACTATGGTTTTAGGTATCAATCTTATTAGAACTATATAAAGTAAGAAGAGATATACAAACCCTAGAATAGACACACTAAAGATGAAATTTTTTATCCGAAATTACACACCTTATAATTTTGAATAACTCATAAAAATGGACTTAACCACCTTTACTTAGGAAAGCCATGGAAGACTAACGTATCCTCCCGTAGAGTGCAAAAACTTAGTTTTCTACGGGTTCTATTAATCCGCAGGAAAAATAAGTGAACAACACATGAACTTAGGAGAAATTAATGAAATTTAGTGTTGCACAACATTATTTCCAATTTACAATACTAGTGGTATAGGTCCTTGACAACATGAAGAGGATTTGAGTAATGCAAGGTTGTTATTTGTGAAGGAGTCAAGGAATTGGATTAGTTCAAAATTGTGGAACAACTCGTATAATGTGGGTTTTCAAAAGTATAGTGTCTTGTGGATTTTTTCAAACCCGTAGAACATTGAAAATAGTAACTAGGAAGAAATGGCTGCATAGATGCAAAATTGCGAGGTGTACCCTAACCCCTTCCACCTTCCTTCATAGGATTGTGAGCTTCCTTCACATTTTTCATCATTTCTCACCTGCATCTCTCACCATGAATCCCCTCAATTTTGCATCTGAGGCCCTTAGTTCCTACTCCAATTGAAACACGACACGTGACGGCAAAAGAAGTGGCCCCTATAGTCAAAGATTTGAAACCCCGTACCAATATGAGCAGGACATGTGGGCGATGAACATGTAGGGAAGGGAAATCTCAGCAACCAACCAAAATCCACCACGTGTCAACTTCATATTCCTCATAACCTATAAATTTTCAAACCAGCATAACTTTTTCTTAAGAGCTTAAAATCATGCAAAATTGGTCTTGCTGGAAAGGTCTCCGCAAGCCCTTCAATTTGGCATCATTAAATATATAGATTGATGAGTTTTGGTTGGTGAAATAGAAAAACATAGTTTGAGCATTAAATATGAAGTTGTAGACGGCTCAACCACCAAAATTTATGAAGTATGGTTTTCCTTCCTTCTCTTACAAATAAAGTAACATAGGGGAATGATATTGTAGGGGTGACCATAATGATTTTCATATATATTTAATGTATTTTTTTTGTGGTCAAAGAAAAAAATTCGTGTTTCCCTCTCTTTTCCCTCATTTCTTTTTCCTCCTCTCTTTTCCCCATTGTTCTATATATTGTAGGATGAGCATCATTTGTAAAGGTTAGACCCTCTTAGAATACAAGAGCATACTTTAGAGTGTTGTTCCAAGTGTTTATGAGTTGTACGCCTTAGATCTAGATCTCTGCAAGGATTTTTATGCTTTCTTTCTCCACTATAATGGAATGTGCATGTTCTTAAGCAATAAAATGTATGTTATGTGGTTATTCTCCACCCTAACCTATGTTTTATTTGCAATCTTGCCTCTCTTTTGTTGTTTTGGTGTGTTGTGCATGTTTTATCTCCTTTGAATGGTTTATTTATGTTGTGTTGGAAGGGTGTAAGAGGAAAAGAAGAAGACATGAATGAAGAAAAAAGGCTGAAGACAATTGTTAATTGTTATTTTTCTCACTTAAGAATCATATGAATAGTGGTATGTGATTAAGACCTAGAAATGTACCCAAAGCGTGTGATTTAGTATCTACACCCTTAAAGTGAGAGCTTGTCTAGAAGTTTTATTGGAATGACTTATAAAGTTTAGTTTTAAACTATTTTTATGTATTGAACAAGTTATTTTCAAACTTAAATTACTTACATGTCTTTATAAATATAAAACATCTCATTAAGAGAGGCTAAAATATCTCAAAAACTCACCAAACACCCAATTTGGAAGGGACTGAGTATGAGCAATTTTTTGAAGTAGAAGATGTGGGAGCACAACCTTGATTGAATCTTTAATTAGAATATTTCACTTAGTTAGTATTTGGGTAATTCTATAGGATTGATTTTGTTGTTTTTCCAAGGATATAACTTTATTTGACAAATTTTTGATTAAGGATTTCATTTCATCATTATTCTTTTGCTTTTTAGGATAATAGGATGTTGAAGCAATGGGTTGAGAATATTTTTCAAGAATGGGGGTAAAGGAAGACTATGAAGCTTGATGAAATTCAGGAAACAAAGGCATAAATAATATAGGGGCTCTTTTTCTAACTTATATTAAACAATTTTTAGCCCTATGACTATTAGATATGCATCAAGTAATTGGATAACACCCATAAATTATAACATAACTGTTAAATCAAAATTCAATGCTCTTAATTAAAAAAGGAAGGCACCTTATGGAGTTGGTCTTAAGAGAAATTGAATTCTATCCCATGTATTTTGAAATTTGAATTTGAAATCAAACATAAACTCATTAGGAGCCATTTTAATGGTTGTAAGTTTTTCTAGCAAGGATATATTGTCCTCTTTCTCCTCAAATTGATTGCAAAGAGTTATTTAAATCTCATCCCAACTATAAATGGAAGAAGGTATTAAAATTTTGTACCATTGAATTTCTTTTCCTTTGAGTGAATAAGCAAGGAGCTTGGCTGCAACATCATCTTTACTAACTGGATGTACTGAGCATACATTAGTAATATCTTGAATATGATCAACTGGGGTAACAATATTTTAACCAGTAAGTAAAGGAGTACTATTAATTGAAAACATTGGTATATCATGTAGGGTATTTAGAGCTAAAGGAATACCACTATTGAAGCTGAAAAAAGGTAAAGTTCTTTGGTGTGTCATGATTGGAATGGGTCTTAAAACCCTAGATGACAAAAAAAAGTCCTAACAAGAGGAAGAGCAGAAAGATATATGTTTGGAGGAGATGGTGATCTCTGTACCACTCTGCCTCTTATTCTTATCCTTGATGATCGTTGCAAATATTCAAAATAATCACATTTTTTTGTTCTTGATCATGTCTATATTTTTCTCAAAATAGGTACTTTATCTATTAAAACAAATAGATATAAACTTGGGAGTTGTCAGATGTGTTGAAACAAGCCTAAAAAGGCTATAAATTACTAATTCACACACCAAAACTTAGCAAAAATGTTGAAAAGTGGATTAAACAGTCCCACTGAGTGTGTCAGAAATGTTAAAGCCCAAAATTGCACCCTACCTCAAGTCATAGACAACCCAGTATTTTTAGGCAACATGGGACTATCTCTAAGTTGTGGGACTTTCTCTTGAGGTAGACCTACAGAGAAGGTTGGTTCCTCTACCTTTTCTTAATGCTAAAAATACTCCCACTTCTAGAAATTCAACTATCTAATCCTACTCTAATAATCCAAAGGATTAGGGGAAGACGAAGATGCATAAAAAGGGAAATCCTAAACTAATAGAGGTGATAAAACTAGAAAAAGGGGGAAAGACACTCCTAATGAAGGAAAATTGAGGAGAATGGATAGAGAGGTCAGACATAAGTGCCATAACCCAAAACAACATTTAACCTTCCATTTTCATGCTACAACCCAGTCAATACTTTATTGTTTCATGTTTTATCACTTTGGATACTAATGCCCATACACCCCTGACCTCTCTTTCCTTTATTCTCCTCTTTTGGGCATGTTTTATCCTTTGTGATTCTTTTTTTCTTATGGGTTGGCCTTCCCATTTTTAATTGTAAAATTCAACCAAGAGTATCATATAAATATAAAGCTATGTGGCCATAATAAAGTACCAATTTCTAAGTATATACTACTATCACCTAAGGTTGCATCCAAAGGTATCTTAAGAGCATCAAAGCATCCATATATATTTCATTCAAGGGATAAGGGATTGCATTTTATCTGGATACATGCATAAGAGGGGAAGTTTAATTTTCCATCCACACATCTATCTACATTAATACATCTAGCTATTATTCGCTATCAAGTGCATATTTCACAAGAGCCACTTAGGGCATGATTCTTGTACACACACACACACACACGAGAACTACATAGAGTCTAAAATGTAGTGCAACGCTTGGTAATAAGTTCAATCACTTGGGTGACTATCGGGGTCATTTGTACTCCCCATTTGCATATTTTTCTTTTTCGGATTTGATGTGTTTTAGGGTTTTGTAGGTGCTCTTTCTCTTTGCAGGTTACATGAAAATTCTGTGGGCATAGTGCAACACAGAGGTGATCAATAACGAAGGTTGGCGAACATCTTACGACACAATGAAAATCATTTTTTGAGTTCTTTCATAGTCACAGGTGCCTATAAGTAGCCTCAAGAATTCGAGGTGCACCTGACCTAGTCCAGGCACCCCAGTCTAGGCAGATCCAATAGTCAAAAATTTTTATGGGTTTGGTTGCGACAATTTTCTCCTTTTGTTTATTAGTTTTCCTATAACCACCACAAAACTACTCACACGAAACCCAATATGAAACAAAGGTTAAATTAAAAAAAATTATGGAATATATTTTTTTAAACTAAAGCAATGATTAGAATCATTTCTTAATTAACAAAATGTTTTTGAACATAATTAAATAATAATATTTTATCTTCAACTCAGGTTTACAAAACCCTTAGTTTCCCCTTATTTAATTTAATAACATTACTCGAATGCCATTTAATACTTTTATTATTTTAAGGCTAAGCCAATTTCACCCTCCCATTGATTAAACACAAATAAATTACATTCCTATAAAAAAATTTCTTAATTACTGAGGAGTAATTGATTTAGTTTATTACAAGGATCATGGGCTGTATAAAAAGGTCATCGACTAAATAAATAGGTTGAAGGATACATTTAACTTATACAACTTAACAAACACAATATTTTCACATCAACAAGCATAATAAAAAAATCAACAAAGGTGGAGAGCCTACCTCTCCATACAAGATCCAAGAAAACTTAACAAGTCCTTCACACCTTCAAGCCAAGGAAATTCCCAAAAGCACTCCAACAAGCTCCCAATTTCAAAAATGACAAAGGAAGAAAATGAACAGGTAACCCTCATTCCATCAAAATAAAACAATGAATAGATATAGAATGTGAGGATGATGAGGGGGCTCCATGTAGGATGCCACTTCATCATTCCTCCATTCCCACACTCAAGTCAACACACCAAGCCCAAGAAAATCAATGAGCTTATAAGAACTATGGAAACCCACATGGCACACAAACTTACACACCATGCCTTCTAAGGAAAAAATTTATTGTGACAAGAGGAAGGTGTAATTATTTTCACCCTTTTACACTCCAAAAAGGATAAAAAAGTCAAAAATAAACTCCCCAACCCATAGGTAGGGTTGTTGGGTAAATTTAAGAGGCATGGAACAAGCTTAACTTGTCCCACAAGCCTCCAAAAAGGCCTTCCAATTCAAAATCCGAATTTTGAAGTTGGGGTGGAGTATAACACACACAAACCAACATAAATCTCACTTACAATAAGGACCACCTAACCTCATAAGTATCCATTTGTCACATCCCAATTTTAGTTAACAAATTAAGTAAGATTAGATTAATTAAGACACAAGTATAAATATTAATAAAGTGACAACCATTACCAAAAATTAAATCCATAAAACAAAAATAAAGCACATACAAAAACTAAGTAAAGGGAACAAAATTCACCCCATGGCCACACATGTGAGGTCAACCCCATGGGAGACCTCCAAACAAGGCATACAACAACAACACAACATAACATTACATAAGTTGTCAAATGTTTTCCGTGTTTCTCAACACCCGAAAGACATCCTTTTGTGGTTGGTCTCTTATCCCCTTTCAATGTATGCGACAAAGTGTCCTGCAACACAAATAAAATACCTTTCTGGCCATTCGTCCGTATTAAGAACATCGAGACAATATGCATATAAAATCAATAATCACAATTTGAATCTAGCATCATACAATAAATTTGATTTTGGCATTCATACAAATCATAATTCTATTCAAAACATCAAACATAAGCTATGCATCTAAATTATGACATGTTAGTACAAAAATCAGAATATCGCAACTCAACATATATAACTTTCTATCATCACCATCTAGTGCATCATAGTAAAAATGTAAACCACATAATGTCAATAATATAAATATCTTCATAGTCCATCATTTACTGATCAAAATATAATACTCAAATGTCTAAGTATTAGTCCAACAATATCAATCATCAAAATGAAATAGTGTAGAAGAGGAGTGGGCACTTCATCGCCTTCCCCTTAGATTCAACTTCCTCCAGGAAGTCATTGGAATATCTGAGGAAAATGGGCTTGCAATAAAGTGGCATCCTCTCATGTGGCTGCATTCTCATCGTATCTATCCCACTAGACTCGCACCTGGTCAATCTTGTAACCTTGAAAGCCCAAGGTCCTACGCTCTATGATGTGCACGGGCTCTACTGACACCTGCCTCTGCTCTTGCACCTGCAATGTGGTCTAATCTAAAACATGAGAGAGATCGGAGAGGGCAGAATAGAAATAGTAAGCAAAATAAAGTAAAATAAAATTGGGGGTTGCATGTATCCATCCCAAGCTTCTTCCTTTCTCTTCCATGGCTCCCTCCCCTTCGCTAAAACATGCAAAACAAAAATGAGGAAAATAAGTCAACGAATGAATAAAAAACTCTATGGAGATGGTTATGGTTATTTGGAATCCTTAGATCCAATGGCTTAGATATATCCCATCCAATGGCTAGGAATGTTCCCTACAAAAGTTAGGTGGGGGTTCGGTGAAAATCATCATTCAAATGTATGGGTCAAGTTTGAATGGGGCCACTTAAGTGGTGTAAAAGTTAGCTTTATTTGCTTTTCATATTATTTATTTGGTAAATTTTAAAAATAAAAGGCCTATGTCCTTGTGATAACTAAAGTAGAGTCATTCCCTTTTTATCTTAGACAATGCATATAATTGTAAAATTAATTTAATAGTACTATTTAAATGGAAGAGCAAATTAGACTTAGCACTAGAATAAATTATGAATTAACTTTTGAACCATATTATTAAATTAATTAAGGATTATAGGAATGAAGATGAAATATTATCATTTATTTGTTTTTAATTCGTCCATTGCTAATCAAGGATTAACCTAAGCTTTGAAACCAGCTTTACTTTTAAAAAAAGTATTCCACAATTTTTCTAACTCAACCTTTGTTTCATTTTGGGTTTCGTGCGGGTCAAATTTGTGGGCGTTACATTTCCAATCTGACACACTTCAGGATCAACTATGAAATCAACTAATTATTATATCCCTTCTCTTGCACCTAGGGTTTGAATATCTATTCACTTATTTCTTAAGTCAGATATGTATTTTATTACTTATTTATCATGTGTGGCTTTAAAATATATAGGGTTTTACAAAAAGCTTATTTTTGTTAAATCATTTGGTGAACCCGTCTCATTCGAACACTTTTAGGTCCTCATTTCACCACTCATTTCATTTTTACTAGGGGTCCTCTCATCATGAATATTTCCATTCATGATTTCTTGCTAGCTAATCCTGATTGTAGGGCTAAAATCATTACTATTTTGGCTAATACCCACATTCCATCTACTACTCATTCGGATGTAGTATATCAGTAATTTGTAGATGCATTTTCAGGAAAAATTAGTTTCCAATCTGATATAGTTGACAATTTTTTTTTTATGAAAATGATCCTCCCCTATATATAAGGGTTTGCATTAATAACATGAGTATCAAGCGAATAATAATTGATAATAGGTCCAAGCACAATGTATGTCCTCTCTCATTCCTCCTTGATATCAATATTTCCTCAACCTATGTTAACCCAACATCTATTTTTCTCCATGTGTATGAATATTCTACGCGTCTGTGCACAAGTACTATCACTTTCCCACTTACAGTTTGACCAAACACTATTCTGAAAATATTTTTTATTATCGATATCCCAGTTTAGTACAATTACTTACTTGGTAGGCCATGGTTTATGTCATGAAAGCAGTGCCTTCTATGGTACATCGGTGTGCTAAATTTTACATGAAGGATTTGAATATATAATTACTATTGATTGTGACCCATTCAAATATTGTTATCTAGATCTAACCACTGCATTTCCTACTCCAACTTCTGCTACTACGCAACCTGCTAATGATCCACAACCCGCAGACTATCCAGTCAACTTGCCTCTACTTGAAGGAACCATTTGTGTATTAGACGTCGTTCTATCTGTATTATCATCCCCCTCCTACTAATGCTATGATAATTTATCAAGGACTTGTCAATACATTGGACATCATTCCATCTTCTTAACCCTCTCATGAGAAACTTGAATTTGCACTTCGTTCTTTTATATGCACTCTTTTCATGAATAATTATTATTGGCCACACATTCCATTTGATCCCACTTGCTCTGAAACTATTTTCACATATGAAAATATGACTTGGATTTCCCGTTCACACTCAATGATCTCCTATCTCTTACTCATTTGCCTCATCTCTATCATGGATATCTCTGCATCATTACTTTTTATGAACTTTTTGTCTTCCAACGATCCATCTTTGTTACATGCACTCCTCACATTTATTCACTTACTCTTGGTTAATATTGGATTGACTACATTAGGGGTAATTTGGATCCTGATCATATCGAAATTTCATTCCCTGTGGCACCCGCTTAAAAACAACCCACTCGAGACCCAAGAACGACCTAGGATTAGTTAGGAAAATTATGGAATATTTTTTTTTGTTTAAAAGAATCTACAACCAGGTTACAAGGAAACAACTACCACTAACAAGTTCCAAAACAATTCTAATTCACTAGAACATATTTTTCTTTTATTAACTATTATTAGAGGTCATAAGGTCCAAAATTTTGGGTTTGAAGGTTCCATTAGGTTCAGAGGGTAATTCCTCATCATAACCACTCTCTGACATGATTAGATATTCAACTTGGTTTCTCTCAAAATTAATGCATTCAAAAATTTCTTAAATTATTCCAATTGGGTAGGAAATTTCCCCACCTTTCCAATGATATAAAGAAGTCCCCCTAACTCATATTTTTCGAGTTATGGGCCGGCAGGCCTTGGGGTGAAAATTTTCCCCAAGAGCGGGCCTGCGGGCCTAGGGGTTAAAGTTTTCCCCAAGGGCGGGTTGGCGGGCTGCGGGGAGGCTTTTGGAAAATTTCTCGTGTGGGGCACAAAACCAAAGTTGCGCCTGCATGCCCACAGGTCCGCAAGGAACACGTGGCACCTTCTAAGTCAGCGCGGGGAGAACAAGGTGGCGGGAGACATTTGAAAAATCTTCCCACGTGGGGTGAAAGCCAACTTTGCACCCACACTCCCGCAAGTCCGCAAGGGACACCTGACATCTCCTAAGCCAAAGCGTGTGTGGGGTGGCAGGGAGAAAAATTAGGTCAATGCCCCGAAGGGTTAAGAGGGTAGTAATCACCCGCGCCTCCACCGACACCTCATGATGCCACGTGGCAGCTTCTGATTGGCTGCAGGCTAGTGGGTGGTGGGGAAAATTTAGAAAATTTTCCCAAAATTTTCTGATGCGTAAAAAGACAAAAAAAGACCCGCTCCACCACCGACGCCTTGTGACACCACATGGTATCACTTGATTGGTTGCAGGCCGATGGGAAAAATTTGGAAGTTTTTCCAAAAAATATCTGGGATCGCTAAGTCAAAAATCCCCTCCACCAACACCTTGTGGTAACACGTGGTAACCTCTGATTGGTTGCGGGCTGGCGGGTCGGCGGGGATACCTAGGAAAATTTTCCCCAATTTTTTTTTCCTAAGCGCCAAGTCTAAAAAGTGGTCCGTCCTTCCGTCGACACTTCGTGGTGCCATGTGGCAGCCTCTGATTGGTTGCGGTCAATGGTACAGTAGGGAAAACTAGAAACATTTTCCCAAAATTTTCCCTAACTGCCAAGGGGAAAAATTCAGGCCCACGAATGAATTCTTTCCCCAATTTTTAGGCCAAGGAAGAAAAACTTCAGAAGGCCATAACTTTTTATAGAGGGCTTGGGTTTGGGAAAACAAGGACTGTCTAGAAAGCTCTCAACATCCTCTTTATTCAGGGATCATTTAATTTTAGTTTAGATAAAGTTTAAGGGGTCAATTTTAAGAAAATGATCTGCAGGATTTTACAGAACGAACTGGAAAATTTTAATTTATAAGATTTGTTCGATTTGATCTTCTTCCTCTCTCAACATGTCAAATAGACACAGGGAATCATTCCTCGATGGATTTAAGGAGGATTTCAAGATTCAATTTGTTTGATTGAATTACAATTTGAACATTTACGTTTATTGACGGAAAAACAACTGCAAAATGGTTGAGACCGATTTTGCAAGGTTTTGAAGGATTTCTACTTAAATGCTAAAGTCTAATTAAATTCATTTAAGACACATTACTACTATTTAATCGTTTAATCTATTATTTCTTTATTTTGGGTTTGAACTGTGCATTTTGGATAAAGCATTTGCCAGTTTTGAAAATGCAAAACAAAGATCAAATTTTAAAGGATCTATTTGTCATTTTATTCTTCAAAGTATTAGAATTTGTTCCCATTTGAATCTAATACGTTTATTTGATTCAATCAAACTATTCAAAACCCAAATGCAATTTGATTTTCAATTTTACACATTTCCAAAAGATAGAGTTCTGTATTTTCTGACACACATTTCTTCCTTTCAAACAAAGATTTCAAATACATTTCAAAACAAATTTCAAACAATAGTAACTTCTTTTGTAAAGGTAGAACAACATATATATTCAGTTAGAATGATTTCTTTCATAACTTCTTCATTTACAATGATCAAATACAACTTACAAGAATATAATGTTTCTTTTCTTTCATTCAAAAATCGAGAACAGAGTGCATCACTTTCACACTTCGAATTACAAATTTCATAACCAATACAAGCCATCTTTCCATCACGAATATATTACATTATCATCCACTTCAAGTGGTAAAAAGGCTTTACAAGAGAACTCTCACAAGGGATTGTCAAAATTGTCCTTTTTCCTTTGCTCCATAACAAAAACATGCAAATCCATCATGCTCCAATTTTGATCACAACAAGGGTAGGGGAAAGGCAACACTCTCCACCCAACCAAGACATCCAATGAAGAGGAGAAACCATCCTTATTCATTGGCCCCCAAGCCCCAACCACAATGCAATAAAATATGTGATCCAACTCATGGAAATGACAGGCTCCCACAAACACAAAAGCAACATAAGCACAATAAAATATAGTTCAAAACTGAATGTAGTTTACAACTACATTAAAACATGACAGGTAATACAGAGGCTTCATCAAGCAAGCCAAAGGAGTAAGAAACTATGGGGGATGCTGCTTTTACCTCCCAAAGGGGAAATGGATATCTCCACTTGGAAACAAACCATCAAGATATGTATGTATATATATTTCAAATCCCTGACATGCCCTTATGCCTCCCCCAAGTACCCTTTATTCCTCACATTTCCTTATGTCTCCCAAACCTCTTATGGCACCCCATAACGAGTAAAAAAATGCAAGCTATTTATTTGTAAGGTGGAACCAAAATCCCAACTCCCTCCACCCTTATACCGCCCTGAACACACTTGTGCCTCCCACAAAATAACCCCATAGTCTTCTTCTACACCATTCCAAGGCCATCTACTCAACAACCCACAAAAAAGCCAAAACATTCACATATTAACATTTTCATAAACAACAGAGAAGCATTTCAAGAGTCAAGCTCCTACCTCTCCATAATGGAGTTGTCCAAAGTTCCAAAGTAGTAGGCTTTATCCTAATGTAAGAAATCCAGAACAGTCAGGCACAAACATGCAACAATCTCCCCAATAATTCTTCAAACAAGAGCTCCAAAATAAAAAAATAATTCACCCAAGAATGCGGTCTCCACAAAAATGAAGCAACCTAAAACAAGGCAAAGAGTTCAAATTTTATAGAAGAGGGAAGAGGAGAGGATGAGGCAGATCCACGTAGGATGCCACATCACACATCCTCAATCATAACCCCAAAAGTCAACTTCATTCTCCAATGCTTAATAAATAGGTCGGTGAATAATATGACAGTTTACTTACACACTCAAATCCAACCCACACCCAAAAGGAATGAAATTAAATAATGTAAGAAAAGTGCAATTAAAACCTATAATTTGCCTTCTCAAAAAGCATTATAAAAGTATAATCCCAACTCCCCAACCGTAGGTATGGTTGGTAGTTAAATTTAAGAGGTATGGGACAAGTTTAACTTGTCCCTCAAGCCTCCAAAATTAGCCTCCAAGGACAAATTCGAATTTCCAAGTAGGTGGAGTGTTTCACACTCAAAAGTTATACTAGGTACAATATGCAATGGACATGTACAACTTACGCTGTAATGACTTGTTATATGATCAACCACATACTATCTCTTAACAAGTCTCTGACACATATCCCTTTGACTTTGACCACGACAATGATGATCTATTAGATAATTTCACTTTATTCTTTTCCACATAATACACTTTGGGGGAATCATACTTACTTCCCCCCATCTATAATTCTATGGTATATGTTTCCTTTGCTCATATGTTTTGCATTCTCTGCATCCTGCTTCTAAACATCATCACACAATATGACACACTCTTATATTGTCACTACCCTATGACATACTCTCATGATTAGGTTCACACTTGAATGTTAAGGGTATACTTCATACATGAACCTCACCACGCTCACTCTCAATCCTCATGCTCTATGCTTTATTGACATATCTTTCTAGTGCAAAATTTAAACCCTTTCTTGATGATGCACTCTTGTTTTATGGTTAATTATTGACCATCGAGGGGTATTTTATAAATGATTCTCATCTCATACTAATCCATACTCACTCAAGGGGCACACTGATCCTATCACATTCAATTTTCATTTCATTCTATTCACATTCACAACATGATGCATATCTTGGTAGCATTTATTCTTGCTTACTTATGCTTACATGTAAAATTTATTTCACATGCTAGAAAAATGCTTTGTATGTCATTATATTTTTTATATACACATGCACATTTACTTGGTATTTAATTGTGAATGTAGACTTCCTACAGATATCTACACGTAGTATGAATGCTTGGGCAATGTACCTCTTACCAGTTCCACCACGGCTCTTGGGGGCATCTACTTTCATACACACTATAGGTGTTATTGTTTCATTTTCTACTACTCACTATATTTACTAACACACTACTCTATTGATATATACACATCTTGACATAATTTTTATCTTTCTAGCATGTTAATGGGTGCTTCATGTGCAACATTTGTCTTGTAGGACTATTTACCTCCATGGTTTTTTGATACCTTACTTGCTACTATTTTCATTGTTTTCCATTGTATTCCATTATTTGCGGGCTATGCCCTATGTCATTCTTGCTCATTGCTTGTATGATTTTGGTTGCTTTGGCCCTGATTATCTTATAACATTGTGAGCAATGTCCCATGTTTAAAGCCTATTTTTCACAATCTACTTATTCTTTTTACTGCTAGTTTAGACATTGTCTTCTATATGTGTATTTGTCTTGATTGCACTAACACATGTTTCCAACCATTTTGTTTGCGCATGTCTTGGTTTCTACCATGCACATTTTCCCCTACAGGGTATCGGTTTTAGATCAGTGTCCGGTGGACATCTTTGGGCCACATTCTCCTAGAGATGTCATATTCACCCCAAACAGGGGGCATACATTGGGTGAATAATTCACCCCATACAACAATTCATAGTCACAGTAAAACATTGTTCAGCACAGGAACATAGTAGAGTTATAGTCACAAAATAACCCAGATTCTGACTTGGGCCATTAGTTTAGGACAGACACTAGTGCCCAACTCTAGACACTAGTTCCTGAGCACTTTAGACCTTTCCTGGGTGCCTATGAATAGGGGAAAATTATAGTTATTTTCTTAGATTGGCCCAATTTCCATAAATTTACACAACAAATTTCAGAGAACTGACATAGTCCTCCAACAATATGTATGTTATCTCCTTTTTCTATTTGTGTTTGATCAAACTTGAGAAAAGTAAGATCACACCATTTTTCAGTGGTGTATAAATCATCAGGAAGCAGTCAGGGATGGAGAAGAAAAATAGACTTTTATACCTAACACTCTTTTGTCATGGCGTGTGACTGCCCAAAAAACTCAGACTTGGCATGAGATTGCCCAAAAAAATTCTCTTCTATAGTGTTTCAAGCCACTTTCTATCCTTTTACTCATTACATATTAGGTGCACATGTTCCTTTTACTACTTTTTCACATTTTCACATACTTTTACATGTTTTTACGCATTTTGATTGAATTTTTCACATACACAACTTTGATTACTCTTTTGCTATTTTTTTGCAGGTCCGACCTTACAAGAAGAAATAATATCAAGCACAACACAAGTGATAACAACAACATGTAGAACATGACACAACTCATACGCTCTTCACCCCTAGGGTGACTTCCTCTTCCTTAGCCTAGCATTTACACTTCATTTCTATTACTCCATGTTTTTTCTTGTCTCCTCGACACACTTTCACCATTGATCTACATGGTTATAGGTACACATCTCTTATATATTTTATGTTATCGAGTATTCACTCAATTATATAATGTGGGGGAAAATGTAGAAACTTGATCCGGCACTTTGGGTACATTTCTAGGTCCTAATCACATAACACAATTTATCTATTTCCTAAGTGAGAAAAATAGCAATTAACAACTGTCTTTAGCATTTTTGTCTTTGTTCATGTCTTCTTCTTGTCCTCTTACACCCTATAGCCTAGTCGATACTTTACTGTATCATATTTTATCACTTTGGACACCAGCACCTAGGCAAGACACCAGTGCTCAGGTGCCCCCATCCTTCTGGCATCCCCAACCTCTCTTTACTTTACTCCCCCCTTTTGGGAATCTTTTCTTCTTATGGGTCTGCCTTCCAATTGTTGATTGTGAAATTCAATCAAGTGAATCATATAAATATAAAGCTATTTGACCATAATAAAGGATAAAAATCTAAGCATCTACTACTATCACCTAAGGTTGCATCCAAAGGCATCTTAAGAGCATTAAAGCATCCATCTAGATTTTATTCAAGGGACAATTGACTACATTTTATGTATACACACATAGGAGGGGATGCTCATTTTTCTGTCCACACTTCTATCTACATTGCTACATCTAGCTATTACTCATTATCTAGTGCATCTTGCACAAGAGCTCCCTACGGCATGATTCTTGCACACACACATGAGAACTACATGGAGTATAAAATATAGTGCAACACTCAGTCATAAGTTCACTCAGTCGGGTAACCGCTAGTGTTAGCCCGAATCCCTATTTGCATCTTTTTATTTTTAGAATTTGATGTCTTTTGGGGTGTTGTAGGTGCTCTTTCTCTTTGTAGGTTACAAGTGAATTCTTTGGGCATAGTGTGATAAACAATCGATCAAAAGTGAAGGTTGGTGAATATGAGGAGCTTATAATGGAGAGAAAAAAGAGATTTAATATCTCTTATTTTATTCTATTAAACAATAGAACCATGTACAATATTTATAGGTATGTGAATAAACAAGACTCCTCGAAATAGGTGGAGTAGTTACAAACTATACGAGTGAATAATGGAATAAATACTAACAACTAGCCTAATATAAAAATATGCATTGTCTATGCTAACATTCCCCCCCTTATTACATTATTCATGCAAATGTGACTCTTGAAAAGTTAGAATTTCACGTTTCCAAGAGATTTTATGAGAATGTCAGCAACTTGTGATTTTGTAGGACAATACTGGAGCTGAATGTGATGGTTCAAGACGTGCTCTCAAATGAAATGAAAATATCTCAATATTCTTTGTGTGTTCATGAAAAAATGGATTATGCACGAGCTTCAACACACTCTGATTGTTGCAATAGAGAATAGGTGAATGTTTTTCAGGAATTCCCAAGTCATCTAAAATGTGACGTAACCATATCGCTTCACACACAACTCCTCATGTGACATGATATTCTACCTCTGTGGATGAGATAGAACAATATTATAATTATTTCTTATCCACGAGATAGGTCCATATCAAAGATGAAAAATATATCATGTGGTTGAATTCCAGTCATCAATAGATTCAACATGGTCTGAGTCGACATATCCCTGTAAGAAGAATTGATCATTCTTCTTATATTCCAGACCATAATCAGTTGCTCCTCAGAGATATCTCAAAATATGATTTACTGTAGTCTAGTGACATTTCTTCGGCTCCTGCATGAACTTGGAAAGATAGCTGACAACATAACATAGATATGGTCTGGTATATGTCAAATAGATGAGCCCTCCAACAAATTGTCTGTAGAGAGTAGCATCTACTTGAGGTCAGTCCTAGAATCTTGAAAGTTTCAAGCCTTTCTCCATGGGAATGGATATAGGTTAACAGTCTAACATTCTGTATTTTTCCAGGAGTTTCTTGGTGTACTTTACCTGGGAGACAAAAATGTGATGCTCCTTTTTCCATATCTACAAGCCAAGACAGTAATCTAGTAGCCCCAAATCTGTCATGTCGAAGGTTCTTTTGAGATCATTCTTAACAATATCAACATGATCTTCTAAACTTCCAGTGATCATAAGATCATCCACATACCCAACAAGAATGACAATTTCTTTTCCCACCTTCTTTATATATAAATTAGAATCTGAGGGGATATGAGTGAACCCGTGCTGCAAAAGGTGATCGTTGATCTTGATATACCATGCCCTTGGAGCTTGTTTTAGTCCATACAATGATTTGATGAGACGACATACCTTTTTAGGATGTTCTTCATCAAAAAATCCTTCAGGTTGGGTCATGTACACTTCTTCTTTTAGATCACCATTTGGGAAAGCACATTTGATGTCCATCTACTAAAGTCTCCATCCTTTCTGTGCTGCCATTCTGTAAACAAATATGATGGTCTTGATCTTCACAATGGGTGCAAAGGTTTCTCCATAGTCAATTCCCTCTTTATGAGCATATCCTTTTGCTACAAGTCATGCTTTGTGTTTTTCTATGGATCCATCTACCTTATAGTTTGTCTTGAAAACCCATTTGCAGCCTATGGGTTTCTTTCCTGTAGGTAGATCGACAAGTTCCCATGTCTGATTTTTATTGAGTGAGTCAATTTCTATATCCATGGATTCCTTCCACTGAGGTTGACTGAGTGCATCATGAACATTATCAGGCTCGGAGTTATTAATCACTGAACTCATGAGTGAAAATTTTACCTCATTTTTGGTTTGACTCCAGATGATGTATCTAGGAGTTGCAAATGCGAGTCTTTGGCTCAACCTTCTTTCTCTTCTGAGCTAGGACATGCATGTATGTTGTGCGACCAAATAATCGTAAATGAGAAATTGATGGATTTATACCACTCCATACCTCTTCTAGTGTTTTATTTTATAGAATATTTTTTAGTACCCTATTAAGAAGATATACAACTGTCTATTCTGCTTCAGCCCAATAGTGTTCCTATAGCTTTGCTGTTGTTAGCATGCAGCGAGCGTTATCCATCACTGTGTGATTGCAACATTGAACAATGCCATTTTACTGGGGTGTGTAGGGAGCAGTCCGGTTTTGTTTAACACCTTGTTGGTTAAGGAAGGTCAAGAACTTATTTAATGTGAATTCCCCCCTTCGATCTGAGCAAAGTAGAAGAAGTGGTTGTTCGGTCTCTTTCACAACACGATGATAGAAATTTTGGAAATGTTGAAGAGCCTCACTTTTCTTCTTCAGGAAAAATACCCACATATTGCGAGAGTTGTCATCCAAAAAAGGTTGAAGTACTTGTATCCTAAAAATGAAGCAGGTAGTGGGCCATTCAGATCGGTATGAACTACCTCCAGACACTTCTTGGCATGGAAGGTGCTCACCTGAAATGGATCCCTGTGTTGTTTTCATGCAAGAAATCCAGGACAAATAGGAAAAGAAATAGACAATTTGGGTAGTCCATGGACTATTTCTTTTGAACTCATCTGATGCAATGAACTAACTGACAAGTGACCATATCTAAAATGCCAAAGTGCAGCAGATTGAACTGTTGATGTAGATAAAGCTATTGTAGAAGATGAAACAATATCTAAAGCAAATAACTTATCTTTTAGAAAATATATATCTATAATCTTACCTTGTCGCGAGATCAAGCATGATTTAATTCCATTTTGGACAAGAAATTCTACCTTCAGGTGATGATTCAAGAGTTGAGTCACTGAAAAGAGGTTGCTATTCAAGCCAGGAACATATAGTACCTTTGTAAGTGTATATTTTCGTGGTCCCATAGGAATTGTGATATTTCCTATTCCTTCTGCAACATACTATTTCTCATCTGCTATCCAAACCTGATCTCCAGGGGGTTGTTCGTTTAGTGAATCAAACAATTTCTTGTTAGCAGACATATGCTTACTTGCACCGAAGTCTATAAACCATAATTTCTTCATGGGATGAGAAGTTTGAGAGATGAGTACAAGGTTCTTACCACAATTGGCTATTTCTGATGTCTCTTCATTAGATTCATCATTTTGTTAGGCTGCAAGATCTCCCTTCTGTTTTCTTCAGCAGGGGCATCATTTGGACTTTTGAAAATTGTTGTGCTCTGATGTGCTTGTTTGACTTGAAAATACCTGTTTCAAGCCATTGTACCAACAATGATCAGTGTCATGAGTATTGGTTTTGCAGATTTGATACCATCGCTTGGAATTTTGAGCTTGTGGATTTTGATTATGATATGCTTGTGATTGTTTCATTAGGGGACCTTTTTGATTCTTCTGGCCACGTTGGGGCCTTGAGAAAAGGGCTTTTTCCTGGGCCTCATCTTGGACTGAATTGATTGCCTCTTCCTGCTGCAATAAGTTCATGAGTTCTTTGAATGTCACTACCCTGTTGGATACATTCAGTGTCGTAATGAAGACTCAGAATTGAGAAGGGAGTGCCCTCAAGGTGATTAAAACTAGAATCGTATCTTCTAACTTCTCACCAAGAGATATTAACTCCATTCACATCTTGGCCACTCGACGTAAGAACTCCTCAACTTTCTCATCGGACCCCATAGATAGGGTATGTAATTTTGACTGAAGATGGAGAACCTTAGTCTTATTCTTCGCCTCAAAGATGGTAGCAAGCTTGTTCCATGCCTCCTTTGGTTTCTCTGCATCCTGAACATGCGGTTCCACATCATTGGCGATACTCAACATTATCATCATTAGTGCTTTAGCACTTGCGATGTCATATTTAATGAGCTCATCAAGGTTTGTTGGAACTTGCGTGGACCATGTGACAATGCTCCATAATCCCTCAAACTGAAAGATTGTACGCATTTTTATTTTCCAGGCCACATAATTCGTCCCTTTAAGTAACTGAGCATCAGAAAGAAGCAACTTCGGAGTAGACATCTTAATAAAAAAAACTTTTTATGTATTTATTGATTTCTTTCAAGAGTTATTACAACTTTTACTCACTGATGAGAAGTACCAACTACTAGATGCTCACGATACTTGCGTGCTGAGAGATGATGACGCTTTGGGGGGCGTTCTTCTTCGTCTTCATAGTCTGCATTGTACCCGACTTATAGTTCTTCCTGAACTCGCTTTTCTTGGTAGCTAACGTCGAAAAGGAAATATTCAATCATTCCTTTTCAAACTAGCTCGTCAAAGACTAGATTGCCTATGTTTTGAAGCTCATTGAGCAAGGAAAAATAGAACCCAGAGCTTTCTTGAATGTCTTGATGGTGTTCTTGTGCTTGCGAGTCTTCATATTGGCTCTCGACAGTCTGAATATTCTCATGCACATTCGACATTCAACGTTAATTTGTGTGAAATAATCACTGTTACTTTGTTGAAGATGTCTTCTTAACAGAAGACTATATGCAACAATTTTCTTGCACTCACACAACAAACTTGAGCTTGCAGCAGACCACGTCTAGCATAAAACAGAAGCTCCAATTGTGTTGTTGGCATCTCAGTTTCCACGCAGCAGATGAACAACTTCCACGTAGCAGATGAAACAATTATTCACAACAGTCAAAAAGCTTCCTTGCAGCAGTATAAAAATAGCACGCAGCTTCCTCTACCATGCAACAGTCACGCAACAGTCATGCAGGTCGCTGAAAACAAACAAGACTTCACGCAGTAATAAAAAAGCAGATTAGATACACCTCCTTGCAGCAAGGAAATCAAAGACTGCATGTATTCTGACTGTCCCAATTCCCACGCAGCAGTCTCCAGTCGCTGCTATGTGCCAGTTAGCAGTCTGAATGGAGAAATAAAAAAAAATTATTTATTTCTGGGAGTCCACCGATCATCCAAATTCCACACAGCAGGAGAGAAGTTTGGAATTGGTCGTTGAAACCTTTATGCAGTTTCTTCCACGCTGACCACACAGCCCTTTCCACGCAGCAAGCAACTTCTGGTTTGTTTCTTCTCCACGTAGGTAAGCTAAAAAGTAATGCAACAGAAGATTCCAATCCTCTTTCGCGCAGGAATAAAGAAGCTTTGTCTTTTAGCGCAGAAAATAATAAAAAATAACTAAAAACTTCCACGCACGAGAATTCTTCCTTTCCATGTAGGCTCTACATGAGCCAATTGCAGGTCGTTGGTGTCTTTGAAAGGTATATGTAGGAGAATAAATCATGGAAAAATCTACCTCCACGTAGCCTTCCAAAAAAAAGCTTCTTTAATGCAAGGCACCCTCCATTCCTCCACGCAAACTTCAAACACACAGGTTACAGGTGATTTTCTCCTTCTTCACGCAGCTTTCAATCTTCTTGAAACGTATGCCACTCTGATACCAGATTATGAGGAGCTTATAGTGGAGAGAAAAAAGATATTGAATATCTCTTATTTTATTTTATTAAACAATAGAACCACGTATAATATTCATAGGTATGTGAATAAACAAGTCTCCCCGGAATAGGTGGAGATGTTACAAACTACACGAGTGAATAATGGAATAAATAATAACAACTAGCATAATATAAAAATATGCGTTGTCTATGTTAACAACGAACATCTTGTGACACAATCAATTCCATTTTCTAAGTTTTTTCACAGTCATGGTCGCCTAGTAGCAGTCACTAGTGCCTCAGGTGCCCCTGACCTAGTCCATGTGCTCCGGTCCAGGAAGATCGAGCAGTCACATAAATTATTAGGTTTGGTTGCGACATTTTCCTCCTTATCAATTTTCCATTCTAGCACACTTCGGGATCAACTACAAAATCAACTAAGTATTTTATTCCTTCCCTTGCACTTAGGGTTTCAATTTCCATTCGATTGTTTCTTAGGTTGGATATGTACTTTATTGCTTATTTATCGTGTGTGACTTTGAAATATATAGGGTTTACAAAAATATTGTTTTTTTTAAATCAAAGGATTTCAATAATTTCTTTTTGATCTACTTCACGATATTTTCATAAATATTTCCTGTAAGGTTTTCTACATAATTTAATAAAATTAATATTTTTATGAATAAATAATTTTGAATAGTGAATTATCCTCCTATGTGTTTTAAAGTATTCAAATAACCATTAATGTACATTGTTATGAGGGTATATTTGAATCTGAGTTCATGTGACAACTATAGTCTAGTTTGGATAAACTAGGTCTTCCAATCTATTTGAGAAACTTGTAGTTAATTTAATATTTTACTCTACACGTAGAAGAAGATATTAATTATTTTCCTAATAATTTCCTTCATTCGCAATAATTGTTAAAAACCATGTCTTGCATTCAAAGTGTTATCACATTATTTATTACATTCACAAAAACTTAGATATCAATTAAATTTAAATATTTTATTTTACTATAGATATTTACCTAGTTCCACATGATTTAAAATGTAAATAAAATAAGTTGATGATGCCATTTCATGCTCTTGAATTCCTATGATGGATGCCCTATCTCCACAGGCCTAAGGGGCATGCAACACCATTCATCAACCCATTCTTTTGATCGAAACTCATTCCAATATAAATCCATACACGATGATAAAAATCTTGCCATGATCCTAGTATTTAAATACTGTAGGAATTAAAATCATAGCTTTGAAATGAGTGAAAATTTCTTTATCCAATTAATGTGTTGCAATCTTCATGCATTGCCTAGTTTTCTTCCTTCATTGACCAGAAGAATCTTTTTAGCTAAAAATATAATTATGATCCACTGTACAATGTTTGACCACACCAATAAAAAATAACTGTAACATCAATTAATGTTTCACCATTCTTATACTTTAACTCATCTCTTTTCAAATACATGTTATCCCAATTTTACCCCCCAGGAAAAATTGATCAAACATGACCCTACATAGAAGAAAATCTAAGGGGCGGTTCAGACTTGTGAGCTCACAATCGATCCCAAATCAAGGAGTAGGCGGGCTGGACGATGGAGGAGCAAGGCCGGAAAATAGGGCTGAACCATGTTAAAGGAGATCAGAGCTCAACAGGAGAAAATTGGAGAGTAGGGCTCGAAGTTTTCAGACTTCGCATGCGAGTGAACTTGGGACAAAACAATGGACTCGCAGAAGGCGCCATGTGTCAACTCTGTGCAATTCCAAAAGGTGCATCAAAATGGAGACCCCAAATGTGCGTAGACTCTCCATGTGTCTAGGGTCCCACAAGCTACTCTCAAATAGTCTAAAGCTAGCATACAGAGTCTACCGTTGAATCGGCTAAGTAAAGAAGGATCAGGGAAAGCCTCCATGCATTAGCTTGGTGCATCTTCAAAGGAAAAATCTAAAGGAAGGTCCCAAATGTGCGCTATCCCTCCATGTGTCCAAGGCCCGAGAAAGACACAGTCAACCATTGAAAATTCCAGGACCGGCAGAAGGATCCACGTGTCATCTCAGAGAAACTTCAGAGGTAAAATACGGAGGCAGTCCCCAAACAAGCGCCAACCCTCCATGTAGCCAGGGTTAGAGAAATGTTTTACCAGCCGTTGAAAAAGTCCAAGCTTGGGATTGGGCCAGCGGAAACCTCCACGCGTTATCTCGGCGCAAATTCAAGGATAGGATCCAAGGGGAGTCTCCAAACAAGTTCAGGCATGCCACACGGCTAAAGTTTGAAAAGGTTGTAACAGCTGTTGAAAAGTATTAATAGGGGAAGAGCTTGCGGAAGCCTCCACGAGTCTAATCAATGCACCTTTGAAGGTTAGGTCCAACAGGGTCTCCAAATGAGCGTGAAGCCTCCACGTGTTTAGGGTCAGGCATAGTGTCTCCACCAAATAGGAGGGACTCAGTCAGAACACAAAGTAAATAGTGCAGGCCCGTGGACAATGCCACGTGTCAGTTCGGCATAGCTACAAAAGTTAAAGGAGGGGGTGAAATCTTAAAACACACGAGGTTGCCATGTGGACCCTGTATGTATAGACTCTTTCACATATTGCAATCCCATGTTAAACACCTGACCCTCGACCTTCAGACAACCATGAATTTCAACCAGGAGCTTAAAATTGAGCAGAAGAATAATTTTTGGAGAGTTTTTCCACCCACTTACCACCATAACATTTCATTCTGCCATTTTGAGGCTGTGAGGTTTCTCACCTGTTGCCATGATGAAGAATGAGCCTCCTTTCTTTCCCAACAAGGAACAACATGTGGAGGCATGGGTTCTATCATGGAACCCATCATGGTTGGAATAGGTGAATTCAATGCATTGTAGGGGTGGTTGAAATAGGGTTTGAATTCTTCCCTCTCTCCTTCTCTCATTCTTCTATATATTGTAAAATAGGGGCATATTTCTAATGGTTGGTCAATTTTTCTCTCCTGCCCCCCTCTCTCTTTCCTCCCTAGGGTGGAATGTGGAGTTTAAGCCTCCTCTCTTGGCTCTGTAATGGCATTTTCTTGCGTATTTCCCAATGATGGTGTACCGTGTGAACTTTTGGAGCAATAAAATCTGTTTCGTGATGCATTTTGTCCATCCTGGCTTATTTTATTGTCTCTTCTCACCTCTCATCGTTGTATGGTATACTGTGCATATCTCTGATGTCTATTATAGGTTTTGGGAGCTATGTTTAATGGGTTTGAAGTGGTGTTCTGTGTGAACTCTATCTTTGGTCTCTGATGCACCTATACATCCTCTCCATTGCTCACCTCTCTCCACTTCAAGCAACTAATATAGTGACCAGCAACATCCCATTTTTCTTGGTGCTATCACCTCTGCAGTGTAGGATTTCCCTCTTTATGCACTTTCTCTCTCCATGTCTCCTTGGAATTGTTAGAATAGGTGTAGTTAGGTGCATTTACCTCCTTAGAAGTAGTTTAGCAATAGGATTAGGAAGACGAAGTCGAATTTCTCTGGAGGTCCATCTCAAGTTCACAAGTCCCACAACTTGAGAGATGGTCCAATGTTATGCATATCACACAGGAGGCCCCACTCAAATCTTAGGCCATTCGGGGGTGCTGTGATTTTACACTAACAATACCTTTTTATACATGTTACAGATCTATATTAAAATTTCTTATTCAATTTTAGGGTTATACTGCTTCATTTACAAATTGTTTTTTACTTCCTACCTTACTCACAATAGCCTCAATTAATATTCATCTCAAAACATTACTTTCATTATTATAACAGGTTTTACCTATTGAATTAAATGTTTTACTTAGATTCTTTATGCTTGCATTATTTATTCCCACTACTTTTCTTGTTCTTAACACAAATACATGCATCAAAGGCCTCATTTTTCTTATTTTCATAATTTCAACCAATAATTGACATCATTGTGTATGTGTTTTATTCTCAAATACATAGCTCCAAACTTATTTAACATGAAATCTAGTTGTACGTTTTGACATTTTACCTTCCATAGGTTTTAATATCTTCTCATCCATTTCAATTGAATATCTTTGTGTTCCTTAAGTTATTCTAAATGAAGGGGTATGCCTAGGTAATACATCACTTCTTATATGTGTTGGTGTTATTATTTTAACCATAAGAGGGGGATGTGTGTCTAGGTCAACATCTATCTCAATGGGGTTAGTAAATTGTTCTTCATTTGTAATGGGTTCAACTAGAGTCATCAATTATTACCCGAATTTCTTTACTCGCATCAATAGATCACTTAAATTCAAATATAAATTAATGAAAAACAAGTCACACTCCAATTGTCCAAGCCATAAGTGAAATTGACATCTCTCCTCTTCACTATTCCATCACTTTACAATATAACTCACTAGTAAATATTTTCCATATTTGTGGGTGTTTTTTATATGTTTTTTATGGGTGTTTTTTACAATATAACTCACTAGTAAATATACAATGAGACACTATTCCAATTAAAAAAAACTTATTAATTACTAATTTAATAATACATTTTGAATAGTATAATACAGTCTTGAATATTATCTATGTTCAACCAATGTTCTAGCCATATTGTGCACCTTCATTTACAAATATAATTATAGCAACATGTAAGTATTTTTTTCCTAACTAATGGATATGTATTTCTTTCCTAACTAAAGGATATGTATTTCCGAAATGTCCATTCTCAATTGGTATTCACTAAACATTTCGGCGGGGAAAACTATAGCCATGTTTGGTAGGAGAGGCTCTGGAAAAAGCACAATGGTTTCTCTGATCGAACGCTTCTATGACCTTGTTGCAGGTACCTTAATTATAATTTAAGCTTCGCAATAAATATATAAGTGTCATCCAAATGTGGTGATAAGCTTTGTATTTCAGCAATGAAGGTGAGGTGTTGCTCGATGTGCGCAACATCAAAACGTTGTAGTTGAAATGTTTGAGGCAATGAAGACCACAAGAGCAGAACTGACAGTGGTAGCAGTGACAGTAAAACACTAAAACACGGCACTGGTGGATCTTTTCTATCGAGTGAGTGTGAATCTTCTCCTTATCCTCCTCTGCCTTTGCTGTCGCCACCTCTGCTTCTGCCTGAAGAGGAGAAGAAGCAACAACAACAGAAGATCGGTGCAGTGACAGTAGCCATTCCATAATGGTTAGGGGTATCGGGTTAAAGCTGGGAAAATGGACATATTTTGAGGCTGTGAATGTTAATTTTAGTAGCTTGGACAACTGTTTGTCCTCAACCTAATATAGCAGTATTATTTATGGGTAGTTTGGACTGCTGTTCGTTCTGGCCTAGAATTTAGAAAAATAGTTGTTAGGATAAAAACAATTGTTATTTAATATTGACTCCTTTTAGGTGACACCTCATAACCAAGGTTGTTAATGGTTATTGAGTTGTCTTAATCTCAGCCATTCACTTGTATTAATCTCGGCCGTTGATTTTCAACGAGAGTAGTATATAAGGGGGTCATTGGGTCATTTGTAATTAGGAAGTTTTTAGAGAAACTTGCAGTGTTAGCAAGGGCGCAGTGATAGCGTTGGAGATAGCAGTGGAGGAATATTAGCATGAGGATTAGGAGATTTTCAGAGCTCTGCCAGTAAGAGGCAAGCAGTATTTGTATCTCTTGATTTGCTGAAGTTTAATATATTTCTCATCTGTAGTACCTGGTTTTCCATACGGGGGTTTTTCCAGGGACAATTGTCTAAAAATATTGTGTTCACCTTGTTGGGTATTTTTTATGTGTTTGTATTTGTGAAGTTACAGTTGTGTTATTTTCCAATATTTGTTGATCAAATAATCTTACAAGGTAGGAGGTTAATAATCAGTAACTGTAATAGATTTTTCACATGGTATCAGAGCTAAGTTCGGGTAGAAGAGATTTAATCTAGGTGAAAGAAAGTGAGGGTTTATAAAACCCAGTTTAACCTCTTCAAAATTATTATTATTATTTTCTTTTAAGATGGCCTCAACAGGTTTAAGAGATCAGGACAGATTGGATGGAGCCTCAAATTTTGGTGTCTGGAAAGCCAGAATTTCTTTATTGCTAGAAGAGAATGGTATCAAGGAATATGTGACCACTGGTGTACCTGTACCTACAGATGCAACACAACTCTTAGCATATAAGAAGGAAGATGCCAAGGCAAGGAGGCTGATTCTTGACGGTGTCAAGGATCATATTTTTCTGCATATTACAGAGTTAGATACAGCGAAGACGATGTGGGATGCCATTATGAATCTGTACCAGAATGCTACCACTAACCGAAAGCTGATTCTCAAAGAAAAGTTGAGGAATACCCGGATGAATAAGGGAGAAGACGTCACAAGTTACCTCACCAGACTTAGACTTGTCAAGGATGAATTGGCAGCTATTGGAGACAAACCAAATGATGATGAGCTAGTGAGAATAGCCCTAAATGGGTTTAATAAGCAGTGGGATGTCTTTGTTCAAGTCAGCAATGGACAAGACACCTTACCGAGTTGGGATCGACTATGGAGTGATTTCACTCAGGAGGAGCTTAGACTAAGTCTTGTCAATGGAGCCAGCAATAAGAGTAAAAAAAGTGAAGTGGAACAAGAAAATGTTGCCCTAGCGGGTAAAGGGAAAGCAAAGAAGGGGTCTAGTAAAGGATGAAATTCACAAGGTGAAAAGAAGAAGAAAGATTCTTTGAAGATCAAGTGCTATGGTTGTCATGAGTTTGGCCACTATGTCAGCAATTGCCCAGAAAGGAAGAAGAATGAAAAGAAAGGCAAGAAGCAAGTTGCGGCTTTAGCAAGTGCAGATGAGCTCTCTAGTAGAATGGAAGATGAGTTTGTACTCATAGCATGTATGGTTAGCTCAACCTCATAGAGTGTTTGGTACATAGATAGTGGGGCGTCATATCATATGACATGAGTTAGAGAATACTTCTCCAGTTATAAGGAAGAGAGCACCAGAATCCAGATCTCTATGGGGAACATGTCCAAACTCAACTCAGTTGGGAAAGGGACTGTTCAGTTTCAGAGGGAGAGTGGTAAGATGATTCCCCTTCATGATGTGTTTCATGTTCCAGGCTTAGGGATGAATTTGATTTCTGTATCTATCCTTCAGGACAAAGGGTACAATGTACTCTTTAGAGGGGCACATGTGTTGATCAAGCACAAGGATTGGAAATCACCCATACCTATTGGAGCTAGGAGCGGTCGGCTTTATAGGCTGCAGTTTGATATTCCTAAGGCACTCATGAGCAACAGTAATCTTAGAGATCAGGGAGAGCTATGGCATAGAAGGATGGGCCATAGCCATCTTGGAGCCCTTAAATTACTTCATAAGACAATGACAGGTGCTCCTAAGGTGATCACAGAGCACGATGATGCATGTAAGGGATGCGTGTTGGGGAAGTTTGCTAAAGCATCTTTTCCAAGGAGTGACACCAGATCCAAGGGCATTCTTGATCTAGTACATTCAGATGTATGTGGACCAATGTCGATGAAGTCTCTCAGAGGGTATGAGTACTTTGTTACTTTTATTGATGATTTCTCCAGGAAGACATGGATATACTTCTTGAAGACCAAGGATGAGGTTTTCAGTCGCTTCTAAGAGTTCAAAGCTCTTGTGGAGAATTTGATAAGAAGGAAGATAAAATTTCTTCTATCAGACAATGGAGGTGAGTACAAAAGCAATGAGTTCCAGGAGTTATGTACCAGAGAAGGAATCAAGAGAGAGTGGACTGTTCCTTACAATCCACAACAGAATGGAGTTGCTGAGAGGAAGAATCGGTCTATAACGGAGGCATCAAGGGCTATGTTGCATGACCAGGATATAGCCCGTTATCTATGGGCAGAGGCATGCAGTACAACAGTATACATATAGAATAGAGTTCCACATAAGGTACTAGGGAAGATGACACCAGAGGAAACATTCACTGGGAAGAAGCCAGATGTCAGTCACTTTAGGATCTTTGGGAGTTTGGCATATTGTCACATTCCTAAGGATACACGTACCAAGTTAGATCAGACTGCAGAGAGAGGGTACTTTGTGGGGTACAGTGAAACCTCAAAGGCATATCGATTATTCATTCCTGGGACCAGGAGGATTATTGTTCGACATGATGTCAAGTTCATGGAGGACAAGGCATTTAGAAGGTCTAGAGATTTTCCAGTAGATGATCAGAGTGAGTAGCCAACAGAAGCTCCAAGGATCACTCAATCGAGTCAAGGGCAACAAAGCTCGAGTACAGTTGTACTAGTACAAGCATAGACTTAGGAGGAGAGAGTTTTCAAAGTATGGAGCAACAGGTGCAAGAAGAGATGCATCGAGAAGACATGGAGGTTGATATTTCATCCTCTACAGTTGGCAGTAAGAACCGTGAGGGTCAACAGACACAGAAGAATACTTAGGAGTTAGTGGGTACTCCTAGGAGGAGTAATAGACATAGGAAACCACTAGCCAGGTATGAGGACTATGCTGCATTAGTTAGTATGTTGGTAGATAGTGAACCTTCTAGCTATCAGGAGGCTGCACAACATCATGTGTGGCAAGAAGCAATGGTTGAGGAGTATACTTCAATTATACAGAATGATGTGTGGGAGGTAGTGCCTAGACCAACAGATAGGGCAGTGGTTGGCTCACACTAGATCTGTAAGATCAAGCACGGTGGAAATGGTAGCATCAAGAAATATAAGGCAAGGTTCATGGAAAAGGGGTTCTCTCTGAAAGAGGGAATAGACTACAAGGAGACATTTGCTCCAGTTGTCAGGTATACTTCTATACGAGCTGTAATCTCAATTTCAGCACAAATGAGATGGCAGATCCATCAAATGGATGTCAAGACAACATTTCTTAATGGTGAGTTGAAAGAGGAGGTATACATAGAACAACCAGAAGGCTTTGTAGCACACAACAAGGACACCCACGTGTGTAGATTGAAGAGAGCGTTATACAGACTCCAGCAGGCTCCCAGAGCGTGGTATGAGCGCATTGATAGTTACTTGCAGGAAATGGGCTTTGTGAAGAGTGAGGCATATGCTAATCTCTACTACTTGGTAGTTGGAGGTGAGATTCTCATTCTTGTCCTATATATAGATGACTTGTTTCTTACAAGTTCACTGGGGCTCATAGAAGAATGCAAGAGGGATCTTGCAGCGGAGTTCGAGATGAAGGATTTGGGACTCATGCGCTACTTTCTAGGCATGGAGGTATGGCAGAAATATGGAGAGATTTTCCTTGGGCAAGGGAAATATTGCATGGAAATCTTGAAAAGGTTCAGGATGGAAGATTGCAAAGCCATGTCTACACCCATGATCATGAATTGGAGGAAGGTAGACACATCCAGGGAGAAGGATGTAGACCACACCTTATACAGGCAGTTGATAGGTTCTCTCATGTATTTGGTCAATACCAGGCCAGATATAGCTTTTGCAGTTAACTCTCTTAGTCAGTTCATGGTTGAGCCAAAAAGAGTGCATTGGACTGTGGCAAAGCATGTGTTGTATTATTTGCGAGGTACAATCGAGTATGGAATTAGATATGCTCGAGGTGAAGGAATCAGGTTGATGGGCTATACTGACGCAGATTGGGCAAGTAGTACAACGGACAAGAGGAGCACTTCATGGTGTTGTTTCAGTCTGGGATCAGGAGTTGTATCTTGGTTCAACAGGAAGCAGAAGTCTGTGGCTCTGAGTTCAGCAGAGTCAGAGTACATAGCAGCTAGCATGGCAACATGTGAAGCTATATGGCTTCGGAAGTTGCTAGTAGCTTTGTTTGGTCAGAAGGTTGAGACTACGGTGATACACTACGACAATCAGAGTTGCATCAAGTTGATTGAGAATCTGGTGTTTCATGATAGGTCAAAACATATAGACATCAAGTATCACTTCATCAGAGATTGTGTTCAGCGCATGGTTGTTAAGCTACAGTTTGTACCTTCAGATCAGTAGGTAGCAGACATTCTGACAAAGGCATTGGGGAAGGCTAAATTCATCTTCTTCAGAGAGATGTTGGCTATGATGTAGAATAGCTTCCTCGCTAAGATGGAGTGTTAATTTTAGTAGCTTGGAAAGTTGTTTGTCCTCACCCTAATATAGCAGTATTTTTTATGGGTAGTTTGGATAGCTATTTGTTCTGGCCTAGAATTTAGAAAAAATGTTGTTAGGATAAAAAAAAAATTTATTTAATATTGACTCCTTTTAGGTGACACCTCATAACCAAGGTTGTTAATGGTTATTGAGTTGTCTTAATCTCAGCCATTCACTTGTATTAATCTTGGCCGTTGATTTTCAACAAGAGTAGTATATAAGGGGGTCATTGGGTCATTTATAATTAGGAAGTTTTTAGAGAAACTTGCAATGTTAGCAAGTAGTCTTGCAATGTTAGCAAGGGAGCAGTGATAGCGTTGGAGATAGTAGTGGAGGAATATCAACATGAGGATTAGGAGATTCTCGGAGCTCTGCCAGTAAGAGGCAAGCAGTATTTGTATCTCTTGATTTGTTGAAATTTAATATATTTCTCATTTGTAGTACTGGTTTTCCCTAAGGGGTTTTTCTAGGGACAATTGTCTGAAAATATTGTGTTCACCTTGTTGGGTATTTTTTATGTGTTTGTATTTGTGAAGTTACAGTTGTGTTATTTTCCAATATTTGTTGATCAAATAATCTTACAAGATAGGAGGTTAATAATCAGTAACTGTAATAGATTTTTCACAGTGAAGGCAATGCTAGCTCCGTCAAAAGAAACAACGGGGCAGGATGCAACAACAAGGGGTTGCGCAACAGGTAGCGTGGTGTTAGGTGGAAGGGTGCAAGATGGAGTTGAGCGGTGCTAAGGATTATCACCGACGCCACAAAGTGTGTGAGCTGCATTGCGAGGCTTCTCGGGTAATTGTCGTCGGAATAGAACAACGCTTCTGTTAACAATGCAGAAGGTTTCTTTTTCTCTTCCAATTTATTTTCTATCAAAAATGCCTTCCATAACGATTCATGTGTGAGATTGAATGCCTCACCTAATTGTTATTCCAGTATCGTTCATTTGGGAGTTCGCTTCATTCTCTCGACCCTGGTTTCGAACGCGCATTCCTTTATCACCAAGCTTCCGGAGGGCTACGACACAGGTTTTGTACCACTCCACCCAGTCTCACCCCTTAAGAATTTGCATAAATCTTAACTCTTTCTGTGGATCGTATTGTATGTCAATGTTTTCAACTACGAAATTTATGTGCATGTTGCTGAGCGAGGGGTTCAATTATCCGGAGGTAAAAAACAGATGATTACATTAGCCAGAGCGATGTTTAAGAACCCCTCCAAACTTCTTCTTGACAAAGCTACCAGTGCTTTGGATGCTGAATCAGAAAAACTGGTTCAGGGATCTCATGACCGGTTCATGATCGGAAGGACGACCGTGGTTGTGGCGCACCGTTTATCAACCATTAGGAAGGCCGATTTGGTTGCTGTACTTTAGCAGGGAAGCATTTTGGAGATGGGAACTCATGATGAACTTATAGCGAACGGTGAGGACGAGGCTTACGCGACACTGATCAAACTTCAAGGGAATGCCAACGAATTTGGTGCTAACAATGCCAAATTCGCCCTACTTCCGACTAATTTGTTGCCATGAAGGTATACTTTTGCAGGTGTCCAATAGCCTGAAAGTTCCACCATTTAAGATGACAAGATGAGTAAACTAGTCATAAATGGAAAAGCAACGAAAGAACTACGCCCACTATTTGCCAAACCACAAGGGGTTAAATTTGACGGCCACCTATGCCTGGCAAACAGTTTTTCTGTGAGAAATATAGATTATTTATACTATACTAATAAAATATACAAAAGTTTATTTTATATTTATTTAACTATATTTATTATATATTATTATAACTTACATATACATATATATTAAAAATGACTGTCGGATTTAAAATATGCAAGTCGCGCATGACGGTTATTTCAGAAATCTACAAGTATTTTACGACTAAAATCACAAAAAAAAGTCTAAACAACCATTAAATTTAACCCTTGGCTGTGAAGGCTGTCCGGAGGGGTGCTGCCATTTCTGACAAAAACGTACAATATTAATTGTTCACAGAATGTTTCCATGTTCCATGTTAATTATAATAATCAAAAAAATTATAAAACTTAGAGAGGAGACTCCAGTTCCTGTGCGGAAACCCCAAATTTTAGCTCCAGAGAAGGCATGGAGTTTCAAATTATATGCGTCTGTCAAATCAATTTTTTTTGCCGACCTAACTTTTGGGTGTGGTTGTAAATTCCAAAAAAAATATAATTATTTTTATGATTTCTTTACATAAATATAAGTAAGTTGTATATTTTCACATATTTTATATATATTTATAGAGAACCGCTTGAAAAATTATAGGGTTTTTTAAATTTTAATCCTGTCATTATCTACGACTACCTTTTTTTTTTACAAGTGATTTTTACCTGTGAGAATGAGCCTACTGAATCTGAAATGTGGTAGGTAAAATAGACAAAGGGATTGGTGGGTAGACAACATTGAAGTACGATCATGTTATCATCGTCCACGTGTCCTGAGGCGTGTGAAATTTTGTGAAGAGGTCCTGCACACGAAGTAGGTTGGGTGCAACTTGAGCCACTGGTCGATGCATTTGGCTTTGGCGTGGAACATGTAGCCGCACAAGGGAAGTAACTAAACGATGTCCTCCAACTCTTGGCAACATTTCAGACATATTGAGCATCACGACCTCTCCTGTGCTTCCGGTTTCATTCCACACGGTTAATCAGAGTACACAACTTTTAGATACGCGTCAGGATCGATCCCCGTCTCCTCTGCCTCGTTCATTTGATCCGCAACAATGTTGTTGCGCCTACGATTGGTAGATGTAGTAATTTGACGCCTCACCAGCATCAACCACACAAATACCACGAAAAATGTCAACGTTGTCAACAGAAATACGATTCCTGAATCCTAATGCGAATGCTGAGCTCGTCGGAGACCTCGGTTTGTCTGTAATCATTGAATTTTAGCTCATCTTTATTAATATCAAGATCATTTTTTCTTTTTTTTATACTGCTCCATTTTTCAGGGTTTTGAATTGGACATGGAAGAAATTAAAGGAGGGGAAGGAGCTTTAGGAGAAACTGTATTAGATGGTCATTGGGTAGATAGCTGCGACCTCATTCATTTGTCTCCATTCACCCGCTGCCTTCATGGCTCTCAACGTGTACTGATGACATCTTGAATGTGAAAAATCTATTACAGTTACTGATTATTAACCTCCTATCTTGTAAGATTATTTGATCAACAAATATTGGAAAATAATACAACTGTAACTTCACAAATACAAACACATAAAAAAATACCCAACAAGGTGAACACAATATTTTCGGACAATTGTCCTTGGAAAAACCCCGTAGGGAAAACCAGTACTACAGATGAGAAATATATTAAACTTCAGCAAATCAAGAGATACAAATACTGCTTGCCTCTTACTGGCAGAGCTCTGACAATCTCCTAATCCTCCTGCTGATATTCCTCCACTGTTATCTCCAACGCTATCACTGCGCCCTTGCTAACACTACAAGACTACTTGCTAACACTGCAAGTTTCTCTAAAAACTCCCTCATTACAAATGACCCAATGACTCCCTTATATACTACTCTCATTGAAAATCAACGGCTGAGATTAATACAAGTGAACGGCTGAGATTAAGACAACTAAATAACCATTAACAACATTGGTTATGAGGTGTCACCTAAAAGGAGTCAATATTAAATAACAATTGTTTTATCCTAACAACTATTTTTCTAAATTCTAGCCCAGAACAAACAGCTGTCCAAACTACCCATAAATAATGCTACTATATTAGGGTGAGGACAAACAGTTGTCCAAGCTACTAATATTAACACTCCCTCTTAGAAAGGAAGTTGTTCTGCATGACACCCAACATCTCTCTTAAGAAGATGAATTTTGCCTTCCCCAATGCCTTTGTCAAAATGTCTGCTACCTGCTGATCTGTAGGTACAAACTATAGCTTAACAACCCCGCGTTGTACACAATCTCTGATGGAGTGATACTTGATGTCTATATGTTTTGACCTATCATGAAACACCGGATTCTCAGTCAACTTGATGCAACTCTGATTGTCACAGTGTATCACCGTAGTCTCAACCTTCTGACCAAACAAAGCTACTAGCAACTTCCGAAGCCATATAGCTTCACATGTTGCCATGCTAGCTGCTATGTACTCTGACTCTGCTGAACTCAGAGCCACAGACTTCTGCTTCCTACTGAACCAAGATACAACTCTTGATCCCAGACTAAAACAACACCATGAAGTGCTCCTCTTGTCTGTTGTACTACTTGCCCAATATGCGTCAGTATAGCCCATCAACTTGATTCCTTCACCTCGAGCATATATAATTCCATACTCGATTGTACCTCGCAAATAACGCAGCACATGCTTTGCTGCAGTCCAATGCACTCTCTTTGGATCAACCATGAACTGACTAAGAGAGTTAACTGCAAAAGCTATATCGGGCCTGGTATTGACCAAATACATGAGAGAACCTATCAATTGCCTGTATAAGGTGGGGTCTACATCCTTCTCCCTGGATGTGTCTACCTTCCTCCAATTCATGATCATGGGTGTAGACATGGCTTTGCAATCTTCTATCCTGAACCTTTTCAAGATTTCCATGCAATATTTCCCTTGCCCAAGAATAATCTCTCCATCTTTCTGCCATACCTCCATGCCTAGAAAGTAGTGCATGAGTCCCAAATCCTTCATCTCGAACTCCGCTGCAAGATCCCTCTTGCATTCTTCTATGAGCCCCAGTGAACCTGTAAGAAACAAGTCATCTACATATAGGACAAGAATGAGAATCTCACCTCCAACTACCAAGTAGTAGAGATTAACATCTGCCTCACTCTTCACAAAGCCCATTTCCTGCAAGTAACTATCAATGCGCTCATACCACGCTCTGGGAGCCTGCTTGAGTCCGTATAATGCTCTCTTCAATCTACACACGTGGGTCTCTTTGCTGTGTGCTACAAAGCCTTCTGGTTGTTCTATGTATACCTCCTCTTTCAACTCACCATTAAGAAACGCTGTCTTGACATCCATTTGATGGATCTGCCATCGGGCCATCTGTGCTAAAATTTAGATTACAGCTCGTATAGAAGTTTACCTGGCAACTGGAGCAAATGTCTCCTCGTAGTCTATTCCCTCTTTCAGAGAGAACCCCTTTGCCACGAACCTTGCCTTATATTTCTCGATGCTACCATCTGCACCGTGCTTGATCTTATAGATCCAGCATGATCCAACCACTGCCCTATCTGTTGGTCTAGGCACTACCTCCCACACATCATTCTGCATAATTGAAGTATATTCCTCAACCATTGCTTCTTGCCACAATTGATGTTGCGCAGCCTCCTGATAGCTAGAAGGTTCACTATCTACCAACATACTAACTAATGCAACATAGTCATCATACCTGGCTGGTGGTTTCCCTTGTCTATTACTCCTCCTAGGAGTACCCACTAACTCCTGAGTATTCTTCTGTGTCTGTTGAACCTCACGGTTCTTGCTGCAAACTGTAGAGGATGAAATATCAACCTTCATTTCTTCTTGATGCATCTCTTCTTGCTCCTGTTGCTCCATACTTTGAAAACTCTCTCCTCCTGAGTCTATGCTTGTACTAGTAACTATACTCGAGCTTTGCTGCCCTTGACTCGATTGAGTGATCCTTGGAGCTTCTGTTGGCTGCTCACTCTGATCATCTACTGGAAAATATCTAGACCTTCTAAATGCCTTTTCCTCCATGAACTTTACATCACGTCGAACAATAATCCTTCTAGTCCCTGGAATGAATATCCGATATGCCTTTGAGGTTTCATTGTACCCCACAAAGTACCCTCTCTCCGCCGTCTGATCTAACTTGGTACGTGTATCCTTAGGAATGTGACAACATGCAAAACTCCCAAAGATCCTAAAGTGACTGACATCTGGCTTCTTCCCAGTGAATGCTTCCTCTGGTGTCATCTTCCCTAGTACCTTATGTGGAACTCTATTCTGTATGTATACTGCTGTACTGCATGCCTCTGCCCAAAAATAACGGGCTATATCCTGGTCATGCAACATAGCCCTTGATGCCTCCATTATAGATCGATTCTTCCTCTCAGCAACTCCATTCTGTTGCGGTTTGTAAGGAACAGTCCACTCTCTCTTGATTCCTTCTCTGGTATAGAACTCCTGGAACTCATTGCTTTTGTACTCGCCTCCATTGTCTGATCGAAGAACTTTTATCTTCCTTCCTGTCAAATTCTCCAAAAGAGCTTTGAACTCTTGGAAGCGACTGAAAACCTCATCCTTGGTCTTTAAGAAGTATATCCATGTCTTCTTGGAGAAATCATCAATAAAAGTAACAAAGTACTCATAACCTCTGAGAGACTTCGTTGACATTGGTCCACATACATTTGAATGTACTAGATCAAGAACGCCCTTGGATGTGGTGTCACTCCTTGGAAAAGATGCTTTAGCAAAATTTCCCAACACGCATCCCTTACATACATCATCGTGCTCTGTGCTCACCTCAGGAACACCTGTCACTGTCTCATGAAGTAATTTAAGGGCTTCATGATGGATATGGCCCATCCTTCTATGCCATAGCTCTCCCTGATCTCTAATATTATTGTTGCTCATGAGTGCCTTAGGAATATCAAATTGTAGCCTATAAAGCCGACCGCTCCTAACTCCAATAGCTATGGGTGATTTCCAATCCTTGTGCTTGATCAACACATGTGCCCCTCTAAAGAGTACATTGTACCCTTTGTCCTGAAGGACAGATACATAAATCAAATTCATCCCTAAGCCTGGAACATGCAACACATCATGAAGGGGAATCATCTTACCACTCTCCCTCTGAAACTGAACAGTCCCTTTCCCAACTAAGTTGAGTTTGGACATGTTCCCCATAGATATATGGATTCTAGTGCTCTCTTCCTTATAACTAGAGAAGTATTCTCTAACTCTTGTCATATGATATGACGCCCCACTATCTATGTACCAAACACTCTGTGAGGTTGATCTAACCATACATGCTATGAGTGCAAACTCATCTTCCATTCTACTAGAGAGCTCATCTGCACTTGCTGAAGCCGCAACTTGCTTCTTGCCTTTCTTTTCATTCTTCTTCCTTTCTGGGAAATCGTTGACATAGTGGCCAAACTCGTGACAGCCATAGCACTTGATCTTTGAAAAATCTTTCTTCTTCTTTTCACCTTGTGAATTTGATCTTTTACTAGACCCCTTCTTTTCTTTCCCTTTACCTGCTAGGGCAACATTTTCCTGTTCCACCTCACTTTTCTGACTCTTATTGTTGGCTCCATTGACAAGACTTAGTCTAAGCTCCTCCTGAGTGAAATCACTCCATAGTCGATCCCAACTCGGTAATGTGTCTCGTCCATTGATGAATTGAACAAAGACATCCCACTGTTTAGTAAACCCGTTTAGGGCTATTCTCACTAGCTCGTCATCATTTGGTTTGTCTCCAACAGCTGCCAATTCATCCTTGACAAATCTAAGTCTGGTGAGGTAACTTGTGATGTATTCTCCCTTATTCATTCGGGTATTCCTCAACTTTTCTCTAAGAATCAGCTTCTGGTTAGTGGTAGCATTCTGGTACAGATTCATAATGGCATCCCACATCGTCTTCACTGTATCTAACTCTGCAATATGTGGAACAATATGATCCTTGACACCGTCAAGAATCAGCCTCCTCACCTTGGCATATTCCTTCTTATATGCTAAGAGTTGTGTTGCATCTGTAGGTACAGGTAGACCAGTGGTCACATATTCCTTGATACCATTCTCTTCCAGCAATAGAGAAATTATGGCTTTCCAAACACCAAAATTTGAGGCTCCATCCAATCTGTCCTGATCTCTTAAACCTGCTGAGGCCATCTTAAAAGAAAATTATTATAATAATTTTGAAGAGGTTGAATTGGGTTTTATAAACCCTCACTTTCTTTCACCTAGGGTAAATCTCTTCTACCAGAACTTAGCTCTAATACCATGTGAAAAATCTATTACAGTTACTGATTATTGACCTCCTATCTTGTAAGATTATTTGATCAACAAATATTGGAAAATAACACAACTGTAACTTCACAAATACAAACACATAAAAAACACCCAACAAGGTGAACACAATAGTTTTGGACAATTGTCCCTGGAAAAACCCCGTAGGGAAAACCAGTACTACAGATGAGAAATATATTAAACTTCAGCAAATCAAGAGATACAAATACTGCTTGCCTCTTACTGGCAGAGCTCCGACAATCTCCTAATCCTCTTGTTGATATTCCTCCACTGTTATCTCCAACGCTATCACTGCGCCCTTGCTAACACTGCAAGTTTCTCTAAAAACTCCCTCATTACAAATGACCCAATGACCCCCTTATATACTACTCTCGTTGAAAATCAACGGCCGAGATTAATACAAGTGAACGGCTGAGATTAAGACAACTCAATAACCATTAACAACCTTGGTTACGAGGTGTCACCTAAAAGGAGTCAATATTAAATAACAATTGTTTTTATCCTAAGAACTATTTTTCTAAATTCTAGGCCAGAACAAACAGCTATCCAAACTACCCATAAATAATGTTGCTATATTAGGGTGAGGACAAACAACTGTCTAAGCTACTAATATTAACATTGAACATAGAAGATATTTCTCTGGCCCTCTCTACTAATTTGAGTGCTTCATCTTTTGTTACTTTTATTAGTATCCAAGGGTCTATATTTACATTACCTGAGTTTTTGATTTTAGGAAATTCAGATTTGCAATCATGCTTAAGAGAAAAAACTTTCATTTCTTCACAATTTTCTTGTTCCATACTCCAGGACAAAAAATATTCTATATATCAATAAACAAGAATCCTTACAAGCGGGTCCAATAATAGACAAGATACACAAAAATGCCAACCTGATGCTTGGCGAGGCAATTGAACTTTGCAAATAAATTTAGCTTTTCATGGTTGTCATCAAAAATTTCTACTGAGGAAGCATGGGATGATGAAATACTCAAAATTTCAGATTCATCCAAGAAATCTTATGTATTGCATTCTTCTCTCATGGATAAAATGTAATCATAGGTTCGAATTCCCTGCAAATTACATATAGAAAGCATTCTTAGAGAATCTGTACACTCTACGAGATGTTTATATTTCTTTAGCAAACCATATCTACAGTCACTGCGAGTGGAAACTCTCTTTATTAAAGTTGTATTAACATACCTTCTTTATTAGGAATATATGGATGAAAAATAGTTGTCCTACGAATGTAGAGGCATATTCTGAAATTAAAATGAGGAAAAACTGCATCTAGTTAAAATGCTCAGTTAATATCAGCTTTTGATTTCTTGACCAATTCCTTTATGAACAAGGACATTTGTTCAAACTGAGAGGGAAACATGAGGAGAAATATACCATAACTACTGCAAATACCCATCTGACGAATATGTGTCAACACCAAGGTAATACAGTGGACAAACTATATGGAAAAGAAGTGGACGAACAAAAAAATATGATAAATACGGGAAAAAAATGGTAAGCCATATTTTCTAAAAATATAATAATTATTAATAATTCAACAATTCTTTTATAATAATATCAAAATTATTACTATCATTAAAATCATATAAGTGACAAATTATTTCCAATAAAAAATATACAACTAAAGAAGTTCAAATTATCTTCAAATTTTTCTACAGGCCTCTAAGAATGAAAAAACACAGTATTTGGTTTTCATTTTTTAAGTCTAGTAAGTTACTACCATAATTGTATATATGCATATATTTAATCCATTTGTATATCAAATAAGTTTCTACGCTTATTGTAATGTCATTCACATGAACATATCTTTGGTATAGAGATGCTTTGTTTGTAAATTTCTATTTTCAATAGGAGTATGCCCAATTTTTGTCATATAAATACATTAGCAAAATACATATTTACTATGTAAAGAATGAGTTATTCTCTTTTTCCAACACATGAGTTTTAATATGATTATCGACAATATTATTGTATATTATATTTGTGATTTTCTTAGTTACATGTTTTGTAACCTTTTCCTAATGGAATTCTTGACGTAAAATTTCAAGAATTGTCTCCCGCCAACTACATGGGATCTCCAACAAAATATTACAGTTTCCCCCACAATGGGCTTCTAGATAGCGTGTTGCATTTTGGGACGAACATTTAAGGAGGGCACTCATTTTGGAGAAAAAACCAAAAGTTAGATTTTGGACATGTTCAAACAATTAGGTCCACCTACATTTTTCTTAACTCCTTGTGTGGCATACATAAAATGGGTAGACCTCAACATTGTTATGCCTAGTGATCACCCATAGATGCTCAACGATGGAGGACTTTTGACATAGTTTTAAACCCTGTCCGGATAACAATTTTTTTTTACATATTACTATACATTCCATTTTTTGTTTTGCATTTTTCGATTTATCTTTTCAATCTATTCATTATTGTATTTTCATCTCCAGTCTTTCCAAAAATATCTCCTCTAATGTTCCTACATTCCCATCAAAGCTATTTTGATTTTATGTTATATCATGTTCCATCCTAAAATTTACCTTCCACTTCGTCATCCTTATAACACCCACAATTTACACACATAATTACAACACTAAAAATACCGGAACAATTTTTTGTTTTTACTTACATTGCTATTTACACAACACCACATGAAAATGCAAGGTATGTCTTAGAACAACGCATAACACATGAGATGCTTGCATAACCCTTATCCCATATGGATAACATGAATATTACATGATGAACATCGAGGCCACCTTTTCCCAAATGACAAGACACAACACAATGATTCAACTACATTATGACTCCCGTATAGGCACCATCCATGACAACACTTCCTTGGTTTACATATTTATTATATTTATATTTCGATATTGACCTTATTTTCTTGGAAATCACTTATCAATTATTTTATAACTAGCTGCATTATCTTTACTTTATTTAACATTTCACTTATAGTTCTCCCACCTAATTTTTCTTGATTCCCTCATCACACAAGAATGATGTATCCTAGTTGTTGGTATGAAGATATGTACCTACATGATCCTTTTAGTGTTTGTTCCAAGGATTCATTTTCTAAGCTGCATGATTGATTCAATTTTCCATTTATCTTTGCTGCAACAAGGAAGGTTCTCATGAACCAAAGGAAGTCTATTGATTAAAGAGTAGATAGATTACACATTCTTTCAAATTAGCATTTAATTTCTAAGGCTAGTCTATTTATTTTTACATTATTACAATTAACCATGTATCCCATCTACTTCACTTAATTGCCTAGTCATCAAGGTACAAATGAGTATGGTTTCACACTCCACCAGGTTTAGATTCTTGGACAGTTAAGTATTAGATGTGTGTTACGAGGAGACATTCAATTATAAATTTTAAACACCTTACTATGGTCACAACTAGAGCGATTAAACACCCTTATCTCCAGCAATCATCATGTAACTCTAGGTACATTCGATGTCTCTTGTTTGAGTGAGTTTTAAGGGGATTCACACTCAATATCATCTTGTGTGGTTAACTAAAACATTGGATCCACTCGAATCATTTTCATTCATCTTAAAATGGTTTCATTCAGTTTGATTTAATTAATTTTTTAAAAAAATTTGTTGAGTAACCCATTTATTAATAGGGACATTGGTTTGCTCATGAGACTACTAGTCCTTTCCCTAGGGGTTTGTGTTAAGAACATGATTACATGATTTCACACTATACATTCAATGCAAAAATAGGACAAGGGGATAATAAGAGGGATTAGTTCTTCATTTAAAAGGTTAAAATTCACATTAAAGTCTACATGAAAAGGATTCTGTTCTCACCATAAGTTGGTATAAATGTGTTACAAGAACGATATACATTGTACCTTTCTCTAAGCACATTATCTTATGGTTACATTTTCACAAAGTAATCATAAATTAAAATGTGGTTGAGTTTCAAAAATAACTCTTAGTATTGCACCATAGAATCCAAACGATAATAGAAATTGGGTATCGAGTTCATTTATGATTCTAACTCATACATGAGACTTCCAAGGTTAGATAACGATCTTCGCCCCCTACACTCTTCACTTACATGTGTGCTTGACCAAGAGGATCTTACATTATGTTGAGGTTTGGTTACCCATAGAGTATTACCTAAAGGCAATCGTATTATCCTCAGTACACACACAACTATCAATCTCACGTGGGGACCACATACCCAAGAAATTTTTTAACCATGTGGTTCCTAATTGTTGGGTTCACGATGATGTCGCTAAGCATATAAGCTATAATGACCAACTCAAACTTTGGCCCTTAGTTACTTGAAATAAAAGGTGTTCTCAAGTGTAAATTTTTAAGTTCCTTCTAAGTTTTTGGTTTCTTCTGAGTTAAAAAATATCATGCGAGAAAGGTAGATATGTACAAGTTTTTAAAGTGAGGTTGACTGTTATAATTAGGCCTCTTTCTATATTATTTTCTAGTTAGATAACATAACACTGTGGAGATTTCACCAAATATTTCACAACGAACATGCATTATAAGATATTAAATTTGGTTTCATTTAACATACATATACAACTTTGACAATACAAAATTTGGGGCTCAAGATAACACCCATGTTTATATGAATATTTCCCTTAAACCCTAACATCTAAAAAATTACAAAAATTCACTATTAAACCTTTCAATACTTCGTAAATTTTTGAACTATCCTCTACCATTTCACTTAACATATATATTCAATCCCCTTCTTTTTAACATGTGCCAATTTGAATAAAAAAAACAACTATAGTTAAATGCATATTTGCCAAAGCACCCATAAAAGTAACATCTCATTCATAATGCCAAATTTCAATTAATACCTTTACTGTAACATAACAATACATAAAAATTTCTGTACATTAACATACATAAATTCTAACAATATACAATGAATCACATCCACACCGTTTCACCATCTTACTTGTATCCTGAAAAACCATGTGAGCATGAAATCAATGATAAATTGCTGGCATGGCATCCACTTAGGTCTAACATAATTAATGTTTTTTTTGTTTCTTATTTACATAATCATAATTTGCATTCTAAGCCAGAGGGTTAAAAAAAATTCATTCCATTTCATTTCACGTCATTTCTTACCTAAGGAGAGAGAAAGAGATAGGGAAGAGAGAGAAAAACTATTTTTCTGAAATTCCAATTCCATGCAACAAGTCACAAGATAGAGTTCCAAATAGTTATTTACAAGTGTTAATAAGTTTCCATGATGGTTTGCTAACTTGACTAGGGTCCTACAAATTTCCTTTATATTTTTTTGCTAGTTGCAAAAACATTCAATTTGGGCTAGGAGGCTAAGAAACCACTTTCAAACGTTGTCTACCAGTGAGAAAACACACCACGGGTAAGTTTATATGTTTCCTCTTATACACCAAGAATTCACAGGAACTGATGAAATTCAGAAATGGTGAAGTGTTTATGATTGGCAGCCAGATTTTCGAGGCCATTGGTCGTAATTGACCTAGTTGTAAATGATCAAAAGTTAGCTCGAGGGCTCAGAAAACCATGTCCAAAAACAACGTTCAATGGATGAACACACAACGAGAAACTTCCTACAAGTTTTGCTATTTATGGAGAATTCACCAGAGTCGACGGGGCTGAGAACTAGCAAACAATTTCAAATAGCAATAGATTTTCTGAAGCCACCAGTCGTAATTGGTCCAGTTTGACCTAGTCAAATTGTGACTGGAGGCGTACAAAATGCCTTTTCCAAACTATCATGAAGAGTGTTTTTCCCCCAAATGATGGTTCCATGCAACTGTCTAGTAGAAATACTAGAGGATTGCGAAGGAACATAAACATTTCTCTGCTCATGATCTGAATAGGGACCTAATACAAAACCTAACTTTTCAATTTTAACCACTTTGTAAAGTTGTAAAAAAATGGTAACGAGCTCCAAGAAGGGCGGTGAAGAGAGCACCAACAGTTGATAGGGGTTGATCTAAGGTTTAATACGAATCCACACATAATAGGAAACATGGGAAGAGGTTGATCTCTTTTCTGGGGTTCAGGAGGTTATATTGCGAGTCTCTGAAAATCACATTTTTCTAACTTTGTGAGGTAGACAAAAATGGTTGTTGTATTTGACAACATCAACAAACCATCACCAATACCAACAGACACAAGTGCCCAATTATGACACCTTGCGTTAACAATGTATGAGGTTGTGGGAGAAATCCCAGTTGATGGTTGAGGTGCCACTTGGTTACACAAATCACAAAGTGGAGTTTTTTTGTTTTAAACTATCTAGTTTGGTTAAATATCCAATTGTATAATTATCCATTGGTTTACTGTTTATGTTATATTGCAAATGAAAGAACCAAATTACAAAAAATATAAAATATTTCGGTAAGGAGACCATGCTTGAAAGAATTGAATTGACCAAAGTTGTGGAGCTCGGTTCTACATCTTCACAAGGAATTTTTTCGAATGGTTGCGTGCATCCGAAAGACTCTTGCAATTTTCTTTACTCGAAAGTCTCTAGGGCCGTTTCAACAAAACCATTTATGCATATCCAAAAATATGAAGCATTCCATGAGGATACATTTGTCTGAGGTAAATGATTGAACAATTCATTGCTTTTCTACACTTTCCAAACAATTATTGGAGTCATCAAGAACCTTCAAGTATGAGTTGAATCACAACTAAAACCAAGTTCATCTCCCAAATTGTTACAATTTTTTTTTTGAGAGATGCACATAATTCCATCAATTCAAAATGGCAATTCTCTTGTTGTTAGTGCGAAATCACATCACCCCCAAATGAGTTATACAGGTTTTCTTTTCTAAGGTAGGGTCATTTGGTGTGATTGCATAACATTAAACTTTCCCCAAGGTGTGGGAGCTTTGAAAATGGAAAAATTCTCTAGATTGAAGGTTGGTTCCTTATTCCTTTGTTTAGGTGCATATGTGAGGATTTGCAGAGGATCTATCTCTATACCTAATCTAAAACTTGCCAAGGAGACAAGGGGTGAAAGAGTATAAAGAATAAGAAATAACCAAACTACCAGGTGATGCACCAAAGGAATGATGAACACTTATTTTGCCAATAGGCACAAACCAACAAAATGCATACAATAACAAGCACAGATAGCTAGATCTCTAATGTGATACTGTTAGTGCAAAATCACAACACCCCCAAATGAGTTATGGATATGCTTTTCTAAGGCAGGGTCATTTGGTGTGATTGCACAACATTTAACTTTCCCCCAAGGTGTGGGACCTTACAAAAAAGAGAAAGCTCTCCAGATTAAAGGCTGGTTCCTATTCCTCTGTTTAGGTGCATGTGTAGAAACTTGCAGAGGGTATTTTCTTGAACCTAATGTAAAATTTAACAAGGAGACATGGATAGAATAATTACAGAACTTGAAACAAAACTACACTACGAGGTGATGCACAAAAGGAATGAGGGACACTTGTTTTTCTAATAGACACAAACCACTCAAATGCATGCGATAACTAGACACAGACAACCAAATTTATAATGAAAGATTAGATGAAAGAAAAAGAGACAAGAGATGATCTAAAATCGATCACAGACGTGTTTTATTGCCTTGTAGATTGATACAATGCATTACAAGGAGGCCAAAGGGAAGAAATGTGTTACAGTTTAGTGGAAGGTCTAAAACCCGACGAGTTTCTTTGCCAGAAGAAAAGGGGAGCCTGTAAAACAAAGAATGTCCAACCCTTTACAATGGGTTCCAAGTTTGTATTTATAGATCAGATACAAAAGGGAGAAAAAGAGAGAAGCGAGAAAAACAACTCAAAATTCAACCACCACTATTTAATGACTCCCATGAAATCTGCCCCAAAATCTACCTTTACTGCATCGACCAATAGTTCGGCACCTTGAAAGAGGAGGAAATGATGGAGAAGATTGAATCTGATCTGGTAGTTGGAAGAAAAAGATCCTACATTGAAATCCCAAAGTCATTTCTCCAATTTTCTCCCACCTTACCTCCCAAAAATTAAAGTTTCAGACCCCCATGGTGTAGGCAAGGTCGAGATCTTTCTAACGGTGTCAGATTTGCAATAGTTAGAGCCCTTAGTCGAAAGATATGCCCCTTCAAAGTTTGCACCGGGCCTACACAAATGGGTGGGAAAACCAGTTTGAAAAATGGGCCCCTTCTTTAATATGGTTCTTCTGATTCTTTTATTGCACCATCTTTGGTAGAGCGATGCAAGTTGTTGGTAGTTAGGCAGGGTCTTAGTTGGGATGTCGAGATGGCTTCTAGAGCTAGGATCTTTGTAGACTCCTTAGTTAAGGAGTGTGTAGTGAATTTGGTACCCTTTACCACTACCTCGGATTTTCGTATCCTTATGTTGGCTTAGTATGGAGTCATCTTCGGCATGGACTGGTTGTCCACACATAGAGCCAGAGTGGATTATTACCATAAGATTATATCATGTACAGATGATCTAGGAGTTGAGTTAGTGATATAAGGGGTTAGGAGACCCATTTCCATTTGCACCATCTCCGCCATGCAGCTTAAGTGGTGTGTGTGACAGGGTTGTCAGATGTATGCTGTCACAGTTAGTGACAGATCGGAGGATGAGTCTAGTGGAGCATCGCTTGATGACCATCCCATCTTGAGATATTTTTTTGATGTATTTACAGGGGAGCTACCGGGGTTACCACCCCCACGTGAGATATATTTTCACATAGATATGGTTCAGGGATCAGAGCCTATCTCACAAGCACCTTATCGGATGACCACCCCTGAGCTCTGCGAGTTCAAGTTGTAGCTAGAGGGCCTTTTGGAGAAAGGCCTAATCTGTCATAGTGTATCCCCTTGGGGTGCACCGGTGATATTTGTAAAGAAGAAGGATAGATATCTACGGTTGTGTATTGATTACCGCCAGCTGAACAAAGTAACGATCAAGAATCGTTACCCCCTTCCACGCATTGATGATTTGTTTGATCAGATGAAGGGGGCCACAGTTTTCTCCAAGATAGACCTTAAGTCCGGTTATCATCTGTTGAGAATTACGGAGGTAGACATTCATAAGACCGAATTTCGTACGATATATGACCACTACGAGTTCATCATGTTGCCTTTTGGTTTGACGAATACCCCCGTAGTGTTTATGAGCTTGATGATTGGGGTGTTCAAGAAATTCTTGGATCACTTCGTGCTCATCTTCCTTGATGACATTTTGATTTACTCACGTACACATGAGGAGCACGATGGGCACTTTCGCCAGGTTCTTCAGTGTTTTTGTGAGCAACAACTTTACAGGATCCTGGAGAAGTGTGCGTTCTTTCAAATAGAGGTACAATATTTAGGCAACATCATTTCTGGGGAAGGTATCACAGTTGATCCTTCCAAGATTCGAGCTATTATGGATTAGCCAACACCCACTAGTGTGACAGAGGTGCACAAATTCATGGGTCTAATAGGTTATTACAGGAGATTTTTTCAAGAATCCTCTCGGGTTGCGCACCCCATCACTTCTTTTCAGCAGAAAGGGAAGAAGTTTGTTGTGTCAGACATATGTGAGCATGCCTTCACGACACTGAAGGAATACCTCACAACAGCACCTGTTCTTATAATGCCAGATCCGCAGGGTGAGTTTTTCATATGCACAGATGCTTCTTTGGTAGGAGTTGGAGGTGTGGTGATGCAGGAGGGCAGAGTAGTTGATTATGAGTCTCGCAAACTCAAAGATTATGATCTCAATTATCCATCTCATGATCTTGACCTTGTGGCAGCTATGCACACCTTGGTTTGATGGAGACATTTCCTTCTTGGCCAAATATCCACACTCCAGACTGATCACTTGAGTCTTCACTACCTCTTCACACAGCCCAATCTCAAAGCTCATCAGCAGCGTTGGATGGATTTTCTTTGTGAGTATAATATGGAGATAGAACATGTTAAAGGGAAGGAGAATGTGGTTGTAGATGATCTCAACAAGAGGAGACATGTGGTTATGGCCACTTCAGTGAGCACAAATTTATGGAGCAAGATCCTACATAAGCTTCCTCACGACAATTTCTACATTGCAACTAGAGTAGAGATCGAGTCTCACAGACCCCTTGAGGGTAAGCTCGATGGTTTTTCTTTAGAGGAAGATGGCCTTCTCAGGAACAGAGGCTGGATTTATGTTCCCAGAGATGGAGGATTAAGGTAGGACATCTTGGCAGAAGCGCATCGTGCACCCTATTTAGCCCATCCCGGGATGAAGAAGATGCACGCCACTTTGAGACAATTGTATCATTAGAGGGTACTTCGTAGAGACGTTGCTCAGTGTGTGTCACATTGTTTAGAGTATCATAAAGTGAAGGACGAGCATCAACATCCAGCTGGCCTTCTCTTTCCTCATGCTATACCAGAGTGGAAGTGGGACACCATTTCTATGGACTTCATTGTTGTGCTACCGATGCCGAGATACCACCGCAACGCTATCATGGTCATAGTGGATAAATTGATGAAAGTGGCTCATTTTTCTCTAGTGAAGACCACCTATACAGCTAGTGCAGTGGCATGCGTATATCTAGATGAGATTGTCAGATTGCACAGGATTCTGTGGAAGATCATTTGTGACCGCGATCCTCTGTATACTTCCCACTTTTAGACTACCATGCAACATGCCCTCGGGACAAAGATCAATTGCAGAATGACGTAGCACCCTGGGAAAGATGGAAAAAATGAGCAGGTGAATCAGATCTTAGAGGACATGCTTAGGATGTATGTTGTGGATCACCAGTCGAGAAGGGAGGATTATTTATACTTGGTGGATTTTTCCTAAAATAATAGTTTTCATAGTTTGATAGGCATGGCCCCTTTCCAGGCACTGTATGGCAGAGAGTGCAAGACACCTCTTAGTTGGGACAGGTTAGAGGAAAGGGTTTCTCTTGGGCCAGCTTTATTACAGGACATGGAGTAGCAGGTGGCTATGATTAGACAAAGACTGTTGTTGAGTGTTTGATATGTTTATGGGTTGGTTGGGTAGATTGCCTAAGTGAGGTGTAGGAGACGACTATGGGGATATTTCTTGTGGGGAGGCATAAGAGAATGTGGGGAGGCATAAGAGTTATTTTTTGGAGGTAGTTTGGGATGGGTTTCCACATTGGAAAAGAGATAACATGCATTTATTACTTGTTATGGGGGATCCATAAGAGGAGGGAGGCATAAGGGAATGGGAGGTATAAGAGGTACTTCGGAGAGGCATAAGAGTATGTAGGGGTTTTGAGATGAATATATTGGTGGGTTTTAAGGTGGACACCCATTTCCTTTTGGGAGGTATAAGTAGTTTCCCCCATAGATCTTACTCCTTTGGATTTTGTATGATGAAGCCTTGTGTATTTTGTTGTTGTCTTTCTTGTGACTCTCATTGCATTATTTGGACTGTATACGATTGTAAAATCTAGAATTGTGTTGTGGAAGCTTTTTTATTTCCATGAGTTGAATCCATTTCCTATTGTAATGTGGTTGGGGCTCGGGGGCCAATGAGGAGGACGACTTCTCCTCCTCATTGGAATTCTTGGTTGGGTGGAGAGCGTTGCCTCTCCCCCTTTTCTTTGTTGTGACCAAATGAAATCTGGCAGATCTCTCTTGTTGTTATTTCTTAGAGCTGTGTATGAAGAAAATTTCGCATTCCTCTTTAGGTTCCTTATTGTAAAAATTTCCCACTTTAAGTGGATGACATTGTAATATTATTTGTGGTGAAAAGATGCTATGTTTTTTTTGATGTGAAAGTTACATTTGAATGAGAAATATTTATTTTGTAAGTTGTCATTTGGTGAACAGAAAAGAAGTTCTAAAGGAAATTATTTCAGTTTAACAGAAGTTGATTTACTTTATATAAAATGGAGTTGCTCCTGTTTGGAAATATGTTGATTGAAATACTTTTGCAAACTCTCTGTTTGAAGGCTGGAAAAGTCTATTTTAGGAAATATTACATTTCCCTGTATTATTTTAAAGGCATGTTTTTAAAATAGAACTACATTCTTGCTCTTCACACATTGATTAAAGGAAAGTTAAACATTGTAAAATTGGAATGGAATGAACTTAAATATTTGAAGGATGGTAAATGAAATAGATTAATTTACAGTTTAAAATACATAGATTTCATTTAGATCACTGTAAACCTACAATAAACATCATAAAAATGTTCATAAAAATCTATAACAATGAAAGACAAGTAGAAACATTAAAATGAACTAAGGATGATCAAAACACATTCCAAAACTAATTATATTGCTCAAAAAAATTTACTCTGAACTTTATTAATCGGGTAAGAGGTAGAAAAACACCTTTGCAGAAAAAGGAGAATTAAATACATTTTGAAATCCCAACAATGATCAATTAATCCTTGTAAATCCATCAAATTTCTATCAAGTTTGATTCTCCATGTTGGTTTGGCATAATGGAGAAGGAAGAATGGCAGATCGAATTAATCTAGCAGTTGAAAAGTTCAGTTCACATTTTATATGGCAGGAAAGACCTTTTCTTAAATTTCACCCATCTAAGTTTATTGAAAATAAGATTTTGTACTTCCTATGCAAGGAGGAATTCGAGCCCTTTCTATAAAGTCCTTATTTTCTCAAATCCGAGCTTCCAGTCAAAATTTATGGCCATCTGAAGTTTTGTATCAATTTTGTTTTAAAAAAATAAAAATTTCTAAGTTCAAAAGTTACTTTTGCTAAGTTTACTCCGCGGCCCCATAGTCCCACCACTTTGCTTTTGGAAAACAAATTCTGTGGGTTCGTGGGCCGGCGTCTTCTAACTTCAATTTTTGAAAAATTGGCAAAAATTCCTAAGTTTCCCCACTAGCCCTCCTTCATGCAGGTCATTGTTGGACTGACACATGGCTTCGTTAGGCATCGGAAGAGGCGCGGGTTGTTTTTAACCTTTGTGATTTTTAACACAAAAGCCAAAATTTATATGCTTCCCCCGATGGTCTGCTTTCCGGACACATGGCATCTCTAAGCATCGAAGGAGGCGTGGATGTTTTAAAACCTTTTCACCCTTTCAACAAAAAGAGATAAAATCCAAATTACCTCCGGCGATCCGCCTTCCCGTGTTGACTTAAAAGCTTGGACATGTGACCTTTGCATTATTGACCTCACAAGAGCATACCAAATTTGAAAGGGTAACAACCTAAATGAGATGTGTGAATACAATATTAAGATTTCTTAAATGTAAAAAGATATATTAAATAAGAAACATAAATGCAACATGAACAACACTAAGAAAATACAAATATGAAAAAATAGCCAAACTAGAAAATTGATTATAATTAATATAGAGAGAGGTGTCAAAAGAAAAGAATAACATTAAAATGAATGAATCCATCGTGAGAACAAGAATATTGAGTAGGAACACTCAAAAATTTCAAGCAAAGAGATGGGAAACCATAGACGATAAAAAATACCTTGAGCATCAAGATGGACATACAATAATAAATAAATTAATGGGAAACCAAAAATTTTACATAAATATCAACATCTTTGTTGCATGATAGACAACAATTCAAAATGGCACCAGAAAAAAAATATGTAATTTATGGTGAACAAAAAGAACATGTCGCAACGTTCCATTATAATCCCTAAAAAATAGACTAGGATTTCGTTAGCGAGAAAATTTGTCTTGTGGACAAATTGGTGGGTTTCAAGCCAATGCTCTGGGAATCTAAGTCCCTCTACTTGAATGGTACAACTTCCATAGGTGCATGCATAAAAGGTGGATTTTAATGGTGGCCTTTCGACCAGAGATCCAATAGGGACACTCCACTGACCTGGTGGCAAAGCTAGCAATGTCTCACTAGAGAAGAAACTTTGTCTTAGAGAGGGGAAGGAGAGTGAAAATGGAGGTAGGAGAAAACTAATGTTGTGAGTAGAATATTAGATGCCCACACACATTAATTAGAAATTTCATTTACATGCATTTATAGTTAAAAGAAAAATAAATCCGCAGGAGAAGCTACAAGACCAAAAAATTCATTGGTCACAAGGTACCAATCAATCCCTCAATCAAAAAGGAAACAATTCCTTCTTTTATTATTGAAGCTAAAGCAGAATTTGTACAGAGCTTTGAGAATAGAGGAAAATCTAAGGAAAAGGGAAAATAGAAGAAGTATGGCATTTTCTGTCTTTTCCAGGTACAGAGCACTCTGGTCTTTTTGAAATCAATCACCAACCCTTTGGAATGGCTATGAGGAGCCATTATATCCTTTGCCAAAATGGTTACAAATTTACAAATCATTTATGCCTCTTCAAATTACTCTATTGCGAAGAAAACACTCATGGCGGGTTAAAAACTAGATCGTGCAATGCAAACGTTAGATTTGATTTGCCAGTTTGAATACATACCGTTTGATTTTATCTTATAACTTTGAAATTGGGCTATCCACGTGGAAAGAAGAGATTGGAGCGGGTACGAGGGAAAGACCTTTGCGTTTTACGATTTTTTTAAAGATTTGGAAATTTGGAACAAATTGGCCCGTACCCCCGCTTCAACTTTTTAACTTAGGCACGTGGCACGTTTTCATTGGAAATGGGGTCATGGCCCTTTTCTCAACATTTTAACCTTTTTTAGAAAAAGGCTCAAAAACTCAAATTCCTCCGCCGTTCCGCTCTCCTGCTTTGACTTCTTCCCTACAGGCTTCAACTTTGAATTTTTCCCTTTAAAGCCTAATCGGGGCTGTGGGTCACTTTTTAAATTTTTTACTTTTTTACAAAGAGACTCAAAATCTCAAATCCCCCCGATGGCCCGCTCATCCGCTTTGAATTTTCAACGGCGGGCTTCACCTTTGACTTTTTCCCTGCGGGCTCAAGATTTGACTTTTTCCTTGATAGCTTGATCGGCGCTGCGGGTTACTTTTTAACTTTTTGCCTTTTTTACAAAGAGGCTCAAAATCTCAAATCCCCCCGATGGCCTGCTCGTTCGCTTTGAAAGCATCTTCTAAAATTGCGCCAGGTTAATACGTGTCTCCTTCCGCAGGGGTTAGAATTTTCAACGGCCAACTCTGCCTCTCCAATGACTCCGACCACGTGGCAATCTGGCGTTGATTTGGTAATTGACCCTTTCGATGCCACCTTCGGAATTGCATCATTGCGGCACATGGAGCCGTCCGCTGAGCCTTCCATACTTAGATGATTTTAGCCTGTTTTACCTTCATTTTGTACCTGGGACACGTGGAAAGCCTGCGCTTAATTGAAGATTGTACCTTGGACCCTGCCCCTAGAGTTGCGTCGTTTGGACGCATGGCTGCTTCTGCTAGATTTTTAAATATGACGAAACCGCATCCAATAAGAGAGACCCACGTATCACCTAGGGGTTGCTGAGGTAAAATTTGATGGGGAAGGAAATGCCCAGCATTCCCGACTATGGGAAAAATACACAGAGGAAGAGAACTTCAACATTTTGATTCCAATTTTTGAATTTCCTTCGTAAGCCGGAGGCATGGAGGAAAAACAATGATTAGATGACCCAGATCATGAAACAAGCAAACAATTTCAATCAAAAAGGAGATTGTCAAGAGGATATTTCGTGCACAGATTGAGAGATGGAGAATTTCTCAAAACAAGCAAAACAGATATTTAAACAACACTAGGGCACGGATTTTGCTATCTCTTCGAACCTTCAACTTGGCTTAAATACTTTAGGAGGACGAGAGCTTGAAATTTTGAATTTAACTTGGAAAATGAAAACCAGTTTTCGGGAGACAACAGATTCTCTTTCGAATACTTAAATGTAATAGATATTTGTAAAATGCAGTCAAATAAGTACATACAAACATTAACTAGACGTTTTGAATCTACTTAGAAAGAAAATACTCATTTGGAAATTTTTCATCATCTCATGAAGTCGTTGTTATCTTTAGGGACCTTGGTGGCCATAGGAGAGATGATTCTGTGCAAATCTTGTCACTGTTTTGAAATCCATGCACATTAGCATACATTTCTTGACAAAGGAACTATCTGAAATTGTTATAAGAGTAATGCTTACTGAAAGAGGTCATCAATAAATGGGAAATCAATACAGAAGTCTATAAATTGAATGGTTTCTATTCTCATCGGGTGTAGGTATTACATGCACGTGCAACATTTATAATCGGCAGTGAAGACTAACCATAGGAGGTAATAAAAAGCTTAAATTCTCGTCTTTGGAGAATACAAAAATATTACGCCAAGCACTTGAATATAATGAAGTGGACGGTCAGATTTTCGTAGTACCGAAAGTGGTCGGCGATGATTAAGTTTTGCTAAACAGTTCACGGGGGGAAATTGAGAAGCCAAGTGGAGTACTTCGACTGATCACAGCCAAAATGATGTCCATCATCGGTTATGAGGAGGAGTACTTCGATCGATCACCGCCAAAAGGTTATAAGACCCACATTTCTTCAGTGCTGTCAATTTCCAGGCTGTGCAATATTTGGAATATCCATGTGAGGACCATATTTGGCTGTCCAAGACTTCGACGCGCGGAAGATTGACACACGTGGACGGTCAGATTTTCATAGTACTGAAGTTTTGCTCTCAGAGCCCCGTAGCGAAACGGTTCACGTGGGAAATTGAGAAGGCCGAGTGAGTACGAGCTTTCTTTTTAACCCACTTAGAAGTAGCTTCGTCGATTCATTCTGTGTAGAAATGGAGCCGCGTTTCATAAGTTTTGACGCTTCTCCCTACTTGAGAGTTTACTCTGATGGAAGTGTGGAACGCTTACCACCTCCAGACGATGTGCCCCCCGGGAATTCACCCGACGGAGAAGTGGCCTCCAAAGACGTCATTTTGGATGACAACACGGGGCTTTACGTGCGCATCTACCTTCCTCACGGTATGGATAAGACCCACAAAATTCCTCTAGTCGTTTACCTTCACGGAGGGGCCTTCTGCATACAGTCCCCGGCCACCGCAAGGTACCACGATTATCTGAATTTACTGGTCAAACAAGCCAACGTCATCTGCGTCTCTGTGAATTTCCGGAATGCACCGGAACACCGCCTCCCTGCCGCCTACGACGACTGCTTCAGCGTGCTCCAATGGCTGGAAACGGGACTCGATCCCTGGATCGAATCCCATGCGGATCTCGCAGCCTGCTTCGTGGCGGGCGACAGCGCGGGAGGAAACATCGTTCACCATGTGGGAACTCGCCACAAAGAATGGGAGCGCCTGCGTTTGGTGGGGGGCATTCTGGTTCACCCCTTCTTTGGTGGAGAAGAAATGATCGGGTGCGAGCGGAGCTCTCAAAACCAGGGATTGATGAAAAGGTGTGACGATATCTGGAAGTTGGTTCTGCCAGACGGGGCCAATAAAGATCACCCATTCTGCAACCCTCTTGCACAGGGCTCTGCAACCTTTTCCAATCTTGTTTATTCGAGGATTGCTGTGTTTGTTGCGGAAAAGGAGATTTATAAAGAGAGACATGTCTATTATTACGAGGCGCTGAAGAAGGCGGGCAAAGATGCGGAGTTGATTGAGACGAAAGGCGAAAACCATGATTTCCATCTCTACACTCCTCATTCCGAGAATGCGCCCTTGATGATGAAGCAAATCTGTTATTTCCTACATTCATCATCGTCATCTTCGTCAGTAATTAAAAAACTGCAGCTTCCATCTATCGCAAAAAAAAATTGTTCTTAGATCACAAATTTAAACTATGTAAAAAATAAAGTATAATATATTTACCTTCTATTTAAAATAAGTTAAGTGCCCCCATGCAATAAACCGTAGGCAGAACATCCTAAGCTATAATACCAACTCTGTTTTGGTGGTGTTTTACATTTCTGGATAAGTTTGTTTTTAAGTTGAAGTTCAGTTATTCAGTGGACAGGGAGGATAAGTTACAACACACATTAATTTCGACTGATAGCAGCCCTGAGAGCGACGATGGCGGACGTCGATCCGGCTGTAAGATTTGTTGTGTAACTGTTCCTGTCAAAACTGTAACGCCATGCTTTTTATTCAAGTAATATCTATTTTTTCCGTTTAGACATGCTGCCGATTGAACGTACTGTATTTCTTCTATTGTTTTGATTAACGCTTCCGCACATGCTGCTAATGCAGATTGAAGGTGCAGAGCAGTGGATGTTTGAATGTTTATTATTTTTATTAATTTCGTGAGTTCATTGGTGTTAAAATGATTTTGAAAAACGAGTGGGTCGGTTTGGTAAGTATTCATTTGCGTTTGGAGCCTAAGTTACTGTTGGATTTTGCAAGGCGTTTAGACGTTTTTAGTCATTTTAGATGTCAAAATACAGCCATTTTAAAAATATCACTGTCATAGTTGACAGGTATATATATAATTTAAATGACAAAATACATGTATATTCAAAATTTGACTCTCTCGATAAATTAAGATTTAAATAGCTATTACATATTTTATTGATTTTAATTTATAAATGGTTTTTTAATCTGTTTGATTTTTTATAAATAAAAATTGGATAAGAAAGGTAAAATTTGAAGATTGGCCGTACAAGCTTAGAAGTTGGAAGTTGGAAATAAAACTCATTTTCTATATAATTGCAACTTTGCATTAGTAAGTTGTTTATATCATTTTCTTCAAATTTGTTTTTAAATTGTAATTTGATATTCTATTTTAATATTCTCATAAACTTTAATGATGTTTATGGATTTTCAAATTGTTTAGTGCAGCATCATTTTTTTTTGGGAAAAAATGAATATGTGAAAAACTATGATATTGATTAGTACAATCTATTATCCATTGTTAAATAAAAGCCACATAACTATGAGAGAATATTACAAAGAACACCAACATCCATATATAATTTAATTTATGTATTTTGTAATAGTTATTGTAAAAAAAAATTGACGTGCATATTAAATATTAAACGCCAAATGACAACCATATAATTTTGTAGACTGTGACATGTAACATTGAACATCAAAATCCAGCACTGCTAAATAGGTACCATACCTAGATGAGCGTACCAATAAATGTGATATTATTTATGATTGCGAGTCTTTATAATAAAATTAAAAGGGCTCCATAGAAGTTTAAATTGTACCTAATATTGGTGTATTGAAAAGGGTAAATCATATGATAATATATTAACCTCAACAAAAATGGTGGTGTAAATTTAAATAAATGTTGTGTTGCAAGAAAATTGATTGTGTGTGAATTTCGTTTTGATGAAATAGTAGATATCTTACAAAAAAATAGTACAATTATTCACAAAACAAAATGGCAGCATAGAAGCACACCACTATATGTTACATTAGCTCATAGGTGCAGGAGAAGTTTATAAAAACATCAATACAATCATAAAAAACAAGTGGTCATTAAGTGGCAACCAAGAAGAAGGAAGATATTTGTCATCCAGCTTGCCCCAACAACCATCTGGAAGGTTAAGCCTTTAAGGCATGAGCTACTAGCCCATGGTTGTCTTTTCAGTAACTTCAGTTGTGTCTTCATTTCCTTGTTCATAGCCTTCGGTTAAAGAACTACAAAGATAACCAAAGGGCCTTTTCTGTAGAAGAAGGTAAAGCATTGTTGTTGCATCACGGTGTTGGTCTGCCCCAACCCCAATATAAGGGTGTGGAGGAGAGTGACAACAAAGTAGAGAGCCCCACACTGAAAACCAAATTAAATGTTAGGTGGGCCCTAGGAAATAATTGGAGTGGGCACCCTTCTCACAATTTTAATTCATATTTTTTGCTATCAAGTAAATAAATAAAAACTTACTACATTCTCATATTTTGAAATTTGTGTTAGGCTCATGTAATAAATCACAAATTTAGACAAGTTATACAATAAAAATTAAAATGTCCTATAAAAGTATCATGTAAGGCTAAGAAATATTACATGGATGGAGATAACTAATTTGTGAGAAGTTCAAAATGGAGAAAATACAATTTGGTATTTAAGATTACTTGTAGGTCTGAATTACCAATATCAAATGGGTGATAGGACTCAAATGTGAAGCGAACACTATTGTTTCGTGAAGAAATACAACTTCTCATATAGCTCCCATGGTTTTGCAAGGAGCGGTATTCGGACCGGCGATATTAGTTCCTTCATTAAAAATAATAGGCATTCCCAATAAAAAATAAGGAATACACAATAATATACTTCATTCCTTTAATTATAATCACCTCTATTTGATACACAATCAACATTATAAATAATACATAAACATTTTTTTAGAAAAAATTACACAATTGTATAATCTAGAGATTATATACGCAGGATAATAGGAAACAATACCAACAAAATCATATGAGGTCATAAATTTTCTAGATTTTTTTACTTGTAATAATAGTATAATACCTTTTAATGTGAATACGTGCAAATTTATGTTATTATATAAGAATTTGAATAAGTGTGTCACTTAATATTAAATCCTTGGATAAAATTTTCAAATGTTATATGTTGGTTCAAGGAAAACAAAGAGAATACATCAGAAAAAGGTAAAGAGGAAAATGTTGCAAGTGAGGTAAAACAAGATGCCCTTATTCTATCATTAGATAATATATTAGAATCTTGGGTTTTAGATTCTGGAGCTTCTTTCCATGTTACCCCTAATAAGGGTTATTTCAGAAATTATGTTCACAGTGATTTTGGACAAGTTTATTTAGGAGATGATGAGCCATGAAATATTACTGGTAAAGGTGATGTTCATCTAAAGCTGCAGAATTGAAATCCATGGGTATTGAAAGATGTGAGGCATGTGCCAAGCCTCAAGAGAAATATAATATTCGTAGGGCAACTTGGTGAGTCTAGATGCATGGTTACATTCATAGCCGATTCTTGGAAGGTTACCAAGGGATATATTGTTGTGGTAAGAGGTAAGAAGGTGGGAAATTTATATCTGTCTACCTGTGATAGTAATTCCTTTTTAGTGCTATCTATTACAGATTCAGATGCAACAATGTGGCATAATAGGTTAGGCCATATGAGTGAAAAAGAATGCATATCCTAAAGGCTAAGGGTAAGTTATCAAATTTGAAACAATTAGATCTTGAATTTTGTGAGCATTACATATTTGGAAAGCAAAATAGAGTGAGATTTCTTAAGGTTGGGTCAGCAAAGAAGCAGAAATTGGAGTTTGTACACTCAGATGTGTGGGGACTAGCTCAGGTAGCTTCTATTGGAGGATCCCCATATTATGTGACTTTCATTGATGATGCCACAAGGAAGGTATGGATTTATTGTATTAAGTGTAAATATGATGTTTTTGAGACTTTTAAAAGGTGGAAAACCCTTGTGGAAAGTAAATTAAAATTAAAATTAAAGCTCCTTAGATCTGACAATGGTGGTGAGTACTGTAGCAAGGCTTTCAATTATTATTGTTCAATGAATGGAATATGAAGAAATAATGGTTCCTAGAACTCCACAAGAGAATGGGGTTGCAAAAATAATGAACAAAACAATCATGGAATCTGCTAGAAGCATGAGGATACGTGTCAGTTTGCCTGTAAATTTTTGGGCAGAAACAGTGGATACAATAGTGTACTTGATCAACCGTGGACCTTCAACAACACTGGATGGTGGAATACCAGAAGAAGCTTGGTCTGGAAAAGAGGTAGATTTTTCTTTTCTTAGAGTTTTTGGCTCAGAAGCTTTTGTGCATATTGATAGGGAAAATAGGAAGAAGTTGGATGGTAAATCTAAGCGATGTAATTTTATTGGTTATGGATCTAGTGATTTCGGATATCGTATTTAGGATTTAGAAGATTATAAGATTGTTAGGAGTTTTGACATTGATTGGAATAAAAAAAAATGTATAGGGATTAGGTTTTGGTGCCTAAAAATGAATAGATTGATGATATTTTAAAGGAAAATCAACTTTCAAATATAAAACAAACATCCGTAGACACTGGAGTCAATTTTACAGAAGCCGTTACCGGTCAAGCTAACCGGTATTGACAGATAGGATCGGGTTCATAACAGACAACTACTGGAACCGATGTTGGTACTCCTCAAAATGATGGTGGTGAGGCAACTACAATCAATCGACAGATAGAGGAACCATGATCTGTTACAGAATTGTGATCGATATCAGGAGACTGGCGTTGGTCACTGAAAGAGGTTGACACAAACATGCAGCAGGCGCAAAATGAGCCCTAGAAACCCCATATCTCAGTGAGAAGGTCACAAAGAGTAAGTTGACCTCCAGAGATATTTTCACCTTCCTTTTCTTATTTATTATTGATTGATAGTGATGAACCTAAAAGCTTTGAAGAAGCATTGAAGGTAGATACCCATGTGAAGTGGAAGCATGACATGAATGAGGAGATGGAATCCTTGGAACAAAATCAGATATGGGATTTGGTCGAGTTACCAGCATGTAAGAAATCACTTCAAAACAAATGGGTTTACAGGATCAAGGAAGAAGAGGGTGGACTGAAAAGATACAAGGCAAGGCTTGTCGTAAAGGGATTTGTACAGAAAGCAAGTATTGATTTTGACGAGATTTTCTCTCCAGTAGTTAAGATGAATTTTATTTTTACTGTTCTAAGTTTGGTTGCAACAGAAGATTTGCATTTATAACAGCTTGATGTTAAGACAAATTTTTTTCTTGGTGATTTGGAGGAAGAAATTTATATGTAGATGTCGTTTGGTTATGAAGTCAAGGGTAAAGAGAAAATTGTGTGTAGATTGAAAAAGAGCCTATATGGGCTCAAACAATCTCCAAGGAAATGGTATTTGAAATTTGATAGTTTTATGCATGAGCATGGTTATATGAGATGTGAATTTGACCATTATGTTTATTTTAAGAAGCTTGAAAATGGGAGCTATGTTATTTTGTTATTGTATGTGGATGATATGTTTATTGTAGGATCTAGTATGCAAGACATTGGTAAACTTAAAGAAAGGATAGCTCACACAGTTGTAATGAAGGATTTGGGAGCTGCAAAGAAAATTCTTTTCATGAAAATTCATCGAGACAGGAAAAACAAGAAGTTGTATTTGTCTCAACAGGCTTATATCAATAAGGTGTTGGAAATGTTTAACATGCATAATTCAAAACCTATTAGTACACCTATGGTTAGACACTTCAAATTGAGCAAAGATTAGTGTCCTTCATCACACGAGGAGGTTGAGTATATGATACGTGTTCCCTATGCTTCAATAATAAAAAGTATTATGTATGCCATGGTTTGTACTAGACCAGACATTGCACAGGCAGTGGGAGTTGTGAGCAATTTTATGGCTAATCAAGGTAAAAAACATTGGAAAGCAATCCAATGAATTCTTAGGTATTTGAGAGGGATATCTGGTATGGAGTTATGCTATGGAGGGTCATATACTTCTTTATGTGGCTATGTTGATTTAGATATGGATAGAGATTTGGATGCTAGGAGGATCACGACTGGATTATATGTTTTCACAGTGTTAGGAAATAAGTGATAAAATATGCGAAACAATCCCTCATAGAATCACAACAATAGAAACTAATATGCAGAAAATATTACAAATCTCAAATAAAAGTTCAGAATAAAATAACTCAACACAAAGAGATAGTATTTAACATGGTTCACCCAATTTGGGAAACTTCCACCAAGAATCATTTACTCATATTTTATTATAAGCCACCACTCTCTCAATACAATACCCAAATCTTTTTGGAGCTATGCACAACAAACTCTATAGAATTCACACCCAAATTCAGACACATCTGTAATGTTACATAATACCTACCATATGCAAAAAACCACATAAGTAGACAAATACTTAAGAAGTTTTACAAAATAGTGGGCATCCAAACCATAGGTTGAAACCATCCTATAAAACTATGGGTCAAAAATCCCACCCATATTAGAAAAGCATGTTTCTCGGTATATTAGGCACGTCTAAAGGAAAAAAAATATCAGGGTCCCCAAACCCCGGCTCGGGGGTTGCCACCCTGAACTCTGGTGAGACATTTTTGGAAAGTGTATGGTAGTCTTAGTGTATAGTCTTCAACACTTTCTCACATGAAAATAGGCTCCACAACATAACAATCTCCCACTTGGAGACTAGTTTTCCTCTAAACGAGCTTCTCAACCCTTCATTAGTTTCCGTGAAGACTAGCCAAATATGAACACAACTTCATTTTTTCTCTTGTGACCACCTTGATCATCATGTCTGCAGGATTTTGAATGGTATGAATCTTCTCCATCTTTAACTTGTCTTCCTCCAAATTATTCCTGATGAAATGGTACCTTAACTGTATATGCTTTGTCCTAGAGTGGAAAACAATGTTCTTAGCTAGGTGTATAGCACTCTCACTATCACTATGCATCTTTCCTTCCTCTTGATTATGCCCGAACTCCTCAAGCAATTGTTGTAACCAAATCATTTCTTTTCTTGCCTCTATTTATGCAACATACTTAGCTTCCGTGGTTGACAAATCGACCATCTTCTGTAGTCATGAAATCTATCTCACTATTTTCCCACCTACAATGTAAACATAACCTGTCGTGTTCCTCTTGTTGTCTACATCTCTAGTGATATAAAAATCTACATAACCACAAAAAGTGGTTTCTTATCCATTGTACCAAAAAAAATATCCTCATAGTCCCTCTCAAATATCGAAGGATCTACTTTACTACTTACCAGTGATCTCTACCCTAGATCACTCATAAATATACTCTCCTCTCCCACTACATGGGAAATATCAGGCCTTCTGCACACCATGGAATACATCAAGCTACCAACCGCTGATGAGTAAGATACCTTAGACATCTGGTTTCTCTCCTACTCTATCTTTGGATACTTCTCCTTTGATAACTTGAAATGACCTGTCAAAGGAGTCTCAACTAGTTTAGCATCCTGCATGTTAAACCTCTCTAATACCTTCTTAATGTACTCTTCCTAAAATAAATCCAGCTTCCATTCCTTCCTATCCCGAGATATCCTCATACCAAGGATTTTTTTGGCTTCCCCCCAAATCCCTCATAGAAAAGGATTCACTTAGCTACCTCTTGAGTAATTTTATTTCATGCTTGTTTTTACCTGCAACCAACATGTCATCCACATACAAACACATGATAATCTAACTGTCATCCTCAAATTTCTTTGTATACATGCAATGGTCAGAATGGCATCTAATATATCCTTGATCCATCATGAAGCTATCACATTTCTTATACCATTGACACAAATATTGTTTCAAGCCATACAATCTCTTACTTAGTTTGCACATCATTTCCTCTTTACCTTTGACCTCATAGCCCTCTGGTTGTTGTATATATAGATCCTCCTCCAAATCACCATGGAGAAATGTAGTCTTTACATCAATTTTATCTAAGTGCAAGTCTTTTGCTGCAACTATTCCAAGAATAGTTCTAATACAAGTCATTTTTACTATAGTAGAAAAAATCTCATCAAAATCTATACCTTTTTTTCTATGCAAACCCCTTGACCACTAACCGCGGCCTTATATATTTTCTTGCCTCCTTATTCCCTCTTTGACTCTAAACACCCACTTTTTATTTAGTGCTCTTTTGCCTCCGGATAGCTTCATCAAATCCCATGTCTGGTTCTCCATGAGAGCCTAATGCTCCTCATCCATGGCTTTATTCCAGCTTCTTCCAGACATCTACCTCCATTACTTCACCAAATCTCTCTATCTCTCCAATGTCAATGAGTAATAAATAATACAGAGAAGGAAAAAAATGTTCAGGTTCTCTTCTTACCTCTAGAAGACATCCTCAATATAGGAGTTTGGAGTTCTTGTTGAGGAGGTTCCTGAACTGATTCATGTGTCACTTTCCCATCCAGAATATCCTCTACCGCTACATATTATTTCTTGGATTCTTCCTTGTTTTCCTACAACTACTGATTATACATGACTTTCTTGTTCGCTTTACAGGTTAGAGAATAATTCGGCGATCATCCAAAAATATATAGGCGACCAAAACTAAAGGTATTAAAACTTGTGTGGCATAACAAAAAACAGTTTATGAGATCATGTGCAGTCATTGTATCACGTTGTTCTTCCTCTTTCATTGGGGCCTCTTGATTTTCTAGTTGTTATTACTGATGTATCTCTACCATTCATTGTGAGGAGCTTAATGAGGAGAATAAATAGAGATTGAATATCTCTTACTCAGTCTTATTTAATCACAATCACGTATAATATTTTTAGGGACATTTACAAAAAATAATCCTTGGAATGCATGGAGTCATTACTAACAATAAGAGGGAATAATTGAATAAAGAACAAAAATAGCCTAATACTAAAATAATACGTAGACTATGCTAACATTCCCCGTTTATTACAATATTACTTGTAATTATGACCCCTGAAAAGTTCAAATTTCACTTTGCTAAGAGATTTTTTGAGAATATCAACAACTTGTGCTTCTGTAGGACAATACTGGAGCTGAATGTGATGGTTCAAGATGTGCTCTCAAATGAAATGACAATCAATCTCAATATGCTTCATTTATTCATGAAAAAATTGATTCTGGATGAGATTCAACACACTTTGATTGTTGTACAATAGAGAATAGGTGATTGTTTTTTAGGAATTACCATGTCATCCAAAATGTGACAACCATACTGCTTCACACATAGCTCCTCGTGCAGCGTGATCTTCTACCTCTGTGGATGAGATAGAAATAACATTTTACTTCTTTCTTATCAATAAGATAGAAGGAAGGTTAGATATTTACCCTTATGCTAAGGGCATTTTTATTATTGCTTTCGAATCCATTGCTGATAAGAATATCATTCCTAAGAAACTCTGGACCTGTCAGCAAAAATACCTTATTTTTAAAACCCTGGTTCCCATCATTTAACCCACTCACTGAATCCTTCTCCCGTAAACCGATCTAGATTTGATTACCCCACCTTCCTCTACAATTCTAGGATCAAAAGTTTCTGATATCCATAGGTAATGCCTTGGGCAGTATCATTAACATTGACTCCCAAACCTCCAATTTTACCCATACAACCTATGCAAGAATTCTTGTTGAGATTGATACTTCAAAGGATCTTCCAGCTCATATTGAGCTAAAAGTGCAAGATAGATCCTGGACTCAGCCTCTGGACTATGAAGGCCTACCTTTTAGATACAGGAGATGTTTCTCTTTAGGACATTCGGCCACTAATTGCGAGATAGTAAAACAGAAAAATGACAAAGGCAACTGGTGGAAAAATGCCCTCCCGGAACATATGGTGTTTGAACCAAATAACATTCCTGATGTGGATGAGGAGGTGGCTATTGTCCCTGATAGTAATATTGATACTGACATGGATGACAGGCGGGAAATGACCCCTTCGCGTGAAAAGACACCCGGGGGATGATGCTAAAAGGTCTAGAAACATTGAACCAAATGTGTCTTTAGCGACTATGGTCCCCCTTGGTTCAAGCAATAATTATCAACCGATTACTGACCTTGAGGTTCTTATTCCTTTGCAGGAAATTTCAGATGCTTGGATCACAGTTAGGAAATAGAAAAATACCTTCTCCAGGAAAACTGCCTATCCTTAGAGATAGTTCTCCAATGTTGTTTGGCTATCTCTTAGCTGGACATCAGTTGTTTGTTTGTTGTTCTTCTGCTGTTTTTTGTTGTTATTCTATTGGTTTTTTGGAACTTCTCTTGGTAGATCTTGGTAGATTGGTTTCTTTTATGCCGTGTGGGCCTTAAATGTTTAAATCTGGTTTGCAGAGCCTTGCTGTACAAGGGTATAGTCCCCTTTCAAAAAACTATTTGCCAATAATAAAAAAAAAACAAGATAGGCCCAGATTTGAGATGAAATATGTATCGTGTGGTTGACTTCCTGTCATCAACAGATCTAGCATGGTCCGATTCGACGTATCCCTATAAGAAGAATTGATCATTCTTCTTATATTCCAGACCATAATCAACTGTTCCATGGACATATCTAAAAATATGATTTGTTACAGTCCAGTGACATTTCTTTGGCTCCTGTATGAATCTGGAAAGATAGCTGACAACATAGCATAAAAACTAGTCTAGCATATGTCAAATAGATCATCCCTCCAACAAATTTCCTGTAGAGAGTAGCATCTACTTCAGGTGAGTCCTGGAATCTCGAAATTTGCAATCATTTCTCCATGGGAGTGGATATAGGTTTATAGTTTGGAACATTCTATATTACTTTTCCAGGAGTATCTTAGCATAATTTATCTGGGAGAAAAAAATGTGATGCTCCTTTTGCCATATCTCTAAGCCAAGACAATAATGTAGTAGCTCCAAATCTTTCATGTTGAAGGTTCTTTTGAGATCATTCTTGATAATATCAAATAATATTTTGAACTACCAGTGATCACAAGATCATCCACATAAATAACAAGAATGACAATTTATTGTACCTAACTTTTTTATATACAAATTGGAATTTGAGGGGCTACAAGTGAACCCATGTTATGCAAAAGGTGATCGTCTGATCTTGATATACCATGCCCTTAGAGATTGTTTCAGTCCATGCAATGATTTGATGAGACAACATACCTTCTTAACATGCTCTTCATCAACAAATCCTCTAGGTTGGGTCATGTACACTTATTAATTGATATCAACATTTACGAAAGAACTCTTAAAATGTCCATATACTAAAGTCTCCATCCTTTCTATGCTGCAAGTGCGTAAAACTAATCTTATGGTCTTGATATTCCGTAGCGGGTGTGAAGGTTTCTTCATAATCGATTCCCTCTTTCAGAAAATATCCTTTTGCTATAAGTCGTGCTTTGTGTTTGTCGATGGATCCATCTACCTTATATTTTTTCTTGAAAGCCCATTTGAATCCTATGGGTTTCTTTCCTATAGGCATATTGACAAGTTCCCATGTTTGATATTCCATGAGTGAGACATATTTCTACATCTATGGCTTACTTTCCAATAAGGTTTATTGAATGCTTCCTGAAAATTATTAGGCTCGGAGCTATTAATAATTGAACTCATGAGTGCAAAAATTACTTCATTTCTTTTTTGAATTCTTCATGTTGACTTCGGATGAAGTATCTGGAAGTTTTTGCAAATGATGAGTCTTTAATCGTTCTTTGTACCCACTTCGGATGAGAACTTGGCTACTTTTTTGAAGAAATGGTGTTGTTTCCACGTGAAGATGGATCTGGAATAACATTCTCTAGTTCTCCAAGGTCAACAAATAGCTCCCCTTGCATGCACATCATCTTCTCTGAGTATTCTCCTCTGGCTAATCATCTGATTTGGAGACTAGTAAGAGAGAGGTGGTTGGTAATGGTTCTTGTGTTGTTACTACTAAGTCAAAGTATGAATTCATCACAAACCACATCTTGAATCTCGCATATTTTATTCATCTCAGGATCCATGAGATGGTATGCCTGTGAGGTAGTACTGTATCTAAGTAGGATACACGAGAGTGTATTTGGCTCAACCTTATTTCTCTTATGAGCTGGGACATGCATGTATGATGTGCACCCAAATACTTGTAAATGAGAAATCAATAGATTTATACCACTCCATATCTCTTTTGGCACTTTATTTTATAGAATATTTTTTAGATTCCTATGTTGAGAATATATACAATTTTTTGTACTGCTTCAACCCAATAGCATTCATCTATCTTTGTTTTTGTCAACATGCAGCGAGCCATCTCCATCTTTGTGCTATTGCGAGGCTCAACAATTTCCGTTTTGCTGGGGTGTGTAGGGAGCAGTCAGGTTCTTCTTAATGCCTTGTTGGTTCAGGAAGGCCAAGAAATTATTTGATGTGAATTCCCCCCCCTCAATCTGAGCGAAGTAGAAGAAGTGGTTGTTCGGTCTCTTTCACAACACAATGATAGAAGTTATAGAAATGTTGAAGATCCTCACTTCTCTTCTTTACAGTAAAAAACACCCACATCTTGCGAGAGTGGTCATCCATGAACATAGTTGGAAGTAATTATATCCTAGAAAATGAAGTAGGTAGTAAGCTTGTTCATATCAGTATGAGCTGCCTCTAAACATTTTTTGGCATGAAAGGCACTTTCTTAAAACGGATCCCTATGTTGTTTTCCTACAAGACAAGTCATGGAAAATACGCAAAGAACTGGAAATTTTGGGTAGTCCATGGACCATTTCTTTTGAACTCATCTGATGCAATGAACTAACCAACAAGTGACCATATCTAAAATGCCAGAGGGTTGTATATTCTACTGTTGAGGCAGATAAAGCTACTGCAGAAGATGAAACAATATCTAGAGAAAATAACTTACCTATTAGAAATGCTCTAGCAAGAACCGTACCTTTTCTAGAAAGTCAAGTATGATTTGATGTAATTTTGTAACATGAAATTATACCTTTAGATGATGATTCAAGAGTTTACTTACATAACAAGAGGTTGTTAGTCAATCTAGGAACATATATTACCTTTGTAAGTGTAAATTTTTGTGGTCCCAGAGGAATGGTCACATTGGCCTATTCCCTCTAGAACGTACTCTTTATCATCTGTTATACAAACCCAATCTCCAGTTGGTTGTTCATTCAATGAATCAGACAGTTTATTGTCACTTGACATATGCTTTTTTGCATTGGATTCTATCAACCATAATTTCTTCGTGGGTTGTGAAGTTTGGGATACTATTACAAGGTTCTTACTACCATTGGGATACTTTGTAATGTCTCCTCATCAAATCCATCATCTTGTTGAGTTGTGAGATGTCCCTTCTTACTTTTCTTCGATGGGGACGATGTTTGGATTTTTAAAAATCATCACTGCCCGGATGTGCTTGGTTGGCTCGAAGACCCTTGTTCCAGAGTCATTGTACCAGTCAGTGATTAGTGTCTTGAGTTTTGGCTCTGTAAATGTTGACACCACCTCTTTGAATTTTGATCTTTTTGATTTTGATTCTGGTTGCTGCTTGAGATTGGTTTCAATAGGGAGAACCTTTTCGATTCTTCTGGCCAACATATGGGGCTTTGAGAAAAGTGATTTATCCTGAGTCTCACCTTGGGTTGATTTAATGGTATCTTCCTACTACAACATGCTCACGAGTTCCTTCAAATACCACTACCCTGTTTAGATACATTCAGTGTCGTAACAAAAACGTGGAACTGAGAAGGGAGTGTCCTTAAGGTGATCGAAACTAGAATCGTATCTTTTACCTTCTCACCAAGAGCTATTAACTTTTTTTGTAGCTCAGACACTCGACGTAAGAACTCCTTAACTTTCTCATCTGACCCCATAGATAGGGTATGCATTTTTAACTAAAGATGGAGAACCTTAGTCTTATTCTTTGCGTCAAAGATGGTAGCAAGCTTGTCCTATTCCTCCTTCGGTTTCTTTGTATCCTGAACATGTGGTTGCATGTCATCGGTGATACTCAACATTATCATCATTAATACTTTAGCACTTGTGATCTCATTAGGGTTTGTTGGAACTTGTGTAGACCCTATGAAAATGCTCCATAATTCCTCAAACTAAAGGATTGTACGTATTTTTGTTTTCCAAGCTGCATAATTTGGCCCTTTAAGCGACTGAGCATATGAAATTATAAGTTTTGGTGCAAACATTGGAATAAAATAAAATAAAATATTTTATTTATTTATTTCAAGAGTTATTACAACTTTTACTCACTGATGAGAAGTATTAGCTAATAGATTCTCATGATACTTGCATGCTAAGAGACAACGATGCTTATGGGGCGTTCTTCTTCATCTTCACAATTGACATCATACCTGAATTCTAATTCTTCCCGAACTCACTTTGCTTGGTAGCTAACATTGAAAAGGAAATAATCAAGGAGTCTTTTGTGAACCAGTTCGTTGAAGACAAGGTTGTCGGTGTTGCGAAGCTCATTAAGTAGTGCAAAGTAGAATTTGGAGCTTTCAGGAGCTTCTAGACAATGTTCTTCATCATGTGAGATGATGTTGTGGCTTTCATTAGTATCATTGATGTTTCCACTTTCAACAATCTTGATCGTGTTATTCACGCTCATCATTCGGCGTTGGCTCTGAGATACCCTTCGTGACCATGGTATAGGCTTCTTCACTTGACAATATATGGCCTTTTTTTTAATTATTTATGACTTTAAAGCTACACAAAGACAAATTCTCCTCTCCTTGTGCCGCTCTAACTCTTCACGCACGTGATACTGGAAATGCTAGTGTAAAGTTATGGGCTTGGTCAAGTAAATTCTCAGCAATTTGTTGATGAAACTCCTCTAATTAGTAAAATATATTCTTAAACTTTCCACATAGATCTCCACATTTAGGCACTTCTAGTAAATGACATTTCCACGTAGGAAGTTGTTTGCAATTTCCACTTCCTAAGATAAAATCGTGCAGACAAGTCCACTTCTATGTAGCAGCAAACACCTTTCTCAGGTTACTAGAATTATAATGCCAAATCCTTGGACTTCCACGTGCTTTTGTGCTGGTCCATCCCTCCACACAATAGGTAGAGTGTTCACCCAGGTTTTAGTTGGAGTTAGTAGCAAATCACAATAAGGAACAGATAATACAAGTGGGATTTCCCATGCTTTTCCACCTCCACATAGCTTTCTCTCCTCTCCATGTAGTTGGTTTGTCTTTTGTTTTGAGTTTTGACGATCTTTTTTTTTAAAACAAATATCCACGCAACCAGCAATTTTAACATTTTTTTTTCTTTCCACGTAGGCTGAAGATAAAAAAAACACCATGTAGTAAGTTACAAGGCTTCTCTCCCATGTCCAGCTCTTCCTTAAAATGCATAGATCCTTCTACTCAGATTTCTCAACCACCTATGTGTTGTACATTAGGTCACTCTTCCTCCACGCAATAGTCCAAAAACAAAGAACTGGTCTCTCCTTTCCAACGCAAAAGAAGAGATCAAGTTTTCTTTGTTACTAGATTATGAGGAGAATTAATAGAGTTTGAATATTTCTTCACCTTGAATTATTCAAGAAGCAGATACATTATTTATAAGATGGAGAAGTAACAATACTCTCGACAATGTAAGGACCAATTATGATCTAGGAGAGAATAATAGAATAATAAAAAACAAACTCTCCTAATTATATAACACATATCCTACGTATCCTTATGCTAACAACATACTACACCCAAAGTGCAATCATTGTTAAATAGGTATCGTATGCTCACCATATGCCCCTAAATCACGACATGAACCATCACATAATACCTGAATTATATGTATAAGGAAAACAATGTATAACATTACAACATATAGTCAATTGCAATTACAACATGGTGACATACATGATTCATCACAACATGATAACGACATCATGATACAATCTAATTCACTTTAGACCAATTTTTTCATGCAATACATCAATACACCTTCATATCACAAAATGCCAAAATTCTCCAATAGTCCGCAATCCACAATAACATTCTATTTTAGACACAACAAGGTGGTACACCACATGTGAAATATTCATAGAATCCATGAAAAGGAGAGTGAATAATCTCATCACAAGAACATTAAAATGATAACAAATATGCACTGAGTTATATGTATAACATGTGCATTCATAATATCTCAATTATAATGTTGTTCACATTACAACATATATCACATTACTCTTCTAATAAGCCACCACCATGCAAAATCATCACTAATCTAATATGTCCTAGAGGTTCGAGAGCATGAACCTTGCTCTAATACCAAGTGTTAATGCCCACATTTTACATCCACAAATACAACAATGAAAATACTAGAATTTTTTTTTTTACTTGCATTGCTCACTACACAACATCACAAGGGCTCGAAGAAGGGAAACTCAACAATGCATAAGACACATAATTCATTGACTCACATAGACACATGACAACACAATATACCAGCTGATGCCACACTTTCCCCAAAAAATGAATATTAGTGATGACCCAACCGTAAGAAAAGGAACTAAAGGATTGGAAAACCCATAACACATCATTACCATGATTACATCTTAGATACAATTAACATTTGAAGAACATTATTGTGCAAGGATAATTTTATCCTTTTTCCACCTATATATTTTTAAATTCATTTCACATTCAACTTGCAGTTCAACCATTTAAGTTGGCTCTTTATCCCTTACGACAATCTCCATTAATTACATAATTATTTGGCATATTTCAAATTGTATACAAAGTTGTTAATTCTCGCGTTGTTATGTTAAGATTCTACTTCTCAAATGTTTATTAAATGTTTAATTTTTACCCTTGCTACAGAAGAGAATTTGATGTAATGTCAAGAGAGAACACTTAGGATTTAAGGAGGGATTTAGATTTGTTGTCACCCTAAAAATTCCCTTCATTTTTCAAGTCAAGTTTCAAAAATTTTGAGTTGGTGCTTGTTATCCCAATTTTTCCCCCCCAGAAAAATTGATCAAACACGACCTTGGACAAAAGAAAATCTAAGGGGCAGTTCAAACCTGTGAGCTCACAATCGATCCCAAATCAAGGGGTAGGTGGGCTGGACGATGGAGGAGCAAGGTTGCAAAATGGGGCTGAACCACGTTAAAGGAGATCAGATCTCGACATGATAAAATTGGAGAGTAGGGCTCGAAGTTTTTGGACTTCGTATGCGAGTCAACTTGGGGCAAAGCAATGGACTCACGGAAGGTGCCATGTGTCAGCTCAACACAATTTCAAAAGGCACATCAAAATGAAGACTCCAAATGTGCGTAGACTCTCCACATTTCCAGGGTCCCACAATCTGCTCTTAAACAGTCTAAAGCTAGCAGACAAAGTCAGCCGTTGAATTGGCTAAGTGAAGAAGGACCAGAGAAAGCCTCCAGACGTCAGCTCAACGCATCTTCAAAGGCAAAATCTAGAGGCAGGTACCAAATGTGCACTAGCCCTCCATATGTCCAAGGCCCAAGAAAGATAGAGTTTTCCATTGAAAAGTCCAAGACCGGTGGAAGGAGCCACGTGTCAGCTCGACGCAAGTTCAGAGGTAAAATTTGGAGGTAGTCCCCAAATGAGTGCCAGCCCTCTACGTAGTCAGGGTCAGAGAAATATTTTACTGGATGTTGAAAAATTCCAAGCTCGGGATAGGGCCAGCAGAAGCCTCCATGCGTCATCTCGGTGTAACTTTAGGGGTAGGATCCAAGGGGAGTCTCCAAACAAGTGCAGGCTCGCCACGCGGCTAGAGTTCGAAAAGGTTGTGGCGGCTGTTGAAAATTCTTAATAGAGGAAGAGCTTGCAGAATCCTCCATGCATCTAATCAATGCACCTTCAAAGGTCAAGTCCAATCAGGGTCTCCAAATAAGCGCGAAGCCTCCACGTGTCTAGGGTTAGGCATAGTGTCTCCACCAAATAGGAGGGACTTAGGAAAAACACAAAGTAAACAATGCAAGCCCGCGGATGACGCCACGTTTCAGTTTGGCGCAGCTGCAAAAGTGAAAGGAGGGGTTGAAATCTTAAAACACACGAGGTTGTCATGTGGACCCTGTATGGATAGACTCTTTTGCATATTACAAGCCCACGTTAAACACCCGACCCTCGACCTTTAGACATCCATGTATTTCAACCAGGAGCTCAGAATTGAGTGGGAGAAGAATTTTTGGAGAGTTCTGCCACCCATCTACCACCATAACGTTTCAGTTTTCCATTTTGAGGCTGCCAGGTTTCTCACCTGCCGCCATGATGAAGAATCAACCTCCTTTCTTTCCCAGCAAGGAACAACACGTGGAGGCATGGGCTCTGTTAGGGAACCCATCATGGTTGGAGTAGGTGAATTCAATGCAATGTAGGGGTGGTTGAAGCAGGGTTTGAATTCTTCCCTCTCTTCTTCTCTCATTCTTCTTTATATTGTAAAAGAGGGGCATATTTCTAAAGGTTGGTAATCTTTTCTCAACTGCCCCCCTCTCTCTTTCCTCCCTAGGGTGGAATGTGGAGTTTAAGCCTCCTCTCTTAGATCTATAATGAAATTTTCTTACCTCTTTCCCACTGATGGTGTACCGTGTGAAATTTTGGAGCAATAAAATCTGTTTCATGATGCATTTTGTCCATCCTGGCTTATTTTATTGTCTCTTCTCGCCTCTCATCATTGCAGGGTATATTGTGCATATCTCTGATGTCTATTGTAGGTTTTAGGAGCTGTGTTTAATGGGTTTGAAGTGGTGTTCTGTGTGAACTCTATCTTTGGTCTGTGATACACCTGTTCATCCTCTCCATTGCTCACCTCTCTCTAGTTTAGGCAACTGAGATTGTGACTAGCAACATCCCCTTTTTCTTAGTGCTATCACCTCTTTAGTGTATGATTTCCCTCTTTATGCACTTTCTCTCTCCTTGTCTCCTTGGCATTGTTAGAATAGGTGTAGTTAGGCACATTTCCCTCCTTATAAGTAGTTTATCAATAGGATTAGGAAGAAGAAGCCAACTTTCTCCAGAGGTCCATCTTAAGTTCGCAAGTCCCACAGCTTGAGAGATGGTCCAATGTTATATAGATCACACCAGAGGCCCCACTCAAATCTGAGGCCATTCGGGGGTGCTATGATTTTACACTAACAATACCTTTTTACACAAGTTACAGATCTATATTAAAATTTATTATTCAATTTTAGGGTTGTACTATTTCATTTACAAATTGTTTTTTACTTGCTACCTTACTCACAATAGCCTCAATTAATATTCATCTCAAAACATTACTTTCATTATTATAACAGGTTTTACCTATTGAATTAAATGTTTTATTTAGATTATTTATGCTTGCATTATTTATTCCCACTACTTTTCTTGTTCTTAACCCAAATACATGCATCAAAGGCCTCATTTTTCTTATTTTCATAATTTCAACCAATAATTGACATCATTGTGTATGTGTTTTATTCTCAAATACATATCTCCAAACTTATTTAACATGGAATCTAGTTTTACATTTTGACATTTTACCTTCCATAGGTTTTAATATCTTCTCATCCATTTCAATTGAATATCTTTGTGTTCCTTAAGTTATTCTAAATGAAGGGGTACGCCTAGGTAATTCATCACTTCTTATATGTGTTGGTGTTATTATTTTAACCATAAGAGGGGGATGTGTGTCTTTGTCAACATCTATCTTAGTGGGGTTAGTAAATTGTTCTTCATTTGGAATGGGTTCAACTAGAGTCATCAATTATTACCCAAATTTCTTAACTAGTATCAATAGATCACTAAAATTCAAATATAAATTAATGAAAAATAAGTCACACTCCAATTGTTCAAGCCATAAGTGAAATTGACATCTCTCCTCTTCACTATTCCATCACTTTACAATACAACTCAATAGTAAATATTTTCCATATTTGTGGGTGTTTTTTATATCCTTTGATTAGTTTGAATATAAACCGTTTTAGAACATCAGATATAGAGAACATTAAAGATATGAATGTATCTTATAAAGAGAATCTCCTAACAATCTCATGATAATTAGAAATGAATCAAGTTAGTGGCTATGGAAGCACATGGAAGAGGTGATATTTACATATGTTGTAGAAATAAAAGGCCAAAAGACCGATCCCGAGTTGAATGTAGCATGCTAGTATAGAATGTACGAAGATGAAAACAATTTTAAATAAATTATTCATGACCAATGAGCGAATAATGGAGAAGTTGATTGAATGGAAAACACCATATCCCTTTTGGGTGGAAGGCCGCGAGGTTAAAATTTTTAGATCTTACAACATGCTAGATGGGCCACAAACATGGACATAGATTATCTACATCCATTCAAATGTCTCTATGCATTAAGTGGTGATCAAGTAATTTTTCTTACAATTTTATTTTTAATCCTTCTCAGGGCCAGATCAAGTTTGGCTCGAGTGCACTCAACTTAACATATCACATGGCTCACTTTTGTAGACGAGGGATTAAATGTGGATTTGAATTTTATTTATTTATTTTGAAAATAAGATTAAAGTTATTTAGGATGGCTATGATGATGAAAATAGGAGTTATAAATAAATTTGACTTTAGGAAGACCTATCAACCAATTTATTAACATTTTTAATTATTTAAATATTTCTTAATTACAAGCTATGCATTTGAAAAAATATCACTTTACTTTCATCTCATGAAATTCCTTATATAGTGGTCATGAATATATTGAAGGCAATTCCCTACCCCTATTTAGCATATAAATTTCTAGATTATGGTGAAATTAATAAAATTTGAAATGATAACCTTATTTTTTCATAGAATATTATCTAGAAGAACTGGAAATAAAACAAGGTAATTAGAGAACCAAATGATTCATGCCATCAACATCATATTCTCTCTGGGTGAAAACATCTTGCATATCAAAGTTGTTATACTATCACATCATTAAATACTCAACCATTATCATGACAATTAGAGTACATGGAGGAACGTTGGGATCAATTTTAACACCTATATTTTTCAAGGATGAAATAAAATCCAAGGATTCTCGGGATTCTCACACTAATGTCGATGTAACTATCATATTTAGTGGGAAACCTTCTTAAGATTCCAGCTTTTTGGATCGATGCTCCGGGGGTGGATAATGGAATTTATATGTTAGAAGGTACATTTTTATGTTTTTATTCTATGGTGTATCACTACACATTACAAAATTCTATGTGTTTACATAAATTTGACAAAGAACTATAATTTTAATTTTTATGTAAAGGAGTTTGATAATGTTTAGTTTGTACACCTTAAATTTTATAATCAAATTATTGAAAATGGAACTTGGTTTGGGAGTGTTCTTATAAAGTCTTTGTGATGTTTTGTATTGACCTATGTGGCATTTTTTTTGTTGCCTTCGTGATGTTTTGTGGGATTGTGAGTTGTCCGGCCATTCCCTACTATGTAACTTTTCTTTTAATTAATATAAAGGTATTGTTCCAATAATAAATAATAGATGGTTGATTTATTAATTTTTAGGTATATTTTATATAGAAATAATATTTTGGAAGTGTAAATAATTCATAGTGTTAACCTCAAATATTATAATTAAAATGACAAATTGTAAATTATCCAATCATTTTTATTTTAAATTTTGATTCTTCTCATATATTAGAATAATATATTTGTATCAAAATGAATATTATCTTATAACTTGAACTTCTATAAAATTGTTCCATGTACATTTTTTTTTTCTTTTATTTTTTGAATTAATAGAATTACATGATGGATTAATCATATAATATTTTAATAAAATAAGCATACAAATATATAGCATAATATTGATAAAAACAATTTTTCTTCATTTATTTATTTAGGAATAAACTTAATAGTTTCCATATAAACTAACACATTATATAATGAGATTTTAAAAAAATATTAATTGTGGAAACTAACACATTATATAATGAGATTTTAAAAAAATATTAATTGATTTTGGGTATTGAATTAGACATCACACAGATACTTTTCGTATTTCAATATACAATGAGACACTATTCCAATTAAAAAAAACTTATTAATTACTAATTTAATAATACATTTTGAATAGTATGATACAGTCTTGAATATTATCTATGTTCAACAAATGTTCAACCAGAGTTTCATAGCCATATTGTGCACCTTCATTTACAAATATAATTATAGCAACATGTAAGTATTTTTTTCGTAACTAATGGATATGTATTTCTTTCCTAACTAATGGATATGTATTTCCGAAATGTCCATTCTCAATTGGTTTTCACTCAACATTTGGGCGGGGAAAACTGTAGCCATGTTTGGTAGGAGAGGCTCTGGAAAAAGCACAATGGTTTCTCTGATCGAACGCTTCTACGACCTTGTTGCAGGTACCTTAATTATAATTTAAGCTTCGCAATAAATATATAAGTGTCATCCAAATGTGGTGATAAGCTTTGTATTTCAGCAACGAAGGTGAGGCTGCTCGATGGGCGCAACATCAAAACGTTGTAGTTGAAATGCTTGAGGCAATGAAGACCACAAGAGCAGAACTGACAGTGGTAGCAGTGACAGTAAAACACTAAAACCCGGCGCTGGTGGATCTTTTCTACCGAGTGAGGGCTAATCTTCTCCTTATCCTCCTCCGCCGTCGCTGTCGCCACCTCTGCTTCCGCCTGAAGAGGAGAAGAAGCAACAACAACAGAACATCGGTGTAGTGACAGTAGCCGTTCCAGAATGGTTAGGGGAATCGGGTTAAAGCTGGGAAAATGGACATATTTCGAGGCTGTAAAGGCAATGCTAGCTCCGTCAAAAGAAACAACGGAGCGGGATGCAACAACAAGGGGTTGCGCAACAGGTAGCGTGGTGTCAGGTGGAAGGGTGCAAGATGGAGTTGAGCGGTGCTAGGGATTGTCACCGACGCCACAAAGTGTGCGAGCTGCATTACGAGGCTTCCCAGGTTATTGTCGCCGGAATAGAACAACGCTTCTGTTAACAATGCAGAAGGTTTCTTTTTCTCTTCCAATTTATTTTCTATCAAAAATGCCTTCCATAACGATTCATGTGTGAGATTGAATGCCTCACCTAATTGTTATTCCAGTGTCGTTCATTTGGGAGTTCGCTCCATTCTCTCGACCCTGGTTTCGAACGCTTATTCCTTTATCACCAAGCTTCCGGAGGGCTACGACACAGGTTTTGTACCACTCCACCCAGTCTCATCCCTTAAGAATTTGCATAAATCTTAACTCTTTCTGTGGATCGTATTGTATGTCAATGTTTTCAGCTACGAAATTTATGTGCATGTTGCTGAGCGAGGGGTCCAATTATCCGGAGGTCAAAAACAGATGATTACATTAGCCAGAGAGATGTTTAAGAACCCCTACATACTTCTTGTTGACAAAGCTACCAGTGCTTTGGATGCTGAATCAGAAAAACTGGTTCAGGGATCTCATGACCGGTTCATGATCGGAAGGACGACCGTGGTTGTGGCGCACCGTTTATCAACCATTAGGAAGGCCGATTTGGTTGCTGTACTTTAGCAGGGAAGCATTTTGGAGATGGGAACTCATGATGAGCTTATAGCGAACGGTGAGGACGAGGCTTACGCGACACTGATCAAACTTCAAGGGAATGCCAACGAATTGGTGCTAACAATCCCAAATTCACCCTACTTCCGACTAATTCGTTGCCATGAAGGTATACTTTTACAGGTGTCCAAAGTTCCACCATTTAAGATGACAAGATGAGTAAACTAGTCATAAAGTTTTCCCTAATGGAAAAGCAACGAAAGAACTACGCCCACTATTTGTCAAACCACAAGGGGTTAAATTTGACGGTCACTAATGCCTGGCAAACAATTTTTCCGTGATGGTCCAATACTGCCCCTTCAAAAATTTAAATATAGATTATTTATACTATACTAATAAAATATACAAAAGATTATTTTATATTTATTTAACTATATTTATTATATATTAATATAACTTACATATACATATATATTAAAAATGACGGTCGGATTTTAAATATGCAAGTCGTGCGTGACGGTTATTTCAGAAATCTGCAAGTATTTTACGATTAAAGTTACAGAAAAACGTCTAAACAACCATTAAATTTAACCCCTGGTTGTGAAAGCTGTCCGGAGGGGTGCTGCCATTTCTGATAAAAACGTACAATATTAATTGTTCATAGAATGTTTCTGCGTTCCATGTTAATTATAATATTAATTTTTTTTTATAAAACTTAGAGAGGACACTCCAGTTACCTGTGTGGAAACCCCAAATTTTAGCTCGAGAGAAGGCATGGAATTTCAAATTATATGTGTTTGTCAAATCAAATTTTTTTGCCGACCTAACTTTTGGGTGTGGTTGTAAATTCCAAAAAAATATATAGTTATTTTTATGATTTCTTTACATAAATATAAGTAAGTTGTATATTTTCACATATTTTATATATATTTATAGAGAACCACTTGAAAAATTATAGGGTTTTTTAAATTTTAATCCTGTCATTTTCTATGAATACCTATTTTTCTTACAAGTGATTTTTGTTTAAAATCACAAAAAACGGCCTACAACTTGTCAATTTCCAGGTTTACTCAAGAGACATCATCCCAAAGTACCCTTTGTTGCTGTGCATTTTTCCTCATGTGCGGGGGGTGTGTGGATGATGATTGTGATGGCAATGAACAAGACTTGAAACATTGTCATGGATTGAAAATCTGTGAGCATTTCCATATCTTTTTCAACAACCGAACAACAAATTTAAATGCTTCCCTTCATTGATGTCCTCCATTTTTCCTCAAGCGTTGCTTTTCATTACTATGCCATAACCAGCCGGTTGAAGCACTGGGCTGATGTACCACACTTTCTTCCCTTCCAGTTTTGTTAAGTGTTAGAGATACTTAGGCTCTAGATGCTCAAAAGTATTGACAAGCATTCCCCAGTCTTCATTGAAAGACTACAACAGTCTTATAACATCTGTCATTACAAAGTGGAAAAATATGGTGTATATCTTGTGCTTATGTAATCTCAATGGTGTAACGACCCAAAAACACACACATGGACAACACAGTAAAAGACAGGATTTTTTTTTTTGACTTACTTCGACACATAACATGACGCAACATGTCGTCACCAAGGATACAACTAACACTGTGAACAACTTGATACAAGGATGGCCATAAAGTCAGCACGGAAACGTTCACACCTATCAAGGACAATTTACTTTTCTCTTGTGAAAGGACATGGCAAAAGACCAACCACATTACATAGTTATAGCTGAAGACATCCCACTGTGAAAATCTTCTTAAGATTACTGATTTACTAGAGACACCTTACAATTCTTAGCTTACGTTCTAGAAGGTTCATGATATGTTTCATACCATTCTTCTTATAGGATTAAGTTTCTTTTCTTTTATATAACTTGAGGACTATCCTAGGATCACCTATAATATGAACATTCCTTGATTAATTTGTTTACAAAACTAGGAGGTAAGCAATTCCACAAGGCTATCTATCTAAACCCCCACTACTGAAACTCGTTTCATACCCACATTGCATAAGGAGGCAAGCGTAAGATCAAAAGGAGAGGAGTATCGTTAAGGTTCAGAACCCTAATCATCTTTGATCAAGAATTAAAAATTTATCATAGCTTAGACAAGGACTACAAGGTACCATGGTAATGGTTAGAGAGAGAAGATAATTTATTTTATTATGATCTATTTAGTTATTAACCGGTCTTTTAATGAGTCTTAAGAGTTTCAATTGAATTTTGGTAAAAGCTTCATTTAGAAATCATCTTGATTTAAGTTCATCGGGGGATACACAGGGGTTCCCAACATGGAAGCATTATACTTAATGTGTTTTTATTCAAACTCCTGTACTAAATAAGATCTACCGATATCCCCAAAAGCCAACAGTGATATTACTTTTAAAATTAATTAATGTTTCCCAACAAGAGGACAATGTTTAATCCATAGCTTAAGGTTAGCACTGGTAGGTATTTTTTTTTTACATCGTTAGATAAACACTTTCTTTCCAATTAAAGACCCTTAATTTTATCAACCAAATACAACTTCATTATTATCTTCTTTATTTATTCATCTATGTATTCCTCTTCTTTTATCTTTGATTATCTTTAGAAAAAGGGGGTTTCAACCCACTAAAATATGCCTAGAATAACATTGATACTAGTACCATGGAGGGTTACTAAACCAATAAGCATTATGACCTGAAAGAAGAAATTATCGTTATTTAACAAGAACACAAACCACGGTTATAACATTTTCATTCAACATGGCACATGAACCCAAGGAGTCAAGAGATTGGATTTCACTTGGGTCAAGAACAAGAAGGTAGCAAAATAAGCCAAGCCATGCTACAAAATTTCCATGACTGTAATTGATATCACCAAAAGAATACTCATAACAAGGTCAAGATTGAATATTATTTCTCACAAAGGTAATTTACCAGTTAACCTACAGAAGGACAAGACAACATCATCACGAAATTTCAGAACAACCCAAGACAAGAGGTCTTCTAAACTCCTTTGCAAGCACTATTACAAAATTTACTTCACATTGGACATTTTTACAAGGAACTTCATAAATTGCACTGATGAAACCTTTACAACTCTTTCCTTTAATCTACTCGCATAATCCATCTGCACAAATACTAGCTAGAATCAGTTCACGAGAACTGAGCATGTTAAGGCTACTCATTGCAACAGTAAGCTAACATTTAACAATATCAAGAAAGGAAAGTTCTAATTCAAAAATGGATTAAAACACAACCCACAACTCCAAAATTATTCGCATGAGAAAGAAATCTAAACCATCCAGCAAGGAGAAAGTCAAAATACCAGTAAGAACAACATCACATAAATCAAGGCAAGACCTTATGGGTTAGGAACAAGAAGGTCAAGAGTGTTGATATCTCCTTCATGTAATCCTATGGATTACGTGATTGGAATCCAAAACTTACTCCATCCAACTAAAGGGGTCCAAGAGAAGACAAAACATACTAATTATGATCGTAGGCGCGAAGCAAAACGATGTTATCCAAATCTCCCAGGGGGGCTTCATAGTAATATGGGTTCGACACCCTTAAAAGAACACAACTATAGTTTCAGTTTTAACCAAGGAGTTTACCACTACCTCCTTATAGGATTTCTTAAACGTAGTACTAGTTAACCAAGACAAATCCACTTTTCCAAAAGCGTACAAAAGAGACACAGAAAGGGCCATTATTCTACCAACAAACCTTATCCTAATCGTCAACTTCTCTACATAATATAAGGGAAGGCTAAACCCAAAGGTCGTTAATAATTTTTATATATTTCCGACAATGCCAATAAGTATTTTAAAATAAAAATAAAAATTGACTTCCTTAACAAGGCCACGAAAAGGGACTTTTAGTAACCAAGTTCGAAGAATAAGATATTCGAGTTCGAAAACAAAGGGATTCGATACACGGTGGGTAATACACCAACGATGCCCCAGACTCAAAAGACCTTACCACGAGTACAAGCACAAAAATAAGAACCAACGCACAAATCCATCAGGAAGGTTACGCAGTGTAGTCAGACCTAGAAGTTCTATGAGTTCCTTGCCAATGGTATAGAAGATGGGAATTTTACCCGATCCATGTGGGCTTATCAAGGAAAAGTCTAGCAAAAATCAAACAGATGAAGATAATAGCCACCTATTATATTATCACTGTAATCAGCTGTCATCTAACAGGAAACGAGTTCACGAGTCCAATACCATGGATTCACCTACAACTTTTGTTTCAGTCCAGCTAGTAGTAGCTTGCTTGCGGCCCTTAATAAAAATTGTAGAGATTTCATTCAATTAAACTTACAATGTTTCCCCCTTACTTTAATCAAACAAGGGTTTGAACCAGGAAGTAAGTATAGTGATTCTCTCAACACGTAGAGGCCAAAATTAGAAGTCAGGTTATTCATCCTCTAGAACTGGGTACAAAAGTCGATCAGGTACAGTTCTGAAACAAAACCCTAATGCCATTTTCTAATTAAACAAAAGTAAGGAATGCCCACAGGCTTAAACAAGTTTTAGAACACAACGCCACTATTAATGTACCTTTTCACCAAAAAATAGGAGAGCCCTAAACAGGAAATACGTATTCAATCAAGTAAAACAAATAGAGATATGAAGGCTTAACCTTCCATATAGTAAGCCTTCAATTACAAAATTCCATCACAGAATTCTTTTAAAAGAGAGTCATATAAGCAAACAAAACTCTAAAATGTTTCCTTCCCTACGAACTAGACTACATCACACAATATTGCAGTAGCCCATTTAGACAAATATGAAATAGAGTAAGCTATAAGAGAGGGAAAAGAACATTCCAAGCAAAACTAGCGAAATTGGAACGAGATTTTAAAAGAACGGCCAACACATTCAGGCAGCGATATAAACAACCACGAAAACATTTATTCTAGGCGCCACTCAAGAGGAAAGAAAATTCATTTCAAGATACTGAAAGAAGGTAGAAAACTATTACAAGGAGTAAAGTTAACATGCCTGATTATAATTCTTTCTTCCAAGCTCTTTTTGCCCTCTCCCATAAGGCAGCTTGAAGGCATCATGCTTTTTAACATCTGAGAAATAGGGGCTGTATGGCTGTGGGAAGCATTGTTTTCTCTATGGTCTGGAATCCCTGATGTAGTCTTCAGATGACTTGGAGAATTTCTATGAAGAGATCTGGTTTTTGATCCTTCACCTGTGAAGATGAACCCTGCTCTAGCTTACCAAACTGGTGTTGTTGTAAGTCATATGCCCCTGTTGAGGATGCATGCATTTCTTTTTGCAAATGTTGCTGTTGCTCGTGATATAGTTGTCTTAGCCTTGACACCTCCTTTTTCAATGCTTCATAGTGTGCATCCTTTAAAAAAAACTTGTCTTGTGCAAGAGCAGCAATTCTTTGCTTTAAAGCACTGTTATCAACAATTATGATGCACGTTTACAAAACAATTTATGGCCCAAGATTTAACAATGGTGGAAATATTTTTACTGAACAACCTCATCTTGTAAGGACATGAGTGAGACTGGTAAGAGATCTTGAAGGCTTTGAAGAGGCCTTCATATTCCGTCTTCTGTTAGGACTTTTGCTAGCTTCCAACATGGTTGTCTCATCACTGCCAGGAAACACAGCCAAAACTCGAAACAGGTCTTCTGTATGAACCAGTTGCCACACGAAGTCCATCCCCACTTAGACAGCACTCAAATTTGTCAAATATCGAATCATTTTCATATAAATCACATAACTTGGGCCGTAAATGTTCGTGGACTTTGAATTTTGTAACTGGGAGAGATTCCATGTTTATATCCCAGAGCTTAAGAGTCATATAATCACGGCATAGGATATATTGGCCATCCTTTCCAAACTTAATATCAGAGATCGAAGCAATTATCTCTGTAAAAAAAAATGATCTTGAGCCAGGTGCTTCCTGCTCCTCAAAATAATTTTGCATGGTTGTCACACAAAGCTGATTACCGCATGTCAATCAGGCGCACCGTACCCTTGGAGCTACTGTATGCTAACATATTGCAGAGATCCGGTTCAGCCTTGGTAGAAAAATCCACAGAAATAGAGCTTTTTAAAGATGATCCATAGCCAAAGGTGGATCCAGAGCCACAGCCAGGAGAGTACACAGATCCATGTCTATGAGATTCTCTCCCATGAGTTACATCGTAAAACAAGTAAGGTCTCAATAGAGAATCATCTGTAATAAATTTCATCGGGTCTCTTGGTAACACTCACACTATCACTTAATCGATTTTGATAAAAATATCTTGTTGCAGAATCTCTGAATTTGAGGATGCAGAGATACAGAACAGAACAGAAACAACAAAGTTGTACAACCTGATTGGTGGAGGTGCTCAAAAGACTTCGACCAAACTGTAACCTGTCTGCCGCCTAGCTAACTCCTGTTACGGGCTGTTTACTATGGATATTCGGCAAGAATACACCTCGCAGCATCCAAGAAAATGGAGGAACACGCCTACCTCACTCGCGGATAGCTATGCGCGGCCAGAAAAGGGAAACAGAGCACCTTTCTCCCCCAAATGCATCCGAAAACAACAAAAATAACCATGTCCAGGATCTGCGCACCAACATAAGGCGTGAGGAGGTTTCACGTGGCCAGGGAAGACAAAAAGGACGCGCCCATGAGGAAACAGGAAGGAAACACCTCATACACGCCTGCTTCACTGGCTTGAAGCTCCATCTAACCATCATGTCAACCAGACTACGCCCATGCATTGAATGAAAGGATCAAAACAAGATCTAGGTGAAGAAAAACGCGTCCACCGACTCCCGTATCCCGCACGCAAGGACAGAAAAGATGCTGTGGTCAAAAGTCTACAGGCCGGGTGGTTGGGAGGAGGCCAAGGTGGTAGAAACAGAAGTCCTCGATGCACGGGGCATTACATTCTCCTCCCCTTAAGAAAGCATCGTCCTCGATGCGACATAACACAACGGAAAAGAAATGGTTCGCAACCAAGAACAGGTACAGGAGAAAGTACACTCTATGGTTTAAAATTTTAGTTGATTAAAGCACAGTCACAAGGTAGCCTTAGGAACATTTGGTAGAATTTTTAACTTTCATTGTTCTGTGAAGATTGACAGTTCTTTCTTGTTTATCATTTCATTAGTCTCTTTTCATTAGCACTATTCTTAGTTTAATTTCTTTTAAAATTTCATCATTGCAGAGTCTTGGTTTATTCTTTATTGTGGGTGCCCAACATGAACTGCTAACACAACACCCTATTAGGTTCAAAAGACACTACAGATTCACAAGCACACAAGTATATACTTCAAGATTGTATTACACCACAAAAGGTTACTCAAATACGGAATGGATTAGGCACAATCCACATAGTACACGTCACACATCAATGACTGACATACCAAATACTCAAACAAACGAGTACTACAATCCACCAGACATTTCCTCAATTTGCATCAATGAAAGACTCACATAACACCAAACAAATGCTACAGGTACATAGTGTCCACAAGGGGATCAATGACATGTCCACAACATCACAACACATATCCATCTGACATGAGTAACACATACATCAAAGACCACTACCAAACATCACAATAACTCAACATATATCCCGAAACATCAAACATACCACAAATATCATATGCCTCCCTCAAACAAATATGCCTCCCTCAAGTCTCTTATGCCTCCCTCAAACTCTTATGCCTCCCTCAAGTCTCTTATGCCTCCCTCAAACTCTTATGCCTCCCTCAAGTCTCTTATGCCTCCCTCAAACTCTTATGCCTCCCTCAAGGAGGCCGGTTGACCCTATGGTCCAAGACACATAGAGTTCGAATACTCCTAACCCAAGTGACATAATAACGCGTGGTTCAACAACCCGCTAGTTATATGTACTCCTTGGGGCGTACCCCCATACAACGAAGCGGGTCCATAGGTCTAACCAATCCATGGTGCATCCCATGACCCTATTCCACACATCACGACATTAGAACCAGCACAACAATCCAATCAAAGTGCCAAGTGGCAAAGTACAAGCCTTGGGCAAGGCGGTAAAAATTCCAAATTTAAAAGAAGACCCCAAATCAAGCTAAAATAAATGGCCAAATAGCCAAAGTTAGTATCAAAATCCCCATGTTAGTGCCACAACCCAAGGAAATGCCCAAAATTGTAAAGCATTGCAATCAAGAAAAGTTGCTGGTCCTTACAAAATAAAGATGAACATAATAAAAAAAAAAATCAATTACGAATAAAATCAACTTATAATGATGTCACATTACGATAACTGTGTGGCCTTATCTAGCCACCAAAGGGGTACTCAACGAGTTGCTAGCACTCGGACATCGAGCCTCAGCTCATAAAATACATATCAATAATACAACTATCATCACCTCCATCTGAATCATCCCGCCACCACTTCGACAAGGCTAAACATAGTCATAGATACACTAAGGTTGCATACATACAACCACATAGGGAGAGAGGAAAGAATCACATGTTATCTACTAAACCGAGTTTTGACTCGAGTTAATGACCCATGGTACACCATTCCTCACTCTCAACATACACTTCTACCGATTTCCCTCAAGGTCGGTTAGCGTAAGGTTCACAACATAACATACAACAACATCACTAACATAATAGTGGCACACACATAACTACCATAACGTCTTACATATGGTACATATACAGATGTAGATCACGATCATACATTCACTGAGTGTAACACATCACTTTACCACATTCTGCACCCAAAGTGCAAGCACCATACGATAGGGTTCATACACTCACCGTATGACCCAAAATCACAACATGAAGCACTACATATTTGCGCAAATCATACATGCGATGAACATAGTACATCTCAACATAACATCTATTGCTGCATAACAAGGTGGTATACACATTTCTTCAAAACATGGTAAAAACATCATGATACAACTCATTTCTTTTCACATCAAACTAGTCATACAACACATTGATACACCTACATATCACAATATGCCACAATGCTCCAACACTACGTCATCCACATTAGAATTCTTTTCACACATCTCAAACAACAATTCACACGTGAACTCTTCATAGAATCCACAAGAAGGAGAGAGAATACTCCCATCCACAACATATCAACATGATCACAAACACACACAAAGTGACATACACATCACGTGCGTTCACAATATCACAATTACGACAATTAATCACATCACGTTTAAAGCACATTACTCTTCCAATATCTACCACCATCATGCAACATCATCATCATCATCATGCAGTATCATCATGTAACACCACCACCACCATGTAACATCATCATATAACACCAATCCGGCCCATAGGTTCGAGAGCATGAACCTACGCTCTGATACCAAGTGTAACGACCCAAAAACACACACATGGACAACACAGTAAAAGACAATTTTTTTTTTTGACTTACTTCGACACATAACATGACGCAACATGTCGTCACCAAGGATACAACTAACACTGTGAACAACTTGATACAAGGATGGCCATAAAGTCAACACGGAAACGTTCACACCTATCAAGGACAATTTACTTTTCTCTTGTGAAAGGACATGGCAAAAGACCAACCACATTACATAGTTATAGCTGAAGACATCCCACTGTGAAAATCTTCTTAAGATTACTGATTTACTAGAGACACCTTACAATTCTTAGCTTACGTTCTAGAAGGTTCATGATATGTTTCATACCATTCTTCTTATAGGATTAAGTTTCTTTTCTTTTATATAACTTGAGGACTATCCTAGGATCACCTATAATATGAACATTCCTTGATTAATTTGTTTACAAAACTAGGAGGTAAGCAATTCCACAAGGCTATCTATCTAAACCCCCACTACTGAAACTCGTTTCATACCCACATTGCATAAGGAGGCAAGCGTAAGATCAAAAGGAGAGGAGTATCGTTAAGGTTCAGAACCCTAATCATCTTTGATCAAGAATTAAAAATTTATCATAGCTTAGACAAGGACTACAAGGTACCATGGTAATGGTTAGAGAGAGAAGATAATTTATTTTATTATGATCTATTTAGTTATTAACCGGTCTTTTAATGAGTCTTAAGAGTTTCAATTGAATTTTGGTAAAAGCTTCATTTAGAAATCATCTTGATTTAAGTTCGTCGGGGGATACACAGGGGTTCCCAACATGGAAGCATTATACTTAATGTGTTTTTATTCAAACTCCTGTACTAAATAAGATCTACCGATATCCCCAAAAGCCAACAGTGATATTACTTTTAAAATTAATTAATGTTTCCCAACAAGAGGACAATGTTTAATCCATAGCTTAAGGTTAGCACTGGTAGGTTTTTTTTTTACATCGTTAGATAAACACTTTCTTTCCAATTAAAGACCCTTAATTTTATCAACCAAATACAACTTCATTATTATCTTCTTTATTTATTCATCTATGTATTCCTCTTCTTTTATCTTTGATTATCTTTAGAAAAAGGGGGTTTCAACCCACTAAAATATGCCTAGAATAACATTGATACTAGTACCATGGAGGGTTACTAAACCAATAAGCATTATGACCTGAAAGAAGAAATTATCGTTATTTAACAAGAACGCAAACCACGGTTATAACATTTTCATTCAACATGGCACATGAACCAAAGGAGTCAAGAGATTGGATTTCACTTGGGTCAAGAACAAGAAGGTAGCAAAATAAGCCAAGCCATGCTACAAAATTTCCATGACTGTAAATGATATCACCAAAAGAATACTCATAACAAGGTCAAGATTGAATATTATTTCTCACAAAGGTAATTTACCAGTTAACCTACAGAAGGACAAGACAACATCATCACGAAATTTCAGAACAACCCAAGGCAAGAGGTCTTCTAAACTCCTTTGCAAGCACTATTACAAAATTTACCTCACATTGGACATTTTTACAAGGAACTTCATAAATTGCACTGATGAAACCTTTACAACTCTTTCCTTTAATCTACTCGCATAATCCATCTGCACAAATACTAGCTGGAATCAGTTCATGAGAACTGAGCATGTTAAGGCTACTCATTGCAACAGTAAGCTAACATTTAACAATATCAAGAAAGGAAAGTTCTAATTCAAAAATGGATTAAAACACAACCCACAACTCCAAAATTATTCGCATGAGAAATAAATCTAAACCATCCAGCAAGGAGAAAGTCAAAATACCAGTAAGAACAACATCACATAAATCAAGGCAAGACCTTATGGGTTAGGAACAAGAAGGTCAAGAGTGTTGATATCTCCTTCATGTAATCCTATGGATTACGTGATTGGAATCCAAAACTTACTCCATCCAACTAAAGGGGTCCAAGAGAAGACAAAACATACTAATTATGATCGTAGGCGCGAAGCAAAACGACGTTATCCAAATCTCCCAAGGGGAGGCTTCATAGCAATAATTAGGGTTCGACGCCCTTAAAAGAAAAACAACTATAGTTTCAGTTTTAACCAAGGAGTTTACCACTACCTTCTTATAGGATTTCTTAAACGTAGGACTAGTTAACCAAAACAAATCCACTCTTCCAAAAGCGTACAAAAGAGACACAAAAAGGGCCATTATTCTACCAACAAACCTTATCCTAATCGTCAACTTCTCTACATAATATAAGGGGAGGCTAAACCCAAAGGTCGTTAATAATTTTTTTATATATTTCCGACAATGCCAAAAAGTATTTTAAAATAAAAATAAAAATTGATTTCCTTAACAAAGCCACGAAAATGAGACTTTTAGTAACCAAGTTCGAAGAATAAGATATTCGAGTCCGAAAACAAAGGGATTCGATACGCAGAGGGTAAAACACCAACGATGCCCCAGACTCAAAAGACCCTACCACGAGTGCAAGCACAAAAATAGGAATCAACACACATATCCATCATTAAGGTTACGCAGTGCAGTCAGACCTAGAAGTTCTATGAGCTCCTGGCCAATGGTATAGAAGATGGAAATTTTACCCGATCCATGTGGGCTTATCAAGGACATGTCTAGCAAATATCAAACAGATGAATATAATAACCACCTATTATATTATCACTGTAATCAGCTGTCATCTAACAGGAAATGAGTTCACGAGTCCAATACCATGGATTCACCTACAACTTTTGTTTCGGTCCAGCTATTAATAGCTTGCTTGCGACCCTTAATAAAAATTGTAGATATTTCATTCAATAAAACTTACAATGTTTCCCACTTACTTTAATCAAACAAGAGTTTGAACCAGGAAGTAGGTATAGTAATTCTCTCAACACGTAGAGGCCAAAATTAGAAGTCAGGTTATTCATCCTCTAGAACTGGGTACAAAAGTCGATCAGGTACAGTTCTGAAACAAAACCCTAATGCCATTTTCTAATTAAACAAAAGTAAGGAATGCCCACAGGCTTAAACAAGTTTTAGAACACAACGCCACTATTAATGTACCTTTTCACCAAAAAATAGGAGAGCCCTAAACAGGAAATACGTATTCAATCAAGTAAAAAAATAGAGATATGAAGGCTTAACCTTCCATATAGTAAGCCTTCAATTACAAAATTCCATCACAGAATTCTTTTAAAAGAGAGTCATATAAGCAAACGAAACTCTAAAATGTTTCCTTCCCTACGAACTAGACTGCATCACACAATATTGCAGTAGCCCATTTAGACAAATATGAAATAGAGTAAGCTATAAGAGAGGGAAAAGAACATTCCAAGAAAAACTAGCGAAATTGGAACGAGATTTTAAAAGAACGGCCAACACATTCAGGCAGCGATATAAACAACCACGAAAACATTTATTCTAGGCGCCACTCAAGAGGAAAGAAAATTCATTTCAAGATACTGAAAGAAGGTAGAAAACTATTACAAGGAGTAAAGTTAACATGCCTGATTATAATTCTTTCTTCCAAGCTCTTGTTGCCCTCTCCCATAAGGCAGCTTGAAGGCATCATGCTTTTCAACATCTGAGAACCAGGGGCTGTATGGCTGTGGGAAGCATTGTTTTCTCTATGGTCTGGAATCCCTGATGTAGTCTTCAGATGACTTGGAGAAGGATCAGAGATCTCGGGTTTTTGATCCATCACCTGTGAAGATGAACCCTGCTCTAGCTTACCAAACTGGTGCTGTTGTAAGTCATATGCCCCTGTTGAGGATGCATGCATTTCTTTTTGCAAATGTTGCTGCTGCTCGTGATATAGTTGTCTTAGCCTTGACACCTCCTTTTTCAATGCTTCACAGTGTGCATCCTTAAAAAAAACAATGTCTTGTGCAAGAGCAACAATTCTTTGCTTTAAAGCATTGTTATCAACAATTATGATGCACGTTTACAAAACAATTTATGGCCCAAGATTTAACAATGGTGGAAATATTTTTACTGAACAACCTCGTCTTGTACGGACACGAGTGAGATTGGTAAGAGATCTTGAAGGCTTTGAAGAGGCCTGCATATTTCGTCTTCTGTTAGGACTTTTGCTAGCTTCCAACATGGTTGCCTCATCACTGCCAGGAAACACAGCCAAAAACTCGAAACAGGTCGTTGTATGAACCAGTTGCCACACGAAGTCCATCCCCACTTAGACAGCACTCAAATTTGTCAAATATCGAATCATTTTCATATAAATCACATAACTTGGGCCGTAAATGTTCGTGGACTTTGAATTTTGTAACTGGGCGAGATTCCATGTTTATATCCCAGAGCTTGAGAGTCATATAATCACGACATAGGATATATTGGCCATCCTTTCCAAACTTAATATCAGAGATCGAAGCAATTATCTCTGTAAAAAAAAATGATCTTGAGCCAGGTGCTTCCTGCTCCTCAAAATAATTTTGCATGGTTGTCACACAAAGCTGATTACCGCATGTCAATCAGGCACACCGTACCCTTGGAGCTACTGTATGCTAACATATTGCAGAGATCCGGTTCAGCCTTGGTAGAAAAATCCACAGAAATAGAGCTTTTTGAAGATGAGCCGTAGCCAAAGGTGGATCCAGAGCCACAGCCAGGAGAGTACACAGATCCATGTCTATGAGATTCTCTCCCATGAGTTACATCGTAAAACAAGTAAGGTCTCAATAGAGAATCTCTGTAATAAATTTCATCGGGTCTCCTGGTAACACTCACACTGTCACTTAATCGATTTTGATAAAAATATCTTGTACGGAGAATCTCGAATTTGAGGATGCAGAGATACAGAATAGAAACAACAAAGTTGTACAACCTGCTTGGTGGAGGCGCTCAAAAGACTTCGACCAAACTGTAACCTGTCTGCCGCCTGGCTAACTCCTGTTACGGGCTGTTTGCTGTGGATATTCGGCAAGAATACACCTCGCAGCATCCAAGAAAATGGAGGAACACGCCTACCTCACTCGCGGATAGCTGTGCGCAGCCAGCAAAGGGAAACAGAGCGCCTTTCTCCCCCAAATGCATCCGGAAACAACAAAAATAACCATGTCCAGGATCTGCGCACCAACATAAGGCGTGAGGAGGTTTCACGTGGCCAGGGAAGACAAAAAGGACGCGCCCATGAGGAAACAGGAAGGAAACACCTCATACACGCCTGCTTCACTGGCTTGAAGCTCCATCTAACCATCACGTCAACCAGACTGCGCCCATGCATTGAATGAAAGGATCAAAACAAGATCTAGGTGAAGAAAAACGCGTCCACCGACTCCCGTCTCCCGCACGCAAGGACAGAAAAGACGCTGTGGTCAAAAGTTTGCAGGCCGGGTGGTTGGGAGGAGGCCAAGGTGGCAGAAACAGAAGTCCTCGATGCACGGGGCATTACAAATGGAGTGGGTAGATCCAATCTCAACAAATGACTGTCACCTTATTTTTCCAATGCATTCTGCGACGTGAAAAATCCATGCACTATGTAGCATACTCGTTACGAATGCGCTGGACATTATCCTGGGTCGCCGTTCACAGCTGTGCATTTTTCCTCATGTGCGAGGTATGAGGATGATGCTTGTGATGACAACTAACAAGACTTGAAGCATCATGATGGATAAAAAATCTATAAGCATTTCCAAAACTCTTTCAACGACCGAACAACAAACTCAAATTCTTCTTTTCACTAGTGGCCGGCATTTTTCTTCAGAGCCTGCTTTGCATTACACCGCCAAAACAAGCCAGTGGAAACACTGGGCCTATGGACCACACTTTCTTCCATGTTATTTTTGTCAAGTGTTGGAGATACTTAGGGTGCAACTGCTCAAAAGTATTGACAAGCATTCCCCATCCTTTATTGATTGACAACAACCATCCTATTACATCCATCATTACAGGGTGGAACAATATGGTGTATATCTTGTACTTGTGTAATTTCAATGGAGTGGGTAGATCTAAGCTCAACAAATGACCATTCCCTTCTTTTTTGACGTGTTCTATGACGTAAAAATTTATGCACCATGCAGTAGACTCGTTGTAAGTGTGTCGCATGTGTTGAACAACACCTTGGTGATATTATGGTTATCGAGTACTTCCATAGCGCATCCCAAAAGCATATTATTACGTCGAAAAGCGTTTATAAGTGAGAATGAGCCTACTGAATCTGAAATGTGGTAGGTAAAATCGACAAAGGGATTGCTGGGTAGACAACATTGAAGTACGATCATGTTATCATCGTCCACGTGTCCTGAGGCGTGTGAAATTTTGTGAAGAGGTCCTGCACACGAAGTAGGTTGGGTGCAACTTGAGCCACTGGTCGATGCATTTGGCGTGGAACATGTAGCCGCACAAGGGAAGTAACTGAACGATGTCCTCCAACTCTTGGCAACATTTCAGACATATTGAGCATCACGACCTCTCCTGTGCGTCCGGTTTCATTCCACACAGTTAATCAGAGTACACAACTTTTAGATATGCATCAGGATCGATCCCCGTCTCCTCTGCCACGTTCATTTGATCCGCAACAATGGTGTTGCACCTACGATTGGTAGATGTAGTAATTTGACGCCTCACCAACATCAACCACACAAATACCACGAACAATGTCAACGATGTCAACAGAAATACGATTCCTAATGCGAATGCTGAGCTCGTCGGAGACCTCGGTTGTCTGTAATCATTGAATTTTAGCTCATCTTTATTAATATCAAGATCATTTTTTCTTTTTTATATACTGCTCCATTTTTCAGGGTTTTGAATTGGAGATGGAAGAAATTAAAGGAGGGGAAGGAGCTTTAGGAGAAACTGTATTAGATGGTCATTGGGTAGATAGCTGCGACCTCATTCATTTGTCTCCATTCACCCGCTGCCTTCATGGCTCTCAACGTGTAATGATGACATCTTGAACATAGAAGATATTTCTCTGGCCCTCTCTACTGATTTGAGTGCTTCATCTTTTGTTACTTTTGTTAGTATCCAAGGATCTATATTTACATTACCTGAGTTTTTGATTTTAGGCAATTCAGATTTGAAATCATGCTTAAGAGGAAAAACTTTCGTTTCTTCACAATTTTCTTGTTCCATACTCCAGGACAAAAAATATTCTATATATCAATAAACAAGAATCCTTACAAGCGGGTCCAATAATAGAGAAGATACACAAAAATGCCAACCTGGTGCTTGCCGAGGCAACTGAACTTTGCAAAGAAATTTAGCTTTTCGTGGTTGTCATCAAAAATTTCTACTGAGGAAGCATGGGATGATGAAATACTCAAAATTTCAGATTCGTCCAAGAAATCTTATGTATTGCATTCTTCTCTCATGGATAAAATGTAATCATAGGTTCGAATTCCCTGCAAATTACATATAGAAAGCATTCTTAGAGAATCTGTACACTCTACGAGATGTTTATATTTCTTTAACAAACCATATGTACAGTCACTGGGAGTGGAAACTCTCTTTATTAAAGTAGTATTAGCATACCTTCTTTATGAGGAATATATGGATGAAAAATAGTTGTCCTACAAATGCAGAGGCATATGCTGAAATTAAAATGAGGAAAAACTGCATCCAGTTAAAATGCTCAGTTAATATCAGCTTTTGATTTCTTGACGAATTCCTTTATGAACAAGGACATTTGTTCAAACTGAGAGGGAAACATGAGGAGAAATATACCACAACTATTGCAAATACCCATCTGACGAATATGTGTCAACACCAAGGTACTAAATTTCGTACGAAGTGTATAATACAGTGGACAAACTATATGGAAAAGAAGTCGACGAAGAAAAAAAAATGATAAATACGGGAAAAAAATGGTAAGCCATATTTTCTAAAAATATAATAATTATTAATAATTCAGCAATTCTTTTATAATAATATCGAAATTATTACTATCATTAAAATCATATAAGTGACAAATTATTTCCAATAAAAAATATACAACTAAAGAAGTTCAAATTATCTTCAAATTCTTCGAGAGGCCTCTAAGAATGAAAAAACACACTATTTGGTTTTCATTTTTAAGTCCGGTAAGTTACTACCATAATTGTATATATGCATATATTTGATCCATTTGTATATGACATAAGTTTCTACGCTTATTGTAATGTCATTCACATGTACATATCTCTGGTATAGAGATGCTTTGTTTGTAATTTTCTATTTTCAATAGGAGTATGACCAATTTTTGTCATATAAATACATTAGCAAAATACATATTTACTATGTAAAGAATGAGTTATTCTCTTTTTCCAACACATGAGTTTTAATATGATTATTGACAATATTATTGTATATTATATTTGTGATTTTCTTAGTTACATGTTCTGTAACCTTTTCCTAATGGAATTCTTGATGTAAAATTTCAAGAATTGTCTCCCGCCAACTACATAGGATCTCCAACAAAATATTACAGTTGCCCCCACAATGGTCTTCTAGATAGCGTGTTGCATTTCGGGACGAACATTTAAGGAGGGCATTCATTTTGGAGAAAAAACCTGAAGTTAGATTTTGGACATGTTCAAACAATTAGGTCCACCTACATTTTTTTTAACTCTTTGTGTGGCATACATAAAATGGGTAGACCTCAACATTGTTATACCTAGTGATCACCCATAGATGCTCAACGATGGAGGACTTTTGACATAGTTTTAAACCCTGTCCAGATAACAATTTTTTTTACATATTACTATACATTCCATTTTTTGTTTTGCATTTTTCGATTTATCTTTTCAATCTATTCATTATTGTATTTTCATCTCTAGTCTTTCTAAAAATATCTCCTCTAATGTTCCTACATTCCCATCAAAGCCATTTTGATTTTATGTTATATTATGTTTCATCCTAAAATTTACCTTCCACTTCGTCATCCTTATAACACCCACAATTTACACACATAATTACAACACTAAAAATATCAGAACAATTTTTTGTTTTTACTTACATTGCTATTTACACAACACCACATGAAAATGCAAGGTATCTCTTAGAACAACACATAACACATGAGATGCTTGCATAACCCTTATACCATATGGATAACATGAATATTACATGATGAACATCGAGGCCACCTTTTCCCAAATGACAAGACACAACACAATGATTCAACTACATTAGGACTCCCGTATAGGCACCATCCATGACAACACTTCCCTGGTTTACATATTTATTATATTTATATTTCGATATTGACCTTATTTTCTTGGAAATCACTTATCAATTATTTTATAACTAGCTGCATTATCTTTACTTTATTTAACATTTCACTTGTAGTACTCCCACCTAATTTTTCTTGATTCTCTCATCACACAAGAATGATGTATCCTGGTTGTTGGTATGAAGATATGTACCTACATGATCCCTTTAGTGTTTGTTCCAAGGATTCATTTTCTAAGCTGCACAATTGATTCAATTTTCCATTTATCTTTGTTGCAACAAGGGAGGTTCTCATGAACCAAAGGAATTCTATTGATTCAAGAGTAGATAGATTACACATTCTTTAAAATTAGCATTTAATTTCTAAGGCTAGTCTATTTATTTTTACATTATTACAACTAACTAGTCCTTTCCCTAGGGGTTTGTGTTAAGAACATGATTACATGATTTCACACTATACATTCAATGCAAAAATAGGACAAGGGGATAATAAGAGGGATTAGTTCTTCATTTAAAAGGTTAAAATTCACATTAAAGTCTACACAAAAAGGATTCCGTTCTCACCATAAGTTGGTATAAATGTGTTACAAGAACGATATACATTTTACCTTTCTCTAAGCACATTATCTTATGGTTACATTTTCACAAAGTAATCATAAATTAAAATGTGGTTAAGTTTCACAAATAACTCTTAGTATTGCACCATAGAATCCAAACAATAATAGAAATTGGGTATCGAGTTCATTTATGATTCTAACTCATACAGGAGACTTCCAAGGTCAGATAATGATCTTCACCCCCTACACTCTTCACTTACATGTGTGCCTGACCAAGAGGATCTTACATTATGTTGGGGTTTGGTTACCCATAGAGTATTACCTAAAGGTAATCATATTATCCTTAGTACACAAACAACTATCAATCTCACGTGGGGACCACATACCCAAGAAAAAGTTTAACCATGTGGTTCCTAATTGTTGGGTTCACGACGATGTCGCTAAGCATATAAGCTATAATGACCAACTCAAACTTAGGCCCTTAGCTACTTGAAATAGAAGGTGTTCTCAAGTGTAAATTTTTAAGTTCCTTCTAAGGTTTTGGTTTCTTCCGAGTTAAAAAATATCATGCAAGAAGGGTAGATATGTACAAGTTTTTAAAGTGAGGTTGACTGTTATAATTAGGCCTCTTTCTATATTTTTTTCTAGTTATATAGCATAACGCTGTGGAGATTTCACCATAAATTTCACAACGAACATGCACTATAAGATATTAAATTTGGTTTCATTTAACATACATATACAATTTTGACAATAAAAAATTTGGGGCTCAAGATAACACCCATGTTTAGATTAACATTTCCCTTAAACCATAACATATAAAAAATTACAAAAATTCAGTAATAAACCTTTCAATACTTCGCAAATTGTTGAACTATCCTCTACCATTTCACTTAACATATATATTCAATCCCCTTCTTTTTAACATGTGCCAATTTGAATCAAAAGAACACCTATAGTTAAATGCATATTTGCCAAAGCACCCATAAAAGTAACATCTCATTCATAATGCCAAATTTCAATTAATACCTTTACTGTAACATAACAATACATAAAAATTTCTTTACATTAACATACATAAATTCTAACAATATACAATGAATCACATCCATACCGTTTCACCATCTTACTTGTATCCTGAAAAACCATGTGAGCATGAAATCAATGATAAATTGCTGGCATGGCATCCACTTAGGTCTAACATAATTAATGTTTTTTTTGTTCCTTATTTACATAATCATAATTTGCATTGTAATCGAGAGGGTTAAATTTTTTTTCATTCCATTTCATTTCACGTCATTTCTTACCCAAGGAGAGAGAAAGAGATAGGGAAGAGAGAGAAACACTATTTTGCTGAAATTCCAATTCCACGCAACAAGTCACAAGATAGAGTTCCAAATAGTTATTTACAAGTGTTAATAAGTTTCCATGATGGTTTGCTAACTTGACTAGGGTCCTACAACTTTCCTTTATATTTTTCTGCTAGCTGCAAAAACGTTCAATTTGTGCTCGGAGGCTAAGAAACCACTTTCAAACGTTGTCTACTAGTGAGAAAACACACCACAGGTAAGTTTCTATGTTTCCTCTTATACACCAAGAATTCACAGGAACTGATGAAATTCAGAAATGGTGAAGTGTTTATGATTGGCAGCTAGATTTTCGAGGCCATTGGTCATAATTGACCTAGTTGTAAACGATCAAAAGTTAGCTCGAGGGCTCAGAAAACCATGTCCAAAAAAAACGTTCAATGGACGAATGCGCAACAAGAAACTTCCTACAAGTTCCGCTATTTATGGAGAATTCACCAGAGTTGACGGGGCTGAGAACTAGCAAACAGTTTTCAAACAACAGATTTTGTAGATCCACCAGTCGTAATTGGTCCAGTTTGACCTAGTCAAATTGTGACTGGAGGCCTACAAAATGCCTTTTCCAAACTATCATGAAGAGTGTTTTTCCCCCAACTGATGGTTCCAGGAAACTGTCTAGTAGAAATGCTAGAGGTTTGCGAAGGAAGATAAACATTTCTCTGCTCATGGTCTGAATAGGGACCTAATACAAAACTTAACTTTTCAATTTTAACCACTTTTTAAAGTTGTAAAAAAAAAGGTAACGAGCTCCAAGAAGGGCGGTGAAGAGAGCACCAACAGTTGATAGGGGTTGATCTAATGTTTAGTACGAATCCACACATAATAGGAAACATGGGAAGATGTTGATCTGTTTTCTGGGGTTCAGGAGGTTATATTGTGAGTCTCTAAAAATCAAATTTTTCTAACTTTGTGAGGTAGACAAAAATGGTTGTTTTATTTGACAACATCAACAAACCATCACCAATACCAACAGACACGAGTGCCCAATTGTGACACCTTGGGTTAACAATGTATGAGGTTGTGGGAGAAATCCCAGTTGATGGTCGAGGTGCCACTTGGTTACACAAATCACAAAGTGGAGTTTTTTTGTTTTAAACTATCTAGTTTGGTTAAATATCCAATTGTATAATTATCCATTGGTTTACTATTTATGTTATATTGCAAATGAAAGAACCAAATTACAAAAAATATAAAATATTTCGGTAAGGAGACCATGCCTGAAAGAATCGAATTGGCCAAAGTTGTGGAGCTCGATTCTACATCTTCACAAGGCATTTTTTTGAACGGTTGCGTGCATCCGAAAGAATCTTCCAATTTTCTTTACTTGAAAGTCTCTAGGGCTGTTTCAACAAAACCATTTATGCATATCTAAAAATATGAAGCATTCCATGAGGATACATTTGTCTGAGGTAATTGATTGAACAATTCAGTGCTTTTCTACACTTTCCGAAAAATTATTGGAGTCATCAAGAACCTTCAAGTATGAGTTGAATCACCACTAAAACCAAGTTCATCTCCCAAATTGTTACAATTTTTTTTTTTGAGAGATGCACATAATTCCATCATTTCAAAATGGTAATTCTCTTGTTGTTAGTGTGAAATCACATCACCCCCAAATGAGTTATACAGGTATGCTTTTCTAAGGTAGGGTCATTTGGTGTGATTGCATAACATTGAACTTTCCCTAAGGTGTGGGACCTTTGAAAATGGAAAATTTCTCCAGATTGAAGGTTGGTTCCTTATTCCTCTGTTTAGGTGCATACGTGAGGATTTGCAGAGGATCTATCTCTATACCTAATCTGAAACTTGCCAAGGAGACAAGGGGTGAAAGAGTATAAAGAATAAGAAATAACTAAACTACCAGGTGATGCACCAAAGGAATGATGAACACTTATTTTTCCAATAGGCACAAACCAACAAAATGCATACAATAACAAGCACAAATAGCCAGATCTCTAATGTGATACTGTTAGTGCAAAATCACAACACCCCCAAATGAGTTATGGATATGCTTTTCTAAGGTAGGGTCATTTGGTGTGATTGCACAACATTTAACTTTCCCCCAAGGTGTGGGACCTTGTAAAAAAGAGAAAGCTCTCCAGATTAAAGGTTGGTTCTATTCCTCTATTTAGGTGCATGCGTAGAAACTTGCAGAGGGTATTTTCTTGAACCTAATATAAACTTTAACAAGGAGACATGGATAGAATAATTATAGAACTTGAAACAAAACTACACTACGAGGTGATGCACAAAAGGAATGAGGGACACTTGTTTTGCTAATAGACATAAACCACTCAAATGCGTGCGATAACTAGACACATACGACTAGATTTATAATGAAAGATTAGATGAAAGAAAAGGAGACAAGAGAGGATCTAAAATCGATCACAGACGTGTTTTATTGCTCTGTAGATTGATACAATGCATTACAAGGAGGCCAAAGGGCAGAAACGTGTTACAGTTTAGTGGAAGGTCTAAAACCCCATGAGTTTCTTTGCCAGAAGAAAAGGGGAGAGTGCAATATAAAGAGTTTCCAACCCTTTACAATGGGTTCTGAGTTTGTATTTATAGATCAGATACAAAAGGGAGAAAAAGAGAGAAGCGAGAAAAACAACTCAAAATTCAACCACCACTATTTAATGACTCCCATGAAATCTGCCCCAAAATCTACCTTTACTGCATCGACCACTAGTTCGGCACCTTGAAAGAGGAGGAAATGACGGAGCTTATTGAATCCAATCTGGTAGTTGGAAGAAAAAGATCCTACATTGAAATCCCAAAGTCATTTCTCAAATTTTCTCCCACCTTACCTCCCAAAAATTAAAGTTTCAGACCCCCATGGCACAGGCGAGGTCGAGATCTTTCTAACGGTGTCAGATTTGCAATAGTTAGATCCCTTAGTCGCAAGATATTCCCCTTCAAAGTTTGCATCGGGTCTACAGAAATGGGTGGGAAAACCAGTTTGAAAAATGGGCCCCTTCTTTAATATGGTTCTTCTGATTATTTTACTGCACCATCTTTGGTAGAGCGATGCAAGTTGTTGGTAGTTAGGTAGGGTCTTAGTTGGGATGTCGAGATGGCTTCTAGAGCTAGGATCTTTGTAGAATCCTTAGTTAAGGAGTGTGTAGTGGATTTGGGACCCTTTACCACTACCTCAAATTTTCGTATCCTTCCGTTGGGTTTGTATGGAGTCAGCTTTGGCATGGACTGGTTGTCCGCACATAGGGCTAGAGTAGATTATTACCATAAGATTATATCATGTACAAATGATCTAAGAGTTGAGTCAGTGATAGAAGGGGTTAGGAGACCCATTTCCATTTGCACCATCTCCGCCATGCAGCTTAAGTGGTGTGTGTGACAGGGTTGTCAAATGTATGCTGTCACTGTTAGTAACAGATTGGAGGATGAGTCTAGTGGACCATCGCTTGATGACCATCCCATCTTGAGACATTTTTCTGATGTCTTTACAGGGCAGCTACCGGGGTTACCACCCCCACGTGAGATAGATTTTCACATAGATATGGTTCCGGGATCAGAGCCTATCTCACAAGCACCTTATCGGATGACCACCCCTGAGCTCTGCGAGCTCAAGTTGCAGCTAGAGGGACTTTTGGAGAAAGGCCTAATCCATCATAGTGTATCCCCTTGGGGTGCACCGGTGATATTTGTAAAGAAGAAGGACAGATATCTATGGTTTTGTATTGATTACCGGCATCTGATCAAAGTAATGACCAAGAATCGTTACCCCCTTCTGCGCATTGATGATTTGTTTGATCAGATGAAGGGGACCACAATTTTCTCCAAGATAGACCTTAAGTCCGGTTATCATCAGTTAAGAATTACAGAGGTAGACATTCATAAGACCGCCTTTCGTATGATATATGGCCACTATGAGTTCATCATGTTGCCTTTTGGTTTGACGAATGCCCCCGCAGTGTTTATGAGCTTGATGATTGGAGTGTTCAAGAAATTTTTGGATCACTTCGTGCTCATATTCCTTGATGACATTTTGATTTACTCACGTAAACATGAGGAGAACGATGTGCACTTTTGCTAGGTTTTTCAGTGTTTTCATGAGCAACAACTTTACGGGATCCTGGAGAAGTGTGTGTTCTTTTAGATAGAGGTACAATATTTAGGCAACATCATTTTTGGGGAAGGTATCATAGTCGATCCTTCCAAGATTCGAGCTATTATGGATTAGCCAGCACCCACTAGTGTGACAGAGGTGCACAAATTCATGGGTCTAACAGGTTATTACAAGAGATTTATTTAAGAATTCTCTCAGGTTGCGCACCCCATCACTTCTTTTCAGTGGAAAGGGAAGAAGTTTGTTGTGTCAAACATATGTGAGCATGCCTTCAGGACACTGAAGGAATACCTCACGACAACACCTATTCTTGTAGTGCCAGATTCGCAGGGTGAGTTTTTCATATGCACGGATGCTTCTTTGGTAGGAATTGGAGGTGTGTTGATGCAGGAGGGTAGAGTATTTGATTCTGAGTCTCGCAAACTAAAATATTATGATCTCAATTATCCGGCTCATGATCTTGACCTTGTGGCAGTTGTGCACACCTTGGTTTGATGGAGACATTTCCTTCTTGGCCAAATATCCACACTCTGGACTGATCACTTGAGTCTTCGCTATCTCTTCACACAGCCCAATCTCAAAGCTCATCAGCAGCGTTGGATGGATTTGCTTTGTGAGTATGATATGGAGATAGAGCATCTTAAAGGGAAGGAGAATGTGGTTTTAGATGATCTTAGAAAGAGGAGACATGTGGTTATGGCCACTTAAGTGAGCACAAACTTATGGAGCAAGATCCTACATAAGCTTCCTCACGACAATTTCTACATTGCAGCTAGAGAAGAGATCGAGTCTCATAGACCCCTTGAGGGTAAGCTCGATGGTTTTTCTTTAGTGGAAGATGGTATTCTCAGGCACAAAGGCTAGATTTATGTTCCCAGAGATGGAGGATTAAGGCAGGACATCTTGGCAGAGGCGCATCGTGCACCATATTCAGCCCATCTCGGGGTGAAGAAGATGCATGCCACTTTGAGATAGTTGTATCATTAGATGGGACTTTGTAGAGACATTGCTCAGTGTGTGTCATGTTGTTTAGAGTATCATAAAGTGAAGGCCGAGCATCAACATCCAGCTGGCCTTCTCTTTCTTCATGATATACCGGAGTGGAAGTGGGACACCATTTCTATGGACTTCATTGTTGTGCTACCGATGCTGAGATACCACCGCAACGCTATCATGGTCATAGTGGATAAATCGATGAAAGTGGCTCATTTTTCTCTAGTGAAGACCACCTATACAGCTAGTGCAGTGGCATGGGTATATCTAGATGAGATTGTCAGATTGCACGGGATTCTGTGGAAGATCATTTGTGACCGCGATCCTCTGTATACTTCCCACTTTTAGACTACCATGCAACATGCCCTCAGGATGAAGATCAATTGCAGAATGACGTAGCACCCTGAGACAGATGGAAAAAATGAGCAGGTGAATCAGATCTTAGAGGACATGCTTAGGATGTATGTTATGGATCACCAGTCAAGATGGGAGGAGTATTTGTACTTGGTGGAGTTTTCCTAAAATAATAGTTTTCAGAGTTTGATAGGCATGGCCCCTTTCCAGGAACTGTATGGCAGAGAGTGTAAGACACCTCTTAGTTGGGACAGGTTAGAGGAAAGGGTTTCTCTTGGGCCAGCTTTATTACAGGACATGGAGTAGCAGGTGGTTATGATTAGACAAAGAATGCAGGAGGCACATGACATGCAAAAGAAGTATGCAGATCAGCATAGGACCGAATGTAGTTTTGATGTGGGCATGAAGGTTTTCCTTTGTGTCAGGCCACATAAGAGCCCTATCCATTACAGAAAAGGTTCTAAGTTAGCTCCTAGATTCGTGGTCCCCTTTGATATCTTGGAGCGTATCGGTCCTTTGGCCTACCGTCTAGCGTTGCCACCTAGTTTGTCTTGCATCCATGATGTGTTTCATGTTTATGTACTTAGGAGATATATTATAGATCCTTCTCATGTGATGGATTTGAACTCATTGCATGTGTTGGATCAGGGGCAGGTGATGGTGGAGCCCATCTGCATTATAGAGCATAGGACCCTGGACCTTCGAGGAAAAAAGATTGACTAGGTTCGAGTGCAGTGGGACAGATATGATGAGACTGCGGCTACATGGGAGGATTTTACTTTGCTATGATTTCGGTTTCTACACCCGTTCTAGTGACTTCCAGGAGAAATTTTAGTCTAAGGGAAGGGAGATGTAGTGCCCACTTCCCTTCGACACTTTTTGTTATTGATTATGATAATGTCGACTATACTTATGGATGTTATTGTAGCTTTTGATATGGCATGATGTTTGATGTTAGAGATCATGGACTATTGTTGATTTCGATTCATATATGATGTATGTGGATTATTGGAGACATTTTATATTGATTTTGATATGATGATTAACATAGTTGTGTGTGTGTGTGTGTGTGTGTGTTTCAGACATGTGATACTTTGTCATTTTGAGTAGACCTATAAAATTGAACTAATATTATGATCATATTGTTATTGATGAAATTGTAAATGATATCATTACTTGCCTAGATGCTGTTTTGATTCATATATAGATGATTTTGGAATTATATTGTATATTCATTTTGGATGTTTTGATGTCTTGCCACGAGGCCGAAGGAGGTGTTATGTGTTTGCAGGTAAACATGTCACAACAAACATCGGGGGATTGGAGACCAACCACATTGGAATTCAAGATGAATTCAACAAGGGTCACCATGGCAACGTGTATTTGTTATTTGTGCATGTTTGAATTGATGTTAGGGGTTCCCATGGGGGGATCACCTTCAAATGTGACCAAGGGGTTATGTGTATTCTTTTATTTAGTTTATTTTGTTTAATTTTAGTATGTGATTTTTAGTGATGTATTTTCCCCTTTATTATTTATTTTATTTGTGTCTAGATTAGTGAGTAATCATGTTGTTAAATAAATTAAAATGGGTCAAAATAATGCATTTATTAGAGATGATGGCTCTTGGATTATGTGTTGTAAGTAATGTGTAAGTAACTTGGAGTGTGAAACACTCCACCTTCCTTTTGAAATTCGGATCTGTCCTTAGGGGCTGATTTTGGAGGCTTATGTGACAAGTTAAACTTGTCCCACACCTCTTAAATTGCTATACCCACCCTACCTAAGGGATTGGGGAGTCAAAATTAGGCCTTATTATGTATTTTGGGAAGGCAAGTTGTAAGTTTTTATTGCACCTTCTTGCATGAAATTAATTTTGGTCCTTAAGGGATGTGGGCTTGGATTGTGTGTGTAAGTAAAATGTCATTTTATTCACCCACTTATTAATTGTTCCTTGGAGTTTGAAGTTGACTTGTGAGATGGAGTTGAGGATGAGTGATGTGGCATCCTACATGGAGCCACCTCATCCTCCTCTCTCCCTTTTCTATTTATTGGAATTCTTTGGCTTGTTTGGGGGGTTACTTCATGTTGGTTTGGTGCTCTTGCAGTTGGAGAGAGTTAGAGGATTTTGAATGCTTGTGGATTTGTTGGTGCTTTGGGACTGTTGGGATTTGAAGAAGCTTATTGTTGAACTTTTGGATCAAGCTCTATCATGGAGAGGTAGGAGCTTGACTCTTTTAAAATGTGTTCTTTTTATTTTATTCATATGTGAATGTTGTTGAGTGTTTGATATGTTTATGGGTTGGTTGGGTAGATTGCCTAAGTGAGGTGTAGGAGACGACTATGGGGATATTTCTTGTGGGGAGGCATAAGAGAATGTGGGGAGGCATAAGAGTTATTTTGTGGAGGGAGTTTGGGATGGGTTTCCACATTGGAAAAGAGATAGCATGCATTTCTTACTTGTTATGGGGGATCCATAAGAGGAGGGAGGCATAAGGGAATGGGAGGTATAAGAGGTACTTCGGGGAGGCATAAGAGTATGTAGGGGTTTTGAGATGAATATATTGGCGGGTTTTAAGGTGGACACCCATTTCCCATTGGGAGGTATAAGCAATTTCCCCCATAGATCTTACTCCTTTGGATTTTGTATGATGAAGCCTTGTGTATTTTGTTGTTGTCTTTCTTGTGACTCTCATTGCATTATTTGGACTGTATACGATTGTAAAATCTAGAATTGTGTTGTGGAAGCTTGTTTATTGCCATGAGTTGAATCCATTTCCTATTGTAATGTGGTTGGGGCTCGGGGGCCAATGAGGAGGACGACTTCTCCTCCTCATTGGAATTCTTGGTTGGGTGGAGAGCATTGCCTCTCCCCCTTTTCTTTGTTGTGACCAAATGAAATCTGGCGGATCTCTCTTGTTGCTATTTCTTAGAGCTGTGTATGAAGACAATTTCGCAGTCCTCTTTGGGTTACTTATTGTAAAAATTTCCCACTTTAAGTGGATGACATTGTAATATTATTTGTGGTGAAAATATGCTCTATTTTTTTGGATGTGAAAGTTACATTCAAATGAGAAAGATTTATTTTGTAAGTTGTCATTTGGTGAACAGAAAAGAAGTTCTAAAGGAAATTATTTCAGTTTAACAGAAGTTGATTTACTTTATATAAAATGGAGTTGCCCCTATTTGGAAATCTGTTGATTGAAATACTTTTGCAAAATCTCTATTTGAAGGCTGGAAAAGTCTGTTTTAGGAAATATGACATTTCTCTGTATTATTTTAAAGGCAAATTTTGAAAATAGAACTACATTCTTGCTCTTCACGCATTGATTAAAGGAAAGTTAAACATTGTAAAATTGGAATGGAATAAAATTAGATATTTGAAGTAAGGTAAATGAAATAGATTAATTTACAGTTTAAAATACATAGATTTCATTTAGATCACTGTAAACCTGTAATAAACATCATAAAAATGTTCATAAAAATCTACAACAATGAAAGACAAGTAGAAACATTAAAATGAACTAAGGATGATCAAAACACATTCCAAAACTAATTATATTGCTCAAAAAAATTTACTCTGAACTTTATTAATCGGGTAAGAGGTAGAAAAACACCTTTGCAGAAAAAGGAGAATTAAATACATTTTGAAATCCCAACAATGATCAATTAATCCTTGTAAATCCGTCAAATTTCTATCAAGTTCGATTCTCCATGTCGGTTTGGCATGTTGGAGAAGGAAGAATGGCGGATCGAATTAATCTAGCAGTTGAAAAGTTCAGTTCACATTTTATATGGCAGGAAAGACGTTTTCTTAAATTTCACCCATCTAAGTTTATTGAAAATAATATTTTTTGCTTCCTATGTAAGGAGGAGTTCGAGCCCTTTCCATAAAGTCCTTATTTTCTCAAATCCGAGCTTCCAGTCAAAATTTATGGCCATTTGAAGTTTTGTATCAATTCTGTTTTAAAAAAATAAAAATTTCTAAGTTCAAAAGTTACTTTTGCTAAGTTTACTCCATGGCCCCATAGTCCCGCCACTTTGCTTTTGGAAAACCACTTCCGTGGGTTCGTGGGCCAGCGTCTTCTAACTTCAATTTTTGAAAAATTGGCAAAAATTCATAAGTTTCTCCTCTAGCCTACCTTCATGTAGGTCACTGTTGGACTGACACATGGCTTCGTTAGGCATTGGAAGAGGCGCGGGTTGTTTTTAACCTTTGCGATTTTTAACACAAAAGTCAACATTTCTATGCTTTCCCCGACGGTCCGCTTTCTGAACACGTGGCATTTCTAAGCGTCGAAGGAGGCGCGAATGTTTTAAAACCTTTTCACCCTTTCAACAAAAAGAGTTAAAATCCAAATTACCTCCGGCGATCCGCCTTCCTGCATTGAATTAAAATCTTGGACACTTGATCTTTTCATTATTGACCTCATAAGAGCATACCAAATTTGAAAGGGTAACAACCTAAATGAGATGTGTGAATACAATATTAAGATTTCTTAAATGTAAAAAGATATATTAAATAAGAAACATAAATGCAACATGAACAACACTAAGAAAATGTAAAAAGATATATTAAATAAGAAACATAAATGCAACATGAACAACACTAAGAAAATACAAATATGAAAAAATAGCCAAACTAGAAAATTGATTATAATTAATATATAGAGAGGCGTCAAAAGAAAAGAATAACATTGAAATGAATGAATCCGTCGTGAGAACAAGAAGATTGAGTAGGAACACTCAAAAATTTCAAGCAAAGAGATGGGAAACCATGGACTATAAAAAATACCTTGAGCATCAAGATGGACATACAATAATAAATAAATTAATGGGAAACCAACAATTTTACATAAATATCAACATCTTTGTTGCATGATAGATAACAATTCAAAATGGCACCAGAAAAAAAAAATGTAATTTATGGTGAACAAAAAGAACATGTGGCAACGTTCCATTATAATCCCTAAAAAATAGAATAGGATTTCGTTGGCGAGAAAATTTGTCTTGTGGACAAATTGGTGCGTTTCAAGCCAACGCTATGGGAATCTAAGTCCCTCTACTTGAACGGTACAATTTCCGTAGGTGCATGCATAAAAGGTAGATTTCAATGGTGGCCTTTCGACCAGAGATCCAATAAGGGCACTCCACTGACCTGGTGGCAAAGCTAGCAATGTCTCACTAGAGAAGAAACTTCGTCTTGGAGAGGGGAAGGAAAGTGAAAATGGAGGTAGGAGAAAACTAATGTTGTGAGTAGAATATCAGAAGCCCACACACATTAATTAGAAATTTCATTTACATGCATTTATAGTTAAAAGAAAAATAAATCCGCAGGAGAAGCTACAAGACCGAATAAAATTCATTGGTCACAAGGTACCAATCAATCCCTCAATCAAAAAGGAAAAAATTCCTTCTTTTATTATTGAAGCTAAAGCAGAATTTGTACAGAGCTTTGAGAATAGAGGAAAATCTAACGAAAAGGGAAAATAGAAGAAGTATGGCATTTTCTGTCTTTTCCAGGTACAGAGCACTCTGGTCTTTTTGAAATCAATCGCCAACCCTTTGGAATGGCTATGAGGAGCCATTATATCCTTTGCCAAAATGGTTACAACTTTACAAATCATTTATGCCTCTTCAAATTCCTCTATTGCGAAGAAAACACTCATGGCGGGTTAAAAACCAGATCGTGCAACGCAAACGTTACATTTGATTTGCCAGTTTGAGTACAGACCGTTTGATTTTATCTTATAACTTTGAAATCGGGCCATCCACGTGGCAAGAAGAGATTGGAGCGGGTACGAGGGAAATACCTTTGTCCACGTTTTGCGAGGGAAAGACCTTTGCGTTTGTGATTTTTTTAGAGATTTGGCAATTTGGAACAAATTGGCCCGTACCCCTGCTTCAACTTTTTAACTTAGGCACGTGGCACGTTTTCATTGGAAATGGTGTCGCAGCCCTTTTCTCAACATTTTAACCATTTTTGGAAAAAGGCTCAAAAACTCAAATTCCTCCGCCATTCCACTCTCCTGCTTTGACTTCTTCCCTGTGGGCTTCAACTTTGACTTTTTCCCTTTATAGCCTAATCGGGGCTACGGGTCACTTTTTAAATTTTCACCTTTTTTACAAAGAAGCTCAAAATCTCAAATCCCCCCAATGGCCAGCTCATCTGCTTTGAATTTTCAATGGCAGGCTTCACCTTTGAATTTTTCCCTATGGGTTCAAGATTTGACTTTTTCCTTGATAGCTTGATCGGGGCTGCGGGTTACTTTTTAACTTTTCACCTTTTTTACAAAGAGGCTCAAAATCTCAAATCCCCCCGATGGCCTGCTCGTCTGCTTTGAAAGTGTCTTCTGAAATTGTGCCAGGTTGATGCGTGTCTCCTTCCATTGGGGTTAGACTTTTGAACGGCCAACTCTGCCTCTCCAATGACTCTGACCACGTGGCGATATGACGTTGATTTGGTAATTGACCCTTTCTGCCCCACCTTCGAAATTGCGTCATTGCGGCACGTGGAGCCATCTGCTGAGACTTCCATACTTAGCCGATTTTAGCCTGTTTTACCTTCATTTTGTACCTGGGACATGTGGAAAGCCTACGCTTAATTGAAGATTGTCCCTTGGACCCTGCCCCTGGAGTTGTGTCGTTTGGACGCATTGTTTCTTCCACTGGATTTTGAAATATGACCGAACTGCATCCAATCAGAGAGACCCACGTATCACCTGGGGATGTTGAGGTAAAATTTGACGGGGAAGGAAATGCCTAGCATTCCCGACAATGGAAAATATACACAGAGGAAGAGAACTTTGCCATTTTGAGTCCAATTTTTGAATTTCCTTCGCAATCCGGAGGCATGGAGGAAAAACAATGATTTGAGGACCTAGGCCATAGAACAAGCAAACAATTTCGATCAAAAAGGAGATTGTAAAGAGGATATTTCATGCACAGACCGAGAGATGGAGAATTTCTCAAAATGAGCAAAACAGAGATTTAAACAGCACTAGGGCACGGATTTTGCTATCTCTTCGAACCTTCAACTTGGCTTAAATACTTTAGGAGGGTGAGAGCTTGAAATTTCAAATTTAACTTGGAAAACGAAAAGTGGTTTTGGGAGACAACAGATTTTTGAATACTTAAATGTAATAGATATTTGCAAAATGCAGTCAAATAAGTACATACAAACATTAACTAGATGTTTTGAATCTACTCAGAAAGAAAATACTCATTTGGAACTTTTTCATCATCTCATGAAGTCGTTGTTATCTTTAGGGACCTTGGTGGCCATAGGAGAGATGATTATGTGCAAATCTTGTCATTGTTTTGAAATCCATGCACATTATCATACATTTCTTGACAAAGGAACTATCTGAAATTGTTATAAGAGTAATGCTTACTTAAAGAGGTCATCAATAAATGGGAAATCAATACAGAAGTCTATAAATTGAATGGTTTCTATTCTCATCGGGTGTAGGTATTACATGCACGTGCAACATTTATAATCGGCAGTAGGACCACGTGGAAGGTGACTAATGCTTATGCGACACTTATTCAACATTAATTTTTTTTCCTTTCGTATTTCCATTGTGATGATGACCCAAAGTAAACTTAGCATCCAATGCTCGACCGGACCTGTGAAACATGAAACTTAACACTGTCATGGATGTTGATGAAGACTTGAACAGTTATGATTTCGCTAGTGCATGGAGATCGATATGGCTAAAGACGTGGATGGGAAAAATATGTTAACACACATGGACAGTCTAACTTCCATAGTATTGGACATTGATATGGACATTAGATGGTAGGTGAGGATTAAATTTTTTCCGTCAGAACTCCGCCCCCACAAATTTTCCCATTATAAACATGCATTTCGGCCTAAAAGTGCAATCTAGCTTTCATCATAGAGCTAACGAACCAAAAAAACTTTTTATTTGTCATTTTACGAATACAGAAGTCTATTAAATGAATGGTTTCCATTCTTGTCGAGTGTAGGTAGCACATGCATATGCAACATGTATAATCGGCAATAGGACCACATGGAAGGAGATTAATTCTTATGCAACACTTATTCAACCTTAAAAATTTTTCCTTTCATATTTCCACCGTGACGATGACCCAAAGTCAACTTACCATCCAATGCTCAACCCGACCTGTGAAACATGGAACTTAACACTATCGTGGACATTGACAAAGATGTAGACGGTTATGATTTCGCTAGTGCATGGACATCGATATGGCCAAATTCATGGACGGGTGGAAGATGTTGACACATGTGGACGGTCTCATTTCCATATTACTGGATGCTGTCACGGACATTACATGGTCGACGGGGATTACATTTTACTGTCTGAGCTTCGCCCCCCAGGATTTTCCCATAGTAAACATGCATTTCACCCTAAAAATGCAATCTACTTTTCATCATAGAACTGACGAACCAAAACAACTTTTTATTTATCGTTTTATGAATATAGAAGTCTGTAAATGAATGCTTTCCATTCCGTCGGGTGTAGGCAAGTACATGCACATGCAACATGTATAATCGGTAGTAGGACCACATGGAAGGTGAATAATGATTATACGACACATATTCAACCTTAAACTTTTTTCCTTTCTTATTTCCACTATGAAGATGACCCAAAGTCAAAACATGAAACTTAACACTATCATGGATGTTGATGAAGACTTGAACAGTTATGATTTCGCTAGTGCATGGAGATCGATATGGCTAAAGACGTGGATGGGAAAAATATGTTAACACACATGGACAGTCTAACTTCCATAGTATTGGACATTGATATGGACATTAGATGGTAGGTGAGGATGAAATTTTTTCCGTCAGAACTCCGTCCCCACAAATTTTCCCATTATAAACATGCATTTCGGCCTAAAAGTGCAATCTAGCTTTCATCATAGAGCTAATGAACCAAAAAAACTTTTTATTTATCATTTTACGAATATAGAAGTCTATTAAATGAATGGTTTCCATTCTTGTCGAGTGTAGGCAGCACATGCATGTGTAACATGTATAATCGGCAATAGGACCACGTGGAAGGAGACTAATGCTTATGTGACACTTATTCAACCTTAAAATTTTTTCTTTTCATATTTCTACTGTGATGATGACCCAAAGTCAACTTACCATCCAATGCTCAACCCAACCTGTGAAACATGGAACTTAACACTATCATGGACACTGACAAAGACGTAGATGGTTATGATTTCGCTAGTGCATGGACATTGATATGGCCAAATTCATGGACAGGTGGAAGATGTTGACACACATGGACGGTCTCATTTCCATATTACTGGATGTTGTCACGGACATTACATGGTCGACGGAGATTACATTTTACCGTCTGAGCTTCGTCCCCCAGGATTTTCCCATAGTAAACATTCATTTCACCCTAAAAATGCAATCTACTTTTCATCATAGAACTGACGAACCAAAACAACTTTTTATTTATCGTTTTATGAATATAGAAGTCTGTAAATGAATGCTTTCCATTCCCGTCGGGTGTAGGTAGTACATGCACATGCAACATGTATAATCGGCAGTAGGACCACGTGGAAGGTGAATAATGATTATACGACACGTATTCAACCTTAAACTTTTTCCCTTTCTTTTTTCTTCTACGAAGATGACCCAAAGTCAACTTAGCATCCAATGCTCGATTCGATCTATGAAACATGGAAATTAACACTTTCTTAGACGTTGATGAAGACGTGGATGGTTAAAATTTCACTAGTGCATGGACGTCGATATGGTGGAAGATGTGGACGGGCAGAAGATGTTGACACATATTGACGGTTTGATTTCAAAAGTACTAGACGTTGATGCAGACATTACATGGTTGGCAAGGATTAAATTTTTCTGTCAGAGCTCCGCTTCCTGGATTTTCCCATAGTAAACATGCAATTTGGCTTAAAAATGCAATCTGCCATTCATCATAGAGTTGATGATCCACAACAACTTTTTAGTTATCATTTTATAAAAGTATTATATAATTGCTAAATCTTAAAATGACTAATTGTTTTTAATTGTTTTAACTAAAACAATTAGAAGCCGCATTTTCAATTTAAAAGAAAAACAAACTAAAAGTATGAATTAAGAGTAAAATAAGACATTCCAATTTTTTTAATTGCATTTTCTGCCATTAAGCAAGTGAAGACTAACCATAGGAGGTAATAAAAAGCTTAAATTCTCAAAATTTCTAATGTTCCGCGTCTTTGGAGAATACAAAAATATTACGCCAAGCACTTGAATATAATGAAGTGGACGGTCAGATTTTCGTAGTCGGCGATGATTAAGTTTTGCTAAACAGTTCACGGGGGGAAATTGAAAAGCCAAGTGGATACCTAGGACTCGGGAGTACTTCGACTGATCACAGCCAAAATGATGTCCATCATCGGTTATAAGACCCACATTTCTTCAGTGCAAGGCCTGGAATTTCAAATTATCTGTGCCTTAGCTATTTTAAGTGGCTGTAAATTCCAGTAATTTTTATAGATATATCTATAATCTGCTCATATATCTATAAATAGGTATTATGTTTTTATATAAACTACTTTAAAAAACATACGGTTTTCAAAAATTGCAGCCTGTCATTGTCTACGGTTTAAAAAAAACTTCCCCTATAATATACGGTCAAAATCACAAAAAACGGCCTGTCAATTTCCAGGCTGTGCAAGGATCTCGTGTTTGGAATATCCATGTGAGGACCATATTTGACTGTCCAAGACTTCGACGGGCGGAAGATTGACACACGTGGACGGTCAGATTTTCATAGTACTGACGTTGAAACGGACATCACGCGAGGATTAAGTTTTGCTCTCAGAGCCCCATAGCGAGACGGTTCACGTGGGAAATTGAGTAGGCCGAGTGAGTACGAGCACCCACGAGCTTTCTTTTTAACCTAGTTAGAAGTAGCTTCGTCGATTCATTCTGTGTAGAAATGGAGCCGCGTTTCATAAGTTTTGACGCTTCTCCCTACTTGAGAGTTTACTCTGATGGAAGTGTGGAACGCTTACCACCTCCAGACGATGTGCCCCCCGGGAATTCACCCGACGGAGAAGTGGCCTCCAAAGACGTCATTTTGGATGACAACACGGGGCTTTACGTGCGCATCTACCTTCCTCACGGTATGGATAAGACCCACAAAAGTCCTCTAGTCGTTTACCTTCACGGAGGGGGCTTCTGCATACAGTCCCCGGCCACCGCAAGGTACCACGATTATCTAAATTTACTGGCCAAACAAGCCAACGTCATCTGCGTCTCTGTGAATTTCCGGAATGCACCAGAGCACTGCCTCCCTGCAGCCTACGACGACTGCTTCTCCGTGCTGGAATGGCTGGAAACGGGACTCGATCCCTGGATCGAATCCCATGCGGATCTCGCCGCCTGCTTCGTGGCGGGCGACAGTGGGGGAGGAAACATCGTTCACCATGTGGGAACTCGCCACAAGGAATGGGAGCGCCTGCGTTTGGTGGGGGGCATTCTGGTTCACCCCTTCTTTGGTGGAGAGGAAATGATCGGGTGCGAGCGGAGCTCTCAAAACCAGGGATTGATGAAAAGGTGTGACGATATCTGGAAGTTGGTTCTGCCAGACGGGGCCAATAAAGATCACCCATTCTGCAACCCTCTTGCACAGGGCTCTGCAACCTTTTCCAATCTTGTTTATTCGAGGATTGCTGTGTTTGTTGCGGAAAAGGAGATTTTTAAAGAGAGACATGTCTGTTATTACGAGGCGCTGAAGAAGGCACGCAAAGATGCAGAGTTGATTGAGACTAAAGGCGAAAACCATGATTTCCATCTCTACACTCCTCATTCCGAGAATGCGCCCTTGATGATGAAGCAAATCTGTTATTTCCTACATTCATCTTCGTCAGTAATAAAAAAAGTGCAGCTTCCATCTATCGCAAAAACTATGTAAAAAATAAGGTATAATATATATACCTTCTATTTAAAATAAGTTAAGTGCCCCCATGCAATAAACCGTAGGCAGAACATCCTAAGCTATAATACCAACTCTGTTTTGGTGGTGTTTTAAATTTCTGGATAAGTTTGTTTTTAAGTTGAAGTTCAGTTATTCAGTGGACAGGGAGGATAAGTTACAACACACATTAATTTCGAATGATAGGAGCCCTGAGAGCGACGATGGCGGACGTCGATCCGGCTGTAAGATTTGTTGTGTAACTGTTCCTGTCAAAACTGTAACGCCATGCTTTTTATTCAAGTAATATCTGCTTTTTCCGTTTAGACATGCTGCCGATTGAACGTACTGTATTTCTTCTATTGTTTTGATTAACGCTTCCGCACATGCTGCCAATGCAGATTGAAGGTGCAGAGCAGTGGATGTTTATTATTTTTATTAATTTCGTGAGTTCATTGGTCGGGAACTAGGGGAGAGGACCCTATAACCGTGCACCTAACTTTAGGGGCACGCAAATATATGTAGGTATGTCGGTAGCGTAAAAAAATTATATCATCGTGTAGCGTATGATCGTGTCATATTGACATTTTCGTTTCACGTGTTAATTTGGAGGGAAAAGTAGTTTTTGAATTGATTTAATATGAAGAAAATCAATATAAAGCATTTGAAAGAGGGACCAATGACCGAGCGCCCTATGTGTCACATTCTCATTAACTCTTAAAAAGTGTAATTAACCAAAAAGTGAACAACTATTGGTGCTTTTGTCAACAACCTATGGTGAAAAGAGATGTACATGTTTTGGTACCCGCTCGGTTATAGGGTCCTCTCCCCTAGGTGTTAAAATGATTTTGAAAAACAAGTGGGCCGGTTTGGCAAGTATTCGTTTGCATTCGGAACTTGGAGCTTAATTTAGTGTTGGATTTTGCAAGGCGTTTAGACGTTTTTAGTCATTTTAGATGTCAAAATACAGCCATTTTAAAAATATGACTGTCATAGTTGACAGGTATATATATAATTTAAATGACAAAATGACATGTATATTCAAAATTTGACTCTCTCCATAAATTAAGATTTAAATAGCTATTACATATTTTATTGATTTTGATTTATAAATAGTTTTTTAATTTATTTTTAATCTGTTTGATTTCTTATAAATAAAAATTGGATAAGAAAGGTAAAATTTGAAGATTGGCCGTACAAGCCTAGAAGTTGGAAGTTGGAAATAAAACTCATTTTCTATATAAATGCAACTTTGCATTATTAAGTCGTTTATATCATTTTCTTCAAAGTTGTTTTTAAATTGTAATTTGATATTAGTGATTTTGATATGGTCATAAACTTTGACAGGCATGTTTGAATGGAATTTCTTATTAAAAATGGCTAACATCCATTTTTTGGGAAAACATGTTATATGCTAGAATAACCTGGGGGGTATTGATTGGGATAACAATCTGGTGATCCTCTAGGGTAAATAAAAGTCACATAACTATGAGACTGAATATAAAAATAGTTAATGCTAGACATCCATATATAGTTTAATAGAAACTGTATTTTGTAACCTAGTAATTGTAAAAAAACCCTTGACACTGCATATGAAGCATTTTAACCTGTCCAAATTATAACTGATTTGGAGCTTCTTGTAGATTGTGATATGTGGAACATTTATGTAACGACAAAAATCTGATCCAACTATCTGATTTTACCATTAAATATGCTCGAGCGTACCATTCAATGTGATCATTTCTATAACTCCTGAGATCAAGATGTCTTTCCACTCTAATAACAAGTAAAAGGAACCAATACTTGTGCATCTAATGCACTTATTCAACTTGATCACCACAAGGACTGATGTAAGGCACTCAACCAGTTAACATTACATAATGATAAGGATAGGAACCTCAACAATAATGGCAGTGTAACATTCACAATAAATGTTGTGTTGAAATCATAAATGATCTGTGTGTGGATTTCGTTTTGCATGACCATAGCACATGCATTTATTATGCGATAAAAATAGTCCAACTTACTCGCTAATCTAGACAAAAATAAAGGAAATCTAGAAGCACAACACTATATGTCACATTAGCTCGTAGGTGTAGGAGCAGCTTATAATAACTTCCTTTTATCAAACATAGTGCAGCCAGTGAGATCAATTTTGCAACTAGGTCAACCTGGTAAGAAGTGAATAAACTTGTTTAAACCTTTGAATTTTCCTCAACAACCATTAGTCCATAAAATAATAAACACCTCTATAGGCATGGGCTACTAGCACGTTGTTGTCTTTTGAGTATGTTGGGGCTGAGTTTTGACATTTCCTTGTTCATAGCTCTTCGGCTTATGAACTACTGAAGATAACCAAAGGGCATTTTTTGTAGAATGATGGTAAAGCATCCTTATGTGGCGTCATGGTGTTGGTCCAACATACCTAATTAGATAATGGTTGTGGACTCATAGCTGACATAAACCGATATTTCTGATTTTCCCCTCCATTTGTGTACCAAATTAATCATTTTGAGTACTTGAGGCACTTTCCTAGGATCATAATTGGAGTGGGCACCCTTGTAGACTGATATGAGATTCATGTTTTTTGCTACTCAAGTAAATTTTTACAATACCTACTACATTCTAGCTCTTTTTCAAACTCAAGAGTTAAGCTCATTTAATAAATAAGAGAGTCTTTATCGAGGAAGATAGATGACGAGGATGAAGATACTTACGATGTTCAATTGGATTTTCATGTCATCATCAAAATATTGCGTAAGATTTAGATAAACTTCATCCACTTTGCGAGAAGTTCATCCTTGAGGAGAAAATCCTTTTGAATTTGAATTTATTTATTGGTTTCCTCCTCAATATGACCATGGTGGTCAAGGTATTTTTTTTGCTTATTGTAGTCTTCCTCATTCTTATCATTTAGGAACCATGATCTCTTATTGAATCATGTGTCGGTAGCAGGAGGAAAAGCATCAAATGACTGAAACAGGTTGACACAACTGTGCAACCCTAGTGTGCAAAAATTTTCCCGTAGACACCCATATCTCAGTGAAACACCTCTTCAAAGAGTCAAGTCTTACCTCTTCAGATCAGATCTTACCTCAATCTTACCTCTAAATCACGATCTATTAGCAATATTTCCTTGGAATAGTCTGATGAACCTGAAAGCTTTGAGGAAGTTAATGAAAGTAAATACCCACGTGAACTACGAGCTATGACATGAATGAGGAGATGGAATATTTGAATATCACAATCGAGGAAACATGGGATTTGGTCAAGCTTGAAAACAATGTAATTAATCACTGAGCAAAACCAATGGGTATAACAGGATCAAGCCTGAAGAGGGTGGAATGAAGATTATACACATGCAAGGCTATACGTGGATAAATGGCACTTTGCATTTTGAAATGCATGTATCTGATTTTGATGACTATTCTCCTGTGTGTCGAGTAGTTAAGATGAATTTTATTGTGGGACTGTTCTAAAATTTTGGTTGCAATATAAGATTTAAATCTATTAGATGCACCATGAATGTCAACAATTGATGAAACTGATCAATGTAATGGTCACAATCTTGGAGGAAGAGATTTATATGACCAGGTCACCAACTTGCAGTTATGATCTAACATAGCCGAGTAAAGAGAAACTTGTCATGTCACGGATAGAACTAAGAGCCAATGAAGTTACCCCTAGGCAAAACAAATTATCTCTCCATTATAGGATGACTAGATTTCACTTTGATACCAAATCTGAAAGTTTTATGCATCAGCATGGTTGATATGAGATGTGAATCTAAACATTGTGTTTATATTACAGAATAATATGAAACATGGGAGCTAGTGTTATTTTGCTACTGTATGTGGATCATATGTTGATTGTAGGATATAATATTTAGGACATTCCTAGATTTACAAATATATAGGCTAATCACATATCTTATATCACAAGGAAGCCTATTAAGAGCTCCTATAACCAGTCAACCCCTATTTAGTTGTGATTGTTACTCGAGACATAACAATACACAACTCAAATCATACAAGTTGTCTCAAAACAACTCCAACCAATAATATATTAACTAACCACCCCAACCTATAATATAAACATGTAGATTTGTGAACCTATTAGTCCTCCTTAATGGTTAGACACTGGTCAAATTGAGAAAAGATCACTTTCACACTTCCTCTGTAGCACTGCCGCCCGTGCTTGAGTCATGATGATACGTGTACACTATGCTTCAGTAATGACAGGTCTTAAGAAGGAACACATAAACTTCTGTATTAGACCAGACATTGCACAGGCAGTGGGAATACATCTGACTGATGCAGGTTTATGGCTAATCACAGGTCAAGAATCATCTTCTTATCAATCAGTCACTCTAGGGAACACATCTGACCTAGCAGTGTGGGAACATCAAGACATGGAGTTACATATGAGTAGCCTTCAGATACTTCTTTCCATAGGCTATGCTGATTTAAACCTATGGTATGAAAACAAACACATCTGGACTATTAGGAGGATCACTCTTTAGGACTCATGATGTTGAATTTCAGTGTTAAGAAATAAGGGATAAAATATGCAGAACAATCCCTCATAGAATCGTAACAATAGGAACTAATATGTAGAAAATATTACAGCTATGAAATAAAAGTGCAAAATAAAAATAACACAACACAAAGAGATAGTATTTAACATGATTCACCCAATTTGGGCTATGTCCACCAAGAATCACTTGCTCAGATTTTATTACAAGCCACCGCTCTCTCAATACAATAACCTAGATCTGTTTGGAGCTATGCTCAACAAACATCTACATAATTCACTCCCAAATTTTGACACATCTGCAATGTTACATTATGCGTACCATATACATAAAACCACATAAGTAAACAACTGCTTAAGTATTTTTACAAAATTGTGGGTATCAAAACCATGGGCTAAAACCATCCCATAAACCTACGGGTCAAAAATCCCACCCATATGAGAAAATCACGTTTCCCGGTATATCGGGCACGTTTTGTTTCGAGGCCAAATAAAAATCGGGGTTTGTGTCCCCAAACCCTTGCTACTGGGGGTTGCCACCCCTAAACCCCGACGAGATAACTGTGGAAAGTGTATAGTACTCTTAGTGTACATTCTTCAACACTTTCACACATGAAAACAGGCTCCACAACCTAATAATCTCCCACTTGGAGACTAGTTTTCCTCTGAGTAAGCTTCTCAACCCTTCACTAGTTTCTATGAAGACCAATCAAAGCTAAACACAACTTCAATTTTTCCTTTGTGACCACATTTTTCATCATGTCTGCAGGATTCTAAATGGTATGAATCTTCTCCAGCTTCAACTTCTCTTCCTCCAAAGTTGTCCTGATGAAATGGTACCTTAACTATATATGTTTCATCTTAGAGTGGAAAGCAGAGTTCTTAGCTAGGTGTATAACACTCTAACTATCACTATGCATCTTTCCTTCCTCCTGCTTATGCCCTAACTCCTCAAGCAATTTCTGTAACCAAATCATTTCTTTGCCTTCCTCTATGGCAGCAACATACTCAGCCTTTGTGGTTGACAAAGCCACCAGCTTGTGTAGTCGTGAAATCCAACTTTTTGTTATCCCACCTACAGTGTAAATATAACCTGTCATGCTCCTCTTGCTGTCTACATCTCCAACCATATCTAAATATACATAACCACACAAAGTGGTGTCTGATCCACTACAGCACAAATATTTCTCCATGTTCCTCTCAAATACCTAAGGATCCATTGTACTACCTATCAGTGATCTCTACCTGGATCACTTATAAATATACTCACCGCTCCTGCTGCATGTTTAATATTAGGCCTAGTGCACAACATGGCATACATCAAACTACCAACCGCTGATGAGTAAGGTACCTTGGAAATTTGGTTTCTCTCCTGATCTATCTTAGGAAACTTCTCCTTTGATAACTTGTAATGGCCTGCCAAAGGAGTCCCATCTTGTTTAACATCCTGCATATTAAACCTCTCCAAGACCTTCTTAATGTACTCTTCCTGAGATAAAGTTAGCTTCTATTCCTTCCTATCCCGAGATATCCTCATACCAAGGATTTGTTTGGTTACCCCCAAATCCTTCATAGCAAAGGATTCACTTAGCTGTTTCTTGAGTACTTTTATTTCCTGCATGTTTTTACCTACAACCAACATGTCATCCACATACAGACACAAGATAATATAATTTCCATCCTCAAATTTCTTTATATACACAGAATGGTCAAAATGACATCTAATATAACCTTTCTCCATCATGAAGCTATCAAATTTATCATACCATTGACGTGGAGCTTTTTTCAAGCCATACAATCTCTTCTTTAGTTTACACACCATCTCCTCTTTACATTTGACATCATAGCCCTCTGGTTGCTCCATATATAGATCTTCCTCCAAATCACCATGGAGAAATGCAGTCTTTACATCAAGCTTCTCTAAGTGCAAGTCTTCTACTGCAACTATTCCAAGAATAGTTCTAATATAAGTCATTTTTACTACAGGAGAACAAATCTAATCAAAAGCTATACCTTTTTTCTGTTCAAATCCCCCTTGACCACCAACTGGGCCTTGTACATTTTCTTGCCTCCTTCTTCCTTTTTGACTCTGAACACCCACTTGTTATGTAATTCTCTTTTTCCTTCGGTTAGCTTCACCAAATCCCATGTCTGGTTCTCCATGAGAGCCTGATGCTCCTCATCCATGGCTTTCTCCCACTTCTTCCTTACATCTACCTACATTGCTTCATCAAAGATCTTTGGCTCTCTTCTTACCCTAGAAAAATGTTCAGGTTCTCTTCTTACCATAGAATACCTCCTTAATATAGGAGTTTGGGGTTCCTGTTGTGGAGGTTCCTGAAATGATTCATGTTTCACTTTCCCATCAAAAATATCATGTACCATTACATATTCTTTCTTGGATTCTTCCACGTTTTCCTGTAACTTCTGATTATACATGGCTTTCTCATTAAATACCACATCCCTAGATTGAATGATTTTTTCATCCTTAATACTCTAGCATTTATATCCAAATTCAACACCACCATAACCAATGAAAGTATATTTTTTTGATTTAGCCTCTAGCTTGGTCCTATCATCCTTGTCTATATGGACAAACACCTCACATCCAAAGAATCTAAGAAATGAATAATCAAATTTCTTACCATACCGAGCCTCCTTGGGTATGCCTCCATCCAAGGCACTTGAGGGTCCTCTGTTTATCAAGTACATATCTATGCTCACCGCTTCTACCCAAAAAGAAAGAGGCAGTCCTGCATGTAACCTCATGCTTCTAGCATGTTCCATTATTGTTATGTTCATCCTTTCTGACACCCCATTCTACTGCGGAGTTCCTTGAACCATATTTTTCTTGCGGATTCCATTCTTAGAACAGTAATCATCAAATTCATTGCTGCTATACTCCCCTCCATTATATGACCTGAGACATTTTAGCTTAAGACCTGTTTCATTCACAACCAAGGCTTTCCATTTAACAAAAGTGTCAAATACATCAGATTTATTTCTAATACAATAAACCCAAACTTTCCTTGTTGCATCATCATTAAAATTAACATAATAACTTAAACCCCGAAGAGATGATACCTGAGCTGGACCCCACACATCAGAGTGCAACAACTCTAACTTGTATGTACTGCACCACCGGAAAGATGTTACACATGCCCCAATGATGATACAGGTCTCCTCGTAAGGTGTTTGGAATCCAGAAAGCTCGTTAAACATGCGTTAACATCCCGCATGCCCCGCTTAGCCCCCGCGCCCCTTTGTTTTCCTCTTTTTCCCTCTTTCCTTGGCCTCTTGACCTTCAGTGACGAAACCACCGCCCTGCAGGGCGGCGGTCCTGTGACCGCCGCCCTGAACAGGGCGGCGGTCCTGTAACCGCCGCCCTGCTCAGAGCGGCGGTCCTGTGCGCGTTTTCCAGAATGCTCTTTTGACGCGACCCGCGTGAAATATCACATTTTCACCAGCTTTTCTTTGCCAACTTTAGCATGCATTTATGTTTTTGGTCCCCTGAATAGTGATTTATCTTTGTTTAATGGTGGGAGAGTTCAATTTGAACTTGCCTTCTTGGGACTGAGAATTTCATTTGCAAATGTCTTCTATAAATATGTATTTCTTGTTGGTACAACTTGTGCAAAGTGCTGTTGTTTGGTTGGTTATTTTCTGGATTCCCATGGTCTTGGTTCTTTGGTCTGGAGTCTTCATTCTTGAGCTTTAGTCTTCAATACTCAGTCCTAGATTTATTTTATGAACCATTTTATCTTTAGCATGGATTAGAATTCTGAGTATTTAGTTATGCCTCACTGTACACCGACAACGATCCTGCTAGGAATCGTATAGGCCAAGCTCTGTTCTCTTGTGCCATCCCTCTCCTACTTGTACTTCGTTGTATTTCTCTGAAGCTGCTATTATTCATTGTTTGAGTACCTGTTGTTTATCATTTTGTTTTATCATTGCTGCAACAACCCTGCTAGGAATCGCATAGGCCAAGCCAGTTCACTTGTGCCATCCCTCTCCTACTTGTGCTTTGTGCCATTTTTACTTCAAAATAATTGTCGTCCCAGTGTCTTCCCTTGCCGATGTTGCTATATTCCTACTCTTTCTGGATTCACGTGAACACGTAAGAACGAAGAGATCACTCTGAGGGGACAAGCTACAACACAACTGGATTTGCCTCTGCTCAGTAAACTCCAGGTTTAAATTGTCAAAGTTATTATCAAATAGAGTAGTGAATCATTTTATTTCAGTTAAGCTCGCTTTCAATATTGCCAGGGAAGCTGTGGGGAATAATAGTTTCTGAGAAACTATGATTTGTTCCTCACTTCTGAGGTAGGATTGAAGGTTTTCAATTAAGTTAATTAGCTGTCTTTTATTTAGATTCACACATCTGCACAGGTGAATAACCACACCGGGTTATCTCGCTTGTTTAGTTTTAGTATAAAGTAGTTTAATTGTTGCTTGTAATTATAATGTTTCAATCATATATTTTGTTTAGATTAGTTTCCCTTTCAATAGTAGTATAAATTGTTATTTTCAGTTTAAGTTAATTTGGAGACTTCATAACTAGATTAAACGCTTAAATTCTAGTTAGGAGGATAAATCACTAGGGAATTTATGCTACCCGCTCATAGCCTCTAAATCTCCCCTTTGTCATTTTAGCTACCAGGAGATCACACTACCAGATCTTAGTCACTGATCCTCCCATGGTTAGCCATAAGAAAGTTGCTTGCCGATTCTCATCCTCGCTTGTAGCTTTTCTATCATAGAAAACTGACCATAATCCCGGCTGTGACTTCATCTAAGTCACCCGCATTTCAAACCACCGGCTGTCTCGGCACGACCTCGGGAGGTCGGGTACGGGGAAGGTCACTTGTCGATTATCATCCTCGCATGTCACTTTTCCATCGTACAAAATTGGTGAACCCGACGTGAATCAAACAATTGTTTCACCTTCTCTTTGAGAAGTTTCATCTTCTCTCTTTCACCTTCGCTCTTTCCCATTATTCTGCGGGTATTCATATACCCCCCGAATATGTCGGGATTTGATGCATACGGCAGACCCCTCCTGGGTCTTGAGGCATACTACGCCCAACAGAATAGGGAATCATCACCCTCGCTCTCAGTATGGGGCGACAACTATTCAACTAATCAGTTGTCAACTCAAACCCCAAGAACCAGATATAGTTTGTCTCTTCAAACCGAGGAGTTAGATCAACTCCCTCGAACCCAACAAACAGAGCCTTCAGGTTCAAACAATATGACATTTACCAGAGAATCTGGTTCGTCTCCTCAAATACTACTCAGACCACATATTAGTAGACAATCGGATCCATACCTGGTCTTAGACGATGGACAATCAATACCTTATCCTAGGAGTGAACAACGCTCCTGGGGTATGTACCCACCTATAGGAGGTTTACAAATACAACCCGAGATCTCTTTTCAAGAAAATACCTCTACAGGAAATATTCTTGGAGAAACTTGGCAAGATAGCAATCAGTTCATGACAGGCTATCACATGCCTATACAACACCAGGGTATACAACAAACGCCGCTCAGGAAAAGTACCGTGACTTCACCAAATGAAGTCATTTCAACGTTAGTAGAAAGAGTGAGAGGGTTAGAACTTGCTCAAGCAAATCAAAATTCTCCGTTCATGCAAACGGGGAGTTCCAATCCTCCATACCACTCTGGCCAAGTAGATCTCCTCACAGGAGTAGGCACGTTAGGCATGCCTCCTCAATTTCCTCAACAAACGCCAACAAGGCCCACCATCTCTAACACTATTCCTCCAGGTCTAGTGTCAAACAATCCATTCCTTGACAATACCCCGTCCTATTTAAACATGTACTCTAAATCACCCACAAGGAGATATGTTCTCCTCTCCCGGCATGTTTGCTCAAACGCAGGGACCTCCCTATGCCCCTGCCAACGCATACGCTGCACCGTATCAACAACCTATCCCACCATTGCTCCCTCAGCAACCACCATCAATGGTCGAAAGCTATGCAATAGGGACGTATTCAGAATATCTAAAGGAACCCTTAGATTTCACCATACGAAGCGTCATGCTTCCAAGACCTCTCCCTGATTTTCCCAAGTTCAAGGGTGAAGGAGATCCAAACACGCACATCAAAGCTTACGCTACAGCCATATGAGAATTACTCCCTTGGGATGGGGTTGTTGCTAAAATATTTCCCAAAACCTTGGAAGGCATCGCTCTCGATTGGTATTATAGAATACCTGAAGCTTCCATACATTCATTTAAACAACTCGTGTCAGAGTTCATCAAAGCCTTTGACATGAACAAACTATTGAGAACAGGAATCAGGGAATTCTTACATATCAAACAAGAACACAACGAATCTGTCGCCCATTTCATCCAGAGGTGGCGTACAGTTCTTTATTTGTCAGCAAGTGCTCCAAACATGGATCAGATGGAACTATGCGATTTATTCCTTCATTCTCTCAGCAGAGAAGTGAAGGAAGAAGTCCAGAAGTTCCCACTAAGGACTTATGATGAAGTACTTGAGAGCGCTCTGCGAATTGATCAAGCAGCAATTGATAGTGGTCAGAAGACATATGGAACAAACGGGAGGTTAATCACCTCTAGCTAGAACACTATGACCTATCCTAATGCTGGGAATACCAATCAAGGACCCAAAATCCTTACTGAAAACCGTGGGGTTACAATAAATGGAGTCACTGATCAAGTCAAAGGACCAAATGTTGTGAACACCCCAGCACCTACTAACAATCAACGCAATAATAACTTCACCCCAGCGATCAATACGGAGGATTCTAATCATCCTCCAGAACAGCAAATCCAGCCACAAGGCCTTGCTCGGGGCCCAGATGGATATCAAAACCAAAGCCAAAGGCCACAACCTCGAAATTTCAACTATAACAACCAACAGCCCAATCAGAACTTTGGGCCACAACAGGATTCAAACCGACGACCACGGAACTATAATCCCAATCTATATTGTGGTTTCCACAAAATCAGGGGTCATGATACTAGGACTTGCCATGACTACAATAAATTCATGCAACGCTTGCCAGAAGAACAAAAACAACTTTTCATAGATATGTTCTTGGCAGATCCTGTGTCACCAGCACCAAATACTTTTGCAGGGGCAGTTTCCCCTCAAAATGCACCTCTCAAGATCTTCAATGATCCTCTCCCAAATCATTCTAACAATAACAGGTTAGATCCAAATGGGAAAAACAAAGGTATCATAATAAGAAATAACAATCAAGACGCCTCAACTCCTGACAACTCTCAGGTTGCTCCTAACCTAAGTTCAAATGGTAATACAAAAATCTTGGGATTAGTTGAGCTAGAGGTTGAGTGTGAAATTAATGCAACAACTCAGACAAAGGAGTATGTTTCACAACCCCTACCCGATATTTTCTCCACACGAGATGAAGTTCCTACAAATGCTAAACCGGTAGGATCCTATGATTTAATATACGAGGTGGCAAAAACAAATAAAGATAAGTCAATTTCTGTGGAAACAGTCTCCACTAAAGCCACAACAGGAATTATGAAACTCTTGGAGAATGACGAACCGATCTTTCTCCCATTCGAACCTCAAGGAATGGGTAGTCTTCTCGGTATAGCATCTCTTCCCTCCGATGACCTAAATCTAGATATAAACATGATAGAATTAACAAACGAAGAAGGGCAATTTAAAATTGAAACGATGCCTATCAAAACCATCTCTAGGCACTACCCTATTCTAAAGTCTAGTTTCGACCCATGCGTGTCTAAAGCTAAGTTTTCCCTATCCATGGGGCAAGACCTCATCATTAACACAATGCTCACTATGAGAGAGAAGGTCGAGCAGCATAGTCATGCTCACCCACATGTCATCTCTCAAAAACATGACAAAGAGGTACGCGAATGCCTCTTTCAGAAAAATGTTTTTAATAATGGGACATATACACCTCTGGGCAAGGGTTGTAAGTTCAAACCCAGAATGGTAGGCCCTCGTCAAGAAAATGAAAAATTTGAGGATAATGGTTCTCCGCTGTGTACTTCTAGGGGTGAAGAATTTGATATTCGTCAACTTTCTTCACCTTAGACATCATGACATATAGTTCCACCTGCATTTTTATATGTACATGGTTACAGTTGCATTACATGTTCTTTTAGATAGGTTCATTTTGTTCACTCGTTTCATAAATATTATAGTCCAGGAACTTACTCTTAAGTAATCTGTTACAAATTTCTAAAGATATTGGCAAAATTATTCAAATCACATCTCTTCAAACATCATCAAGTACTTTCAAATCTTCTCATCAAGTTCGACAGAAAAACATTGACGGAAACCATACCAAGACCTGCATACTTGGCTTGCTCTTTCTTTCTACTAGGTAAAGTTGTCCTTGCCTACGGTCTGTTCTAGAAGCTTCTTGGTGTCACATCTATCCCTCTTAAAATCTCTTGGAACAAAAGGATATCCCAAAGTCATAGATCAAAAATGTCAAAATCAAATGAAATCAAAAGCACCAAGCAAACAAAATATTTTATTTTACACACTTCTTTGCCCCATCAACCTTCGGTGATAAGCCCACATCTCTTACTGGTGATGTGAGGTTGGGAAAGGAAAGAAGTGCCCTTACTCGCCTGTATCTTGCCTTTGGTGACAAACCCATGCTTCTTACTAGTGGCGTGAGGCAAGGTGTGGGGGGTCCAGTCACACAAACTAACAAATCTTGGTATGCTAAAAACACAAGTCAAATTCTGTTAAAAGAAGGCAAATATCCAAACATCCAAATTCCAAAGAGATCAAATCCTCAAAACCAGATTTTGTCAACCAGGTTGCCATTTATGAATCTAAGTCTAGATAAACTGAAAAGTAAGTGGCCTTCTAAGCTTGGTAGTAGTTCTGAGTAGGGTGGGTGTGTAGGTCCAAATTTGGTTCTTGTTCTTGTTTTGTCTGTCTCTCATCATTCCACTCAAATCAAACTCATACAACTTGTGCCCTTCCCAATTCTTGGTGTTGAGCCCTCGCATCTTACTAGTTGCGTGGATTTGGGATTGGGGCAAGTTCATCTCTTTATCGCTATACATTCATCACGTTTTGCCAACATGAGAAGAAATCACAGACATTGTCTAAAGAGGCCAAAAGTTCAAAACTACAACATGTTTGTCATCACATATCAGCATTGCAAAAGAAAATAAAGTAAAAACATTCTGTTTAACATTTGTTATCACTTGTCATCCATTGCATACATTCTGAAAAGCATGTGAAAGTTGGCGGCATTTCGACACACGGGCATGTCAGGTATAGCCTCTAACTCCCCATTTTGGGACCGCCATACTCGGACCCAACGTTTTATGCCTCTTCATGGCTAAAACGCTTCTCCGAGGGGGCAATATGTACGTACCCAAAATTGTATGTACTGCACCACCGGAAAGATGTTACACATGCCCCAATGATGATACAGGTCTCCTCGCAAGGTGTTCGGAATCTAGAAAGCTCGTTAAACATACGTTAACATCCCACATGCCCCGCTTAGCCCCCGCACCCCTTTGTTTTCCTCTTTTTCCCTCTTTCCTTGGCCTCTTGACCTCAATGACGAAACCGCCGCCCTGAACAGGGCGGCAGTCCTATAACCGCCGCCCTGCTTAGAGCGGCGGTCCTATGCACGTTTTCCAGAACGCTCTTTTGGCGCGACCCGCGTGAAATATCACGATTTACCAGCTTTTCTTTGCCGACTTGGGCATGCATTTATGTTTTTGGTCCCCTGAATAGTGATTTATCTTTGTTTAATGGTGGGAGAGTTCAATTTGAACTGGCCTTCTACTCATTTGCTATAAATAATGCTATAAATATGCTGGAGTTTTGGCCACCATTTTCTTGGTTGTTCTATTTTTAGTTTTTTGGTCTGTTAGCTTGTTTAAATAGGTCATATTTGGTTGTATTGTTCAGCTTTGGTAAGCCACAGACCCAACTTGTGGCAGTCTTCACCCATGGTCTTGGTTCTTTGGTCTGGAGTCTTCATTCTTGAGCTTTAGTCTTCAATACTCAGTCCTAGATTTATTTTATGAATCATTTTATCTTTAGCATGGATTAGAATTCTGAGTATTTAGTTATGCCTCACTGTACACCGACAACGATCCTGCTAGGAATCGTATAGGCCAAGCTCTGTTCTCTTGTGCCATCCCTCTCCTACTTGTACTTCGTTGTATTTCTCTGAAGCTGCTATTATTCATTGTTTGAGTACCTGTTGTTTATCATTTTGTTTTATCATTGCTGCAACAACCCTGCTAGGAATCGCATAGGCCAAGCCAGTTCACTTGCGCCATCCCTCTCCTACTTGTGCTTTGTGCCATTTTTACTTCAAAATAATTGTCATCCTAGTGTCTTCCCTTGCCGATGTTGCTATACTCCTACTCTTTCTGGATTCACGTGAACACGCAAGAACGAAGAGATCACTCTGAGGGGACAAGCTACAACAAAACTGGATTTGCCTCTGCTCAGTAAACTCCAGGTTTAAATTGTCAAAGTTATTATCAAATAGAGTAGTGAATCATTTTATTTCAGTTAAGCTCGCTTTCAATATTGCCAGGGAAGCTGTGGGGAATGATAGTTTCTGAGAAACTATGATTTGTTCCTCACTTCTGAGGTAGGATTGAAGGTTTTCAATTAAGTTAATTAGCTGTCTTTTATTTAGATTCACACATCTGCACAGGTGAATAACCACACCGGGTTATCTCGCTTGTTTAGTTTTAGTATAAAGTAGTTTAATTGTTGCTTGTAATTATAATGTTTCAATCATATATTTTGTTTAGATTAGTTTCCCTTTCAATAGTAGTATAAATTGTTATTTTCAGTTTAAGTTAATTTGGAGACTTCATAACTAGATTAAACGCTTAAATTCTAGTTAGGAGGATAAATCACTAGGGAATTTATGCTACCCGCTCATAGCCTCTAAATCTCCCCTTTGTCATTTTAGCTACCAGGAGATCACACTACCAGATCTTAGTCACTGATCCTCCCATGGTTAGCCATAAGAAAGTTGCTTGCCGATTCTCATCCTCGCTTGTAGCTTTTCTATCATAGAAAACTGACCATAATCCCGGCTGTGACTTCATCTAAGTCACCCGCATTTCAAACCACCGGCTGTCTCGGCACGACCTCGGGAGGTCGGGTACGGGGAAGGTCACTTGTCGATTATCATCCTCGCATGTCACTTTTCCATCGTACAAAATTGGTGAACCCAACGTGAATCAAACAATTGTTTCACCTTCTCTTTGAGAAGTTTCATCTTCTCTCTTTCACCTTCGCTCTTTCCCATTATTCTACGGGTATTCATATACCCCCCGAATATGTCGGGATTTGATGCATACGGCAGACCCCTCTTGGGTCTTGAGGCATACTACGCCCAACAGAATAGGGAATCATCACCCTCGCTCTCAGTATGGGGCGATAACTATTTAACTAATCAGTTGTCAACTCAAACCCCAAGAACTAGATATAGTTTGTCTCTTCAAACCGAGGAGTTAGATCAACTCCCTCGAACCCAACAAACAGAGCCTTCAGGTTCAAACAATATGACATTTACCAGAGAATCTAGTTCGTCTCCTCAAATACTACTCAGACCACATATTAGTAGACAATCGGATCCATACCTGGTCTTAGACGATGGACAATCAATACCTTATCCTAGGAGTGAACAATGCTCCTGGGGTATGTACCCACCTATAGGAGGTTTACAAATACAACCCGATATCTCTTTTCAAGAAAATACCTCTATAGGAAATACTCTCGGAGAAACTTGGCAAGATAGCAATCAGTTCATGACAGGCTATCACATGCCTATACAACACCCCTGAATAATGCCTATGTGGAGTAGCATGGAAAGAAGCCCCTGAATCTAAAACCCAAGATTCAACAATATTGTGCAAAGAAAGAATCAAAGCATCTTGCAATACATTACCCGTTTCCAAATTTTCTTCTTTGTTTTCTTCCTATTGTTTCTTCTTATCTCAAAGCTCCCAATAGTCTTTCTTTGCATATCCAGACTTTCCACTGTGCCAACATACTATCTTGCTTTTGGATTTTGACATTGTAAGATATTTCGATTTTCTACGACTTCCTCTATTCTTTTGTCTCCCTCTAGTTTCCATTGTCAAAGAATTCCCTAAAGTAGAAGATTGCCCAGATATTTTCTTCGCATTTCCTCGCATAGAATCACCCCTACAACATCCTTAAACTTCAATTTTGAGGTAGCTGGAACCGAGTTTTTTACCACCATTACCAAACTATTTCAACTCTCAGATAAAGAGCACAAAATTAATAAAGCCCTAACTTCTTCATCAAATTCTATTATAACCGAAGGTAGCATATTTATAACCGTATTAAAATAATTTAAATTATCTAGTACCAAACCATTCTCATACATATTTATATTAAACAACATTTTCATTAAAAATATCTTATTAGAGGCAGAGGGTTTTTCATAGAACTTTCCTAATGCATCCATCAGTTATTTTGTAGTCTTTTCCTCTGAAACATTAAATAATACCGAAGATGTAAGACACAACCGAATTTACCCAAGTTCCTACCTATCCAGCAAATCTCATTCCAAATCCATTATGCTTGAGGGTTTATTCACCTTCTCAGATAATAGAATATAAAGATCCTTTTGATAAAGTTAATCTTCCATCTGCATCTTCCAAAGAATGAAATTCTGCTTGTTGAATTTATCAAACCATGATCTTCCATCATCTACCAAAGCTCCCACTCAAGCTAAAATTTTCCCTATAATTCAACACTTCAGCAAACCAAACTAGGCTTTGATACTAATTGTTAGGAAATAAGGGATAAAATATGCAAAACAATCCCTCATAGAATCGCAACAATAGAAACTAATATGCAAAAAATATTATAGATCTCAAATAAAAGTGCAGAATATAAATAACATAAGAAAAAGAGATAATATTTAACGTGGTTCACCCAATTTGGGCTACGTCCACCAAGAATCACTTCCTCAGATCTTATTACAAGCCACCGCTCTCTCAATACAATACCTAGATATGTTTGGAGCTATGTTCAACAAACACTACAAAATTCACACATGAATTCATACACATATGCAATGTTACATCATCCCTACCTATACACAAAACCACATAAGTAGACAACTGCTTAAGCAGTTTTACAAAACCGTGGGTATTAAAACCATGGGCAAAAACTGTCCCATAAACCTATGGGTCAAAAATACCACCCATATTAGAAAAGCACGTTTCCTGGTATATTGGGCACATTTTGTTTCAAGGCCAAAACAATTGGGGGCTACGCCCTTAGACCCCCACTCGAGGCTTATCCTAGCCTCGAACCCCAGTGAGGCAATTGTGGAAAGTGTACAATACACTTAGTGTGTAGTATTCAACACTTTCACACATGAAAACATGCTCCATAATCTAACACTTAATAGGTGGAATGAAAGTTACATGGATTTTGAGATTACAGAATCTTGTGTCTTTGTCTACTACAGAGGTAGAGTATGTTGTAGCTACAAAAGCTAGTAAGGAGTTGATATGGATGAATAGGTTCATGGAAGAGTTGGGTAAGGAGCAAGAGGATTGTAGATTATACAATGATATTCATAGTGCGATCCATTTGGCAAAGAACTCAACATATCATTCAAGAATGAAATACATTCAGTTGAGGTATCACTTCATAAAACAGGTGTTGGAGGATTGGTAGCTGAAGTTAGAGAAAATCCATATGGATGAGAACCCTGTGGATATGTTAATGAAGGCATTGGTAAAAGAGAAGTTAGAGCTTCACTCCACTTCTGTTGGTCTTTGAGTTTGAGACTTGAAGAGGAAGAAATGGGCCAAGGAAAAGGATCCAAGGATGGTGATGTACAGTATAATGCAACAATTGATTTCCAAGTGGGAAATTGTTGAGTGTGGAGCTTAATTGCTTCACAAAAAGCTTGTTTTTACATGTTTCTAGATTTGACAGTGATTGGCATTAGTGAAGAAGTGGTCAGCATCAGTCAGCCAGTGACCGACGTCGATCAGGGGGTGACCGACATCGGTCAGTTATTAACCAACATGGGTCAAGAAGTGACTGACATAGGTGAGGTAGTAATCGACATCGATCAACATGTGCAACAGTGCTTTGTTTTTTGGCCGAGAATTAGAATAAATATTTTAATTTAAAGATGATTTCTTGATTGTAAAATCATAGTTAGTTATCCATAATAGATATATATGCATGTATGCATTGTATGAGGGTATGAGAGAAGGAAATAATAAATTTTTTCATGTTATTTTTCTTGGTGAGCAAGAAAGAGTAGCTGAGAGAGAGAAAAATATTGAACATCTTGTGAGGTGTTAGAAGACAGTAGATCTTCATTGTAATTCCTTTGTGGATGTTTCTTGGTGGACGTAGCCCACACTAGGTGAACCACGTTAAATTTGGTGTTATCTTTCTCTTTTTTATTTTATCTTCTGATTTATTTTTGCATTCATTTCTTGTACGTTTTATCTGATTTTAGATCTGTGTAACACTGTTATATGGTTAAACCCCAACACAATATATATAATCCCTTTCATCATCCTGTGTCCCTGTTTTCCCTAATTATGGTATTGAACTGTTAGAAAATTCCAGGTTTGGAGCATGGATTAGCTTTGATTTCTTCTTCTATATATTTTCCCATAGCTATGCACTCCATTATATATGAGCTGCACACTAACAAATCACATAACAATCTTTGTCTTATATGCAACCTCTCAACAATTTCTTTGGTTGCATATGAAACCAATTCTCCCAAATGGTTTCAACTAATTAACAATACTCATAATAAAACAATTCTATATTGTTTTATTATCTAACGTACTAACTTACTTAATAACTAGTTACCATATAGTAAATACTATTTACTATATGTAAATTTACATTTACATTACAATTATATTATCCATGATAATAATATATCCACAATAATAATATCCTAATGTTCACACTAGAACATAGAATATATCTAACACACCCTCTTAGTGTGAACATGGGGTAAGAGCTCCTGGAAACATCGAACTTGTCAGAGTAGCCATTGCTACTAGTTCTTGCTATCTGTATCTTGCTGGTAATGATCATCCTTGTCGTATGAACATCTTCATCGACTGATCACCTTCCAACGAAGTACCTTCCACCAAATTATGGTAGTCAGAGGATCGTACGACAGTCAAAGGATCATACGTAGATGCTTTCCCCTATAAGCTGAGTCAAGAAGTTTACTTCTTCCACACCAAATAGACACTCAGAAATTGTTGTTAGTCTATGTGAACACATTAAAATCAAAACATGAAAATATTTTTATCCCCTTGTTTATAAACACACCACACAACTAAAATAGAACATCACCACATCTGTCTGCGACCCTCTCATTGGTGAATGATGAGAGGATGCTAATTGTCCTCCTTCCTCCAACAAGAGAAGAGTCTACCATAGGTAATCCTCGTCACTAAGATAGGAAAGTTCTTCATCAGTTGAGTAGGCTTCCCAATCAGTTTCTACTTCAGCTAGAAGGGATTTTTGATTTATCTTGTCATCAAGAAGATCCTGAGCTCTCTTTTTACAATTCAGTATTACATGCCCAATCTCATTACAATAAAAGCATTTTATTTTTCCATGTTAAGGAACCTTCTTTGGGTTTTTTTTCCTTCTTATATGAGGAACTAGGTTTATTTCTTACATATAGTACTTCTTCATGTTCTTCATGACTGATTTGTTCTAACAATGTTGAAATCACTTCTTCTAGACTAATAGTAACTTTACTCAAAGTAAATACAATATTTGAGTAACTCTTAGGCTTGCTATTAAGAAGAATAGCTTTAGCATCATCATCTTTTACATATTCTTTAATTCCAGCGAGTGTTAGTGCAAAATCACAGCACCCCTAAATGAGTTATGGATATACTTTTCTAAGGCAGGGTCATTTGGTGTGATTTGCATAACATTAGATCATTCCCCAAGATGTGGGACACATGGCTCGCTTTGACCTGGGACACGTGGAGATGTGGGGATTGTTTGAGCCTTCCTTTATGGATTCATCTTTGGAGAAGCACCATTAGGACACATGGCTCTCTCTGCTAGTTCTTCCATGCTTAGATGATTCTGGATTCTTTCTTGAACAGGTTTGAGCCCAAAGACCTTGAAATTTCACCACTTCTTTTCCTTCTCACTCTTGGCTTCTCTGCGACATTGCTCCTTCATTTTTGAGCCCACCTGTAACCTATTTGTTGTCCTTGAATGTGAGCTCATGTGTCTGAGTTGTTTCCTTCATAATTTCCTTATGTGCAGGAGTTGTCTTGAGCATATTTGTCAGGGGTGAATTTGGGATAATAATTTGGTGACTCACGGGGACATTTGCCTACTAGTTGAAGAGATCAGTGGCCTTGAAGCATCCATTGGGCATGGAGTTAAGCCTGATAACATATTCTCTAAATTAACTCTAAAAATATGACATTTGAATCACTTGAAAACCCACTGAAACTTGAAGTTGAACTTCACCAAAATCCAACTAAATGCATTGTGCAAGAGTAATACAACAACACCAAAACTATGTACAAACTGAAAATCATACATGCTCCAAATGGAACATGTAGAGTGTGCAAAAGCACTTCTTCTACTGAAAGCAAAATCTACTCCTAATCCTAAACTAATTAGAGGAAAAGAATGCTAAACAAATCCTGTAACAAGCAAGGAGAAGTAGTTTCCCTTTCTCAAGAGGGGCAGCCATGCAAATGATTTGACACTAAATATAGCTGCCAATATGAGTAAAAAATTGGCTATAAGCCTTTCGCCCACACAAATAATCAAGGTATACACATTAATGGAAAATACCTCCTCAAGCTAACCTATATTGGACTCCTGGAGGTATTGATGGTGACCCTTGGTACTTTGATGCTCATCCTCATGCCCTAAAGTAAGCATGACTGGTTGTGGCTTCTCCTTTGGCTCTAATGGAGCCAAATACCTGATTGGGCATGGTCTGATCCTTTCAATGTGCCCATTTCTTTGAAATCCAAATTGAAAAATGAATTTTTCTTGTGGGCCTTCTTGGGTGGATGGTGTGAGAGAGATGATGACATCCTCCTACCTTTTCTCTTCCTCCTTTAAAGAACATGGAAGATCAAGATCTTCCAACCTTGGTTCCAAAGGGCCATTCTAGAATGCGGTTGTTGCAATTGGATGTTCTCCTTCATGGCAGTAGGTTCATGTGCTTGGAAGGTTGAAGATGGAGGAAAAAAATGATGTCATCTCCTCAGGTTCCTCTTCATTAAAGCAATCTTCCAAGTTTGACAGGTAGTCTACCTCCTTGTTGTCCTGTTACTTGTGCTCTACCTCATCCATGGTGCCTTCCTGATCTGCAACGTTATCACCATGGCTTCCTTCACTCTCAAACATGAAGTTTAAAAGATCAAAATCTTCTTCAACAATAGAGCTTGAAGGGGATGAAGTGGGAGGAAGAACTGAAGGTTATTTTGTGGCCTTCTCCACACTTGAAGCCTCTAAAAATTTTATGATCTTCCTCCTCTGCATTAAATTCAAACTAAGCCACCACCGGCTCTTTGACTTTGACCTCCTCTATTGGCTTGACCATCAAGGAGATCTTTGAAGACACAAATATAGCAGCCCAACTCATTGGATTGTCAGTTATTTCTTTCTTGTTGGACTCCTCTTCTTGTTTTCCCTGACTAGATTCTTGAGTATCTTTCCAACATGGACTTGGGAAAGCAAGAGGAGTGGTAGGTTGGGGTTCAACCATATTTGCAATTGTTTGTGGTGGGGAGGGAGGTAGAACTTATTGTTTGTTCAGAGGGGATGGTTGTTTGGAAGTGAAAAGGGTAGAATAACTTAAATGGGATGGAAAAATAGGGGATGGAGAAATGGATTTCACACTTGCGGCAACATACAATGGGAAGCTTGGAAATTGAAGCTCAAATTGAGATGGTGCTACTTGAGGAGTGGGGAGAAAATTACTAGATAATGGTGTAGGATTTAGCCATTGATAAGGCTTCCTGGCATGAAATTCATAGGCCTCAATCTCCTCATTCCATTGTGAAAGTTGGGGCAGCATTTCAACCATGAAGTCTAGCTTCTCCTAAGGGCTATAATGTCTTGAAAAAGGGCCTTCCCATGGACAAGGTTCCATGTAACAAATCTTGAATGCCTTCATTTTTGCTATGTCCCTAGACTACATCATGCTAGCCTCCATTTTTTGAATATTCTCTAGTAGACAAACATCCTTTGCATAACTATCGCCATTATATGTGTCCCCTTATCGTTGATAAGCTTTATAGTCAAATTGGTTCTGACACTACTCATATGGGTAGGTATAATGGTCCTGGATCTGATTATAATGTTGATCTGGAGGAGTTGGGAAACACATTGGAGGTGGAATGTATTGTTGTAAGTGTGAGTTCCATGAAGGGAATGAATTCATGATTGCACAACCTCATGGAATGGGAGAAAATGAAAGAGATGGAAGAATAAAATGGATGAAACGAGTGGAAATGGATAAAAAAAATTGTAACTCAGAGGATGGGTTTTTGACCAAATAGAGTCACCAGATGTGCTTGTATGTGCCTCAAAAGGATGAATCCCACAAAAAACACATCAACTTGATGAAATAAAGTGAAGACCTCCGATCCCACAAGGTGTGCCAAAACTGTTAGTGTGAAAGCACAACACCCCCAAATGGGTTATGGATTTACTTTTCTAAGGCAGGGTCATTTGGTGTGATTGCATAACATTGAACTTTCCCCAAGGTGTGGGACCTTGCAAAAGTGGGAAATCTCTCCAGAGAAAGATGGTTCCTCTTCCTAAACTACCTACCATGAGCTACTCTAGTGTAGGAAAACTAAATCTAACCTAATCTAACCATTCCAAGGAACCAAGGAGAGAGAAAGAGGGAAAAAACATAGCCTACACTAAAGCGGTGATACACCATTAAAGGAAGTTAGATATTCTATTGAGAGAGAAAAAATAGAAAAAATGGAGATGAGGGAGGTCATACAGAAGTAACACGGCCCATATCTTAAAATATTCCATTAAAATCCATGAAACACAACATCTTACACCTGCAAATATGAAATACATGCACAGAAAAAATATGGAAGGGAGAGGCACAGAGAAACAACAAAACAATGCAAAGGGTTGAAGAACACCACAAAACACATTTTTATTTCTCTAGAAGGTGTACAGACCATTACATTTCTAGAATAGAGGCAAAAATACATTTTCCAGGCATGGGAGAAGGTTTGCTGCTCAAAATGGCATCGAGAAACAAATCTGACAGAGTTTCTCTATGCCCAGAATGTCTCTCCTTCTCAAATGAGAAGTGTTACAGTATATATAGAAAGAAAAGAGAGAGAAGAGGGATATGTCAAATCCTATTTCAACCATCTGGGATATGCATTGAATCTTGCTTTGAAACTTCAACCATGAAATATAAATGCCTTTTGCAAATCCACCCATAATATGTCACTTTTGGTTTCCCATAGGATCGAATCGAATTGTATCTCATAGTTGAAGATCAAGAAGATCCTGCATTAAAGGCCCGAAGATGTTTCTCCAATTTTCACCTACCAGGGCCACGCGGTAGCCTGGGAGTTGTTTGGGCTTTCCTTTTCTTATTCATCTTTGGAGAAGCATCGTTAGGACACGTGGCTCTCTCTTTTGGCTCTTCCATACTTAGTCGATTTTGGATTATTTCCTGAACGGTTTTGAGCCCGAAGACCTTGAAACTTCATCACTTCTTTTCCTTCTTGCTTTTGGCTTCTTTGCGACACTGATCCTTCATTTCCGAGTCCACCTGTAACCTATTTGTTGTCTTGGAATGTGAGCTCATGGGTCTGAGTCATTTCCTTCATAATTTCCTTATGTGTAGGAGTTGTCTTGATCAAAATTTTCCGGGGGGGCGAATTTGGGATAACAATTTGGTGACTCACGGGGACATCTGCCTGCTAGATGAAGAGACCAGTGGCCTTGGACCATCCATTGGGCATGGAGTCAAGAATGATGGCCTGAAACTGATCCTTCTTAGAAAATAGACTCCCCGACTCTCTGCACCTTACTGACCTCTGCCTGAATCGTAATCCACCCGCGCGTCAACACTCTCACTTTTCATAAGAAAATATTAAAATCGAGTTTCTGAGAGTAGGAAGTTGTATTAAACTGGGATTTCACCTGTCCCTGAAATGGACTATTTCGAAATGGATTAAGTTGCTCTGGAATTGTTCCCTTTTAGAGCTAGCAAATGTTATAGATTGCTATGAGTTTTCTTGCCATGAGTATTGAAGAGCCTGGCCTTATGCACCCTCGAAGAAAAACAGGAAAAACCTATATACAAAGACCAAATCATACATACCTAAAATCAGACATGTAGAGTGTGCATAAGCACTTCTTCTACTGAAAGAAAAGCTACTCCTACTCCTAAACTAACTAGAGAGAAGAATGCTAAACAAATCCTGCAATTGATAAAGAGAAGTAGCTTCCTTTTCTCGAGAGAGGCAGCCATGTAAATGATTTGACACTAAATATAGCTGCCAGTATGAGTGAAAAATTTACAATAAGCAAGTCCTCCACCCAAATCATCAAGGTATCAACATTAATGGAAAATACCTCCTTAAGCTGACCTGTATTAGACTCCTGGAGGTATTAATGTTGACCCTTAGTACTTTGATGCTTATCCTCATGACCTGAAGTAGGCATGACTGCTTTTGGTTTCTCCTTTGGCTCCAATGAAGAAAAGTACCTGATTGGGCACAGTCTGATCCTTTGTATGGGCCCATTTCTATAAAATCCAATTCCAAAAATGAAGTCTTGTTGTGGACCTTCTTAGGTGGATGGTGTGAGAGAGATGATGAATTCCTCCTAGCTTTTCTCTTCCTCCTCCTTTGAAGAACATGGAAGATCAAGATCTTCCAACCTTGGTTCTAGAGGGCCTTTATGGAATGCAGGTTGTTGCACTTGGATGTTCTCCTTCATGGTAGCAGGTTTGTGTGCTTTGAAGGTTGAAGATGGAGGAAAAAATGATGTTATCTCCTTAGGCTATTCTTCATTAAAGCAATATTCCAAGTCTGACAGGTAGTATACCTCTTTGTTGTCCTGTTGCATGTGCTCTACCTCCTCCTTAGTACCTTCTTGATCTACAACTTGATCACCATGGCTCCCTTCACTCTCAAACATGAAGTTTGAAAGATCAAACTCTTCTTCAATATTAGAGCTTGAAGGGGATGAAGTGGGAGGAAGAACTGAAGGTACTTGTGTGGCCTTGTCCACACTTGGGGCCTCTGAAACTGTTATGATCCTCCTCCTCTGCATTAAATTCAAACTTAGCCAACACTGGCTCTTCGAATTTGACCTCCTCTATTGGCTTGACCATCAAGGGGGTCTTTGTAGACCCAAATCTAGCAGCCTAACTCATTAAATTGTCGGTTATTTCTTTTCTGTTGGAATCCTCTTCTTGTTTTCCTTGACTAGATTCTTGAGTATCTTCCCAACATGGACTTGGGAAAGCAAGAGGAGTGGTAGGTGTGGGTTCAACCAGCTTTGCAATTGTTTTTGGTGGGGAGGGAGGTAGAAATTCTTATTTTTTCAGAGGGAATGGATGTTTGGAAGGGAAAAGGGTAGAAGAACTTAAATGGGATGGAAGACTAGGGGATGGAGAAATGGATTTCAAACTTGGGGCAACATTCAATGGGAAGATAAGAAATTGAAGCTCAAATTGAGATGGTGTTGCTTGAGGAGCGGGGAGAAAATTACAAGATAATGGTGTATGATTTACCCATTGACAAGGCTACCTGACACCAAATTCATAGGCCTCGATCTCCTCAGTCCATTGTGCATGTTAAGGCAACATTTCAACCATGAAGTCTAACTTCTCCTGAGGGCTGTAATGTCTTGGAAAAGGGCCTTCCCATGGACAAGGTGCCCTATAACAAATCTCAAAAGCCTTCACTTTTGCTATGTCCCTCGAATGCACCATGCTAGCCTCCATTTTTTGAATCTTCTCCACTAGACCAGCATCCTCTGGATAACTATCACCATTATATGCGTCCCCTTGTCATTGATAATCTTCATAGTCAAAATGGTTTTGACACTACTCATATGGGTAAGCATAATGGTCCTGGATCTGATTATAATGTTGATCTAGAGGATTTGGGAAATACATTAGAGGTGGACTGTATTGCTGTAAGTGTGATTTCCATGAAGGGAATGAATTCATGATTGCACAACCTCATGGAATGGGAGAAAATGAAAGAGATAGAAGAAGAAAATGGATGGAAAAAAGTATGTAACTCATAGGATGGGTTTTTGACTAGATAGAGTCGCCAGATGTGCTTATATGTGCCTCAAAAGGATGAATCCCACCAAGAACACATCAACTTGATGAAATAAAGTGAAGACCTATAGTCCCACTGGGCATGCCAAAACTATTAGTGCGAAATCACATCACCCCCAAATGAGTTATAGATCTACTTTTCTAAAGCAGGGTCATCTGGTGTGATTGCATAACATTGAACTTTCCCCAATGTGTGGGACCTTGAAAAAGTGGGAAAGCTCTCCAGAGAAGGCTGGTTTCTCTTCCTAAACTACCTCCCACGAGCTACTCCAATGCAGTAAAAAATAAATCTAACCTAATGTAACCATTCCAAGGAACTAAGGAGAGAGAAAGAGGGAAAAAAAAAGAGCCTACACTAAAGCAGTGATGCACTAGCAAAGGAAGCAAGATATTCTGTTGAGGGAGAAATAAATAGAAAAATTGTAAGGGAGGTCAGATAGAAGTAACATAGCCCAGATCTTCAAATCCGCCATTAAACTCAATGAAACATAACATCCTGCACCTGCAAATGTGAAATACATGCATCGACAAAAAATCTTGAAGGGAGAGGCATAGAGAAAAAAAACGATGCAAAGGGTTGAAGAACACCAAAAAAACTAGTTGTTATTGCTCTAGAAGGTGCATAGACCATTACATTTCTGGAATAGAAACAAAAATACATTTTCTAGGCATGGGAGAAGGTTTGCTTCTCAAAATGGCATTGAGAAACAAATTTGACAGAGTTTCTCTATGCCCAGAATGTCTCTCCTTCTCAAACGAGAAGTGTTACAGTATATATAGAAAGAATAGAGAGAGAAGAGGGAAAATTCAAATCCTGTTTCAACCACCCAGGGATATGCATTAAATCCTACTTCGAAAGTTCAACCACTGGATATAAATGTGTTCTGCAAATCCGCCCATAATATGTTGCTTCTAGTTCCCCAGCAGATCGAATCAAATCGGATCTGGTAGTTAAAGAGAAAGAAGATCCTGCATTAAAGGCCTGAAGAATTTTCTCCATTTTTCACCTACTAGGGCCACGTGGCATCCTGGCACTTGTTTGGGCTTCCCTTTTTGGATTTATCTTTGGATAAGTGCCACTAGGACACATGGCTCTCTCTACTGGCTCTTCTATACTTATTCGATTCTGGATTCTTTCCTGAATGGTTTTGAGCTCGAAGACCTTGAAACTTCACTGCTTCTTTTCCTTCTCGGTCTTGGCTTCTCTGCAACACTACTCCTTCATTTCCAAGCCCACCTTTAACCTGTTTGTCATCCTGGAATGTGAGCTCATGGGTCTGAGTCATTTCCTTCATAATTTTCTTATGTGCAGTAGTTGTCTTGACCAAACTTTCTAGGGGGGTGAATTTGGGATAATAGGGCCACTAAAGGGTATTAGGAGGTAGGATTATCATGTGAAATTTATTGCCTTAATTAAGTGACCTTTATAAGGGACTTGATCTTTGAAATTAATTAAATTAAATTAAATTTATACATGGATAACTAGACAATTTTTATTATAGGGATTAAATTTATTGAACTTAATTATGGGAGGGTAAGTTTAGACTTTAGCCCTAGAGTATTAAGTAAATAAGTGATATTATAACTATAAGGATGAACTAAATATTTTTTTAACAAAGGTAACTTAAATCATGATTTATAAGGGTTAATTAATGAGAATTAACGGGAACCCTAGGAGGGGATTTAAACCTAAAATGGTTGAATTAAAATAATAATAATTAATTGTTAATTAAAACGAAGGATTTATTAATCATGAAATAATTAAATTTAGTTGAAGGTCATCCCATTGCAACCCATTTAAACAAAAAAAAAAATTTCCGTCAATTTTCCTAGCTAATTATTGGGTTTTATGTTAAGTTTTGTGTAGGAAAGTTGTGGGCGTTATACTTGGTATCAAATCCGTAGGTTCAATGCTTGGACCCTTGTGAACACTTTGAAACAAAAAATAAATAACCTATTACAACCTACAACTAGATCACACAACATTTCATGATATTTTAAAATGTAGAAAACTTAGAAAACTGAAAAAAACCCTAGAAGATGATAAACTAACTCTCGTCTTAGTTTGTGTAGGAGGCGCGAACTAGATGAGGTAATTTTTCATGTGAAGTTAAATATACCAGCTCCAAAGTAGGAATTTTCTGCTATACTACTGCATATACTACAGACATTACAGGATGTCAATGAAACTATAGGAGGTGGATTAGTAGGGGCATGACATAGCCACCATGATAGGGATCCATAACATGAGGCTTAACACCATTCAAAACAAAACGATGAGCATAGGGTAGAGAACTCCCACGTGGATTCAGCCAAAGAAAATCCACCTCATAGGGGACATGGAGATAGGATTACAGGACACAGAGATAGATCTAGGAGCCCTAGGTCGAGGGATAAGCATGTAGAGAGACCTAGAGGTTGACAATCTCCAACTACGAATCATATTAGGGAGTTCCTGAAGCTACATCCATCTCATTATGCTAGTGATATAGGAGGGTTTTAGGCAGAGGCTTGGTTAGTGAGCTTGAGCAGATGCTTCAAGATTTTCCCATGTACTAATAACACGAAGGCTCGTGGTATGATTCATCTTCTGAGGGATGGAGTAGGTGTTTGGTGGAGGACTGAGGAGCTGAAGCTCCATGTGGACTTAGAGGCTATTATTTCAGAACTCTTTGAGGAGTGGTATAGGAGCAGATAAATATCTAAAAGGTTTATTCAACAAAGGATAGATGCATTTCATGACCTGTGCCAGGAATCCATGATGGTGGCTGAGTATGAGAGTTGGTTTTTAGACTTGCTTTAATATGTTGACTACATGCGGGATGAGTAGGTTAGGATTCATAGGTTCATCAGGGGCTTGAGCTTGGATTTGGGAGGTGCAGTATGTATTCATTATTTGCAAACCTTAGCTGAGGCCATTGAGAAGGCCTACATTACAGAGGAGACCGAGGGGAAGATGCAATAGGCTAGAGTTAGAGTGAATAGATGTATTCAATAGATACATTATAGTAGGTTGAGGGAGTCAGATCCTCCTCCTCGTGTCATAAATGGTTCAACACAATCTTCTTTTAGGCCACCATAGCAGCCACCTCAACAACAAAAGCATCATATTCTTCCACCATTTAGACCCCCACAAATATTTTACGCATAGAGGAGATGGAGTGTGGGGCCTCCTCCTAGAGGACCCATCAAGACATAAGGAGCACCTAGAGCTCAGTAAGTAGGATCTCATTAGCAGGGACCAGAATAGTTCGTGACAGGATCATCAGGATCCACAACATAGACCACTAGAGTACCTGTTGGAGCCGCATCTCATTAGAGGAGACCAGGTAGTTATTTATGGATGCACTGTACTTGGTAACCATTGGGAAGAGTGCCCATACATAACCCTAATAAAAATGGTAAGGAACCTATTTTAAGGCCTACAGTTGGTGACATGGGATGTAGCCATCACATTTATGTAGTGGTCGAGAACTACTAGGTAGAGCATCAAGGAACGGTGATAGAGACTACATGTAGCATTCGCGGTATCCCTACCTCTATTTTATTTGATTCTAGCTCTTCTGATTCTTTTATTGCACCATCATTAGTAGAGTGATGTAGGCTGGTGGCAGTTAGGTAGGGCCTTAGTTAGGATGTTGAGATGGCTTCTAGAGCCAAGCTCTTATTAGACTCCTTAGTCAAGGAGTGTGTAGACCCTTATCTCGGATCTTCGTATCCTTCGCATGGATTGGTTATATACACACAGAGCTAGAGTTGATTGTTATAGTAAGGTTATATCTTTTGCAGATGATTTAAGAGTTGAGTCGGTGATAGTTGGAGTTAGGAGACACATCTCTATTCACACTATTTCCAATATGCAGCTTAAGCGGTGTGCGTGACATGGATGTCAGTTGTATGCTATTACAGTTAGTAATAGGTCGGAGGATGAGGCTAGTGAACCTTCACTCTATGATAACCAAATTTTGTAGGATTTTTCATATGTTTTTCCCAATGAGCTGCTAGGGTTACCTCCCCCGCATGAGATAGAATTTCATATTGATTTGGTTTCGAGAAAGGAGCCTATCTCACGTGCTCCATTTATGATGACCACTCATGAGCTATGTGAGCTCAAGCTGCAGTTAGAGGGCCTTCTTGATAAAGGCATAATCCATCCTAGTGTATCTCCTTTGGGTGCACCAATTATTTTTGTGAAGAAGATGGATGGATCATTGTGTTTATGTGTGGACTACACACAACTGAACAAAGTAATTACTAAGAATCATTAAACCCTTCCTCACATCAATGATTTGTTTGATCAGATGAAGGGGGATACAATATTTTCCAATATAGATCTTAAGTCTGGTTACCATCAGCTGAGGATTATAGAGGCTTATGTCTATAAGACAACTTTCCGTATGAGATATGACCACTACAAGTTCACATTTGTGCCATTTGGTCTTGATAAATACCCCTGCAGTATTCATGAGTTTGATGAATGGGGGTGTTCAAGACTTTTCTATACTATTTTTTACTCATGTTCCTTGATGATATTTTGATCTACTCACGTATGGCATGAGGAGCACGAGGTTCACCTTCACCAGTTTCTGTAGTTTCTTCAAGATAAGCAGCTTTACGGGAACCTGGAGAAGTGTGCATTTTTCTAGTCAGAGGTTTAGTATTTAGGCCACATTATTTTTGGGGAAGGTATTGCAGTCGATCCTTCCAAGATTAGAGCTATCATGGATTGGAAAGTACCTACCAGTGTGACTCAGGTGCATAGTTTCATGGGACTAGTAGGTTATTATAAGAGGTTTGTTTAGGATTTATCTTGTATTCTGCATCCCATCACTTCCCTTTAGTGGAAAGGGAAGAAGTTTGTTTGATCAACTAGATGTGAGTAGGCCTTCAGGACACTGAAGGAATGCCTTCTGACAGTGCCTATTCTAGTAGTGACATATCCATAGGGATATTTATTCATATGCATATATGCTTCTTTACTAGGATTAAGAGGTCTATTTATGCAAGAGGGTTGTGTAGTAGCCTTTGAGTCTCAAATAATCAAGGATTATGAGCTCAATTATCTGACTCATGACCTTGAGCTTGAAGTAGTTGTGCATCCTTTGGTTCGATGGAGAAATTTCTTTTTAGGTAGGAGGTTCATTCTTAGGACATATCACTTGAGCCTATGTCACCTCTTCATACAGCCCAATCTCAACTCTTGTCAACGACATTGGATTGAGTTGCTATGTGAGTATGACATGGAGATAGAGCATTTTAAAGGGAAGGATAATGTGGTTGCAGATTCCTTGAGTCATCAGAGACATTTCGTTATGGCTATAGTAATTGGTACATACTTGAGGACCATGATATTATAACAAATTCCACATGACAACTTCTACCTTTCAGTTAGAGTAGAGATCTAGTCTCTGATACCCCTTGAGGGGAGGTTTAATGGAATTTTAATTAGAGGTAGATGGTATTTCTTCAGCATAGAGGTCAGATCTATGTACCCAGAGATGGGGATTGAGGTAGGATATCCTTATTGAGGCACATTTTCTACCCTATTCAGCCCATCAAGGGGCGAAGAAGATGCACACCAGTTAGAGATAGTTATACCATTAGAGAGGGTTGTAGAGAGACATAGCTTGTTTTATGTCTTGTTGTTTAGAGTGTCTAGAAGGTGAAGGCCGAGAATCAACATCCAATTGGCCTTCTATATCCTCATGCCATACCAGAGTGGAAATGGACACCATTTCCATGGATTTAATTATAGGGATACCTACGTCAAGATATCACCATGACACCATTATGGTGACGGTGGATAGATTGACGAAAGTGGCTCCTTTTTTCTCCAGTGAAGACCACCTATACAACTAGTGCAGTGACACGAGAATATATCGGATGAGATTTTCAGAATGCACAGGATTCCATGGAAGATCATTTGTGACCATGATCCCTTGTACACCTCTCACTTTTGGAATACCATGTAGTATGCTCTCAGGATGAAAATCAACTTCAGTACAACCTTTCACCCTGAGACAGATGGAAAGATAGAGTGGGTGAATCAAATATTAGATGACATGCTTCAGATGTACGTCATAGAACATCAATCAAGGTGGGAGAAGTATTTGTACTTGTATGGAGTTTACTTACAACAACAATTTTTTAGAGTTTGATTAGTATGGCTCCATTTCAGGCCACTGTATGACAAGGAGTGAAAGACACTACTGAGTTAGGATAGGTTAGATGACATGGTATCTCTTGGGCTAGTTTTATTACAGAATATGGAGCAACAAGTTGTCATGATTAGAAATAGATTATAGGAGGCTCAAGATGGACAAGAAGTATGGAGATCAACAAAGGAAAAATCACATTTTTGAGGTGGAAACGAAGGTGTTTCTTCATGTCAGGCCTCACAAGAGCCCTATCTATTATGGAAAAGTCTCTAAGCTAGCTCCTAGGTTTGTGGGTCCCTTTGAGATCTTGGTGCAGATAAGTTGTTTGGCCTACCATCTAGAATTACCACCTAGCTTGTCTCACTTCCATGATGTATTTCTTGTTTATGTGCTTAGGAGGTACATTCCCGATCCTTCTCATGTATTGGATTAGACCACATTGTAGGTACATGATAAGGGGTAGGTGATCGTGGAGCCCATGCACATTTTAGAGTGCAGGACCCTAGGCCTTCGAGGAAGAGATATTGATCATGGTCACATCCAGTTGGATCCGTATGATGAGACAACTGCTACATGGGAGGACACCACACCTTTGAGATCTTATTTCCCAAACTTGTCCCAGTGAATTCCAGGAGGAAGTCGGGTCTAAGGGGAGGGGGATGTAGTGCCCACTCCTCTTTGACATTGATATTACTATGATTTTTCTTACTTTGGATTGAAGTCATAGACATTACTATCATATTTGATTGTTATACATTGATGGGTGGACATTACTATGGTTGATTAGCCTATTTGATAGACAATATGAATATTTATACTTTTGGCATGATGCGACTTATATGATGGATTATATGCATGGATTGACATATCATTATTTGATTATCTAGAGTTACTAATGCACTAACACATTGGATTTCATATATAGATTTTTCTATATGATTTAGTTGGTTTTGTGATCTTATTGCTAATTGATGAAATGATAGAATCGAAATATTTGAAATTGTGAACAATTGGTGAATTGTTTGATTTTAGTGATGGTTTACTTATCATATTTGATGATGTGAATTGATTTGTATATGTGTGTTTTATTTTCTCAATCTCATTAATATGGCCATGAGGCTAGAAAAGTATTCTTTAAATTTGGTAGGAAATTGTAACACAACAAAAAAAAAGGGGATAGGAGACCAACAGTGAAGGAATTTGGGGTATTGGGAACATGTCACCTTGGCAACTTGTGTATTTATATGTTTTTTGTTGTTGATATATTTTTAGGAGGTCCCCTTTGGGGGGTGGCCTCAAATGTGACATTGGGTAAATGTGTTGTTTTCCCTTCTTATTTTATTTATTTTGTGCTTATTTGAATTATTTTAGTATTTTGAGTCACCTTTATTATTTTTAGTTAAAGTGCTCCATTTAAGTTGATTAAACTTAATTAATTAGTGTAATTTAAGATGTGACCAATGGGGGTATTTAATTTTGGTAGACGGTCCTTGATTTATTTTAGATTTGAAATGATTTTATTACTTTTAAGTGTTGTGCACTCAACCTTTCTTGTTTAATTAGGATTTTGGCTTAAGGGCCATTTTGGAAGGCTTGTGGAACAAGTTAATATTGTATCACATCTCCTAATTTCACCTACCAAGTACCCCTATCAGTTAAGGGGTAAAAATAGACCCCATTATGTGATTTGAGGCAAAAGGTGTTATTTATTGCACTTTCTTACATGATATTTTAATTTTGTCCTTCTTTGGTGTGGGTTTGATTTTGTGTGTGTAAGAGGGTTGTGATTTCCTTAACCACCAATTTATTGAGATTTGGGTTTGAGGTTTGACGATGTAATGTGGAGTGAAGGAGGAATGATGTGACATCATACATGGAGCCACATCACCTCTCTCTCCTCTCTTTTCTATTTATTCAAGTTTTTTTAATGATTGGAGTTGATTTAGTTTGACTCTTACATTTTGGAGGAGCCTATTTTTGGAGTTCTTGTTTGAAGCTTTGGATTTGGATATTGTGCTTGCTTTGGACTTGGAAAAGCTTAAATCTTGTGCTTATGGATTGAATAATCTTCCAATAGCAAGGTAGGGACTTCACCCATGTATTCTTATTTCTATTTTGATGTGCAAATGATTGTGAATGGATGATTGTTGTATGTTTGTGATTTTATGAAATAGAATGACCTTTAGGTTGTGTAGGAGAAAAAGGAAATGGGGATATTTTTAAGGGACGCATAATAGTACTATTATGTATCTTTGAAATGAGTTGGGTTGCATTGTCCCATCTCATAGATAAGAGAAATTTGTGCTTATCATGTATGTTTTACTAAGGGAGACATTAAAGTTGAGGAGACATAAGAGTTGTTTTTGGAGGGAGGCATAAGAGTCTTGTGGGTATGTGATTGAATTTATTAGAGGTTTTAAAGTGGGAGCTTAAACCCTTTGGGAGGCATAATTGTATCCCAATGTTTCTTTTCTGTTTCAGTATTGAGCCATTGTGCTTGGGAAACTTGTATGTTGTGATTTTTGTTATTGTTCTCATTCTGCTGGAAGTTGTTTGAATGTTATTATGGAATCCATGTAAAGTTTCATTGGTTTTCTTATACCCCTTATTGTTTCATTGCTGGGGCTTAGGGGCCAATGAAGAAGAAGAGTTCTCCTCATTGGATTATGGGTTAGGTAGAGAGTGTTGTCTACTCCCATATTTTGTTGTGTTTCGATTTTGAAGAAGATGGTGGAGCTCAAGTGATTTTTTTGGTCAGAGTTGCACTTTGAAAAAAATGAAGAGCGACCCTACATTTGTAAAATTGTTTCCATGTTGTTTCCACTTAAAATGAAAGGCTTGTAAAATTGAATTTTAAAAGAGAAGTTCTTGGTTATTCTATTTATCAAATTTGTAATGTTATCCCTTTGTTGTAAAATGAAACTAGAGAGCTTGTAATGTATTCTCTTATATTTGTTAAAATAAAGGGCTATTATACTATAAAGAATGAACCAATTTCTTGAGAAAATATTTTATTGTTATCTAGTTATAGTTGCAACATTGTAATGGTTGGAAAGAAGGACCTGAAAGTTGTATTCAAATGAGAAATGTATTTATCTCAAAACTGAAAAATAAATTCATAATTGTTTGTATTTTCCGTTAGTGAAATGGTTGAGTTGGAATTAGAAGAAAATATGTAAGTGATACTTAGTTTTACTTATTGAAGTAGATATCATTCTTGTTGTGAAAAGGAAAGAGATACATTTTCATTTTGATAGTAAAAATAAAAATATTGAAATGTTTGAAATTTATAGTCAATCACATTTGAAATTAGAAGAAAAAGGGAAATAGGCATTTACTGTTTTAAACAATGAATTTATTCTCTTCATTAATTGTTTTGGATTGAATAAGAAATTTTATTAGCTTTTTAATTTTACCCACATATGAATAGGTAGAAAATTTTAATTACCTTGCCTTGTATTTCACTATGCCTACAACTCAATTTGATCATTTAAGATAAGAAAAACATGAACACACACACACACACACACACACACACACACACACACACACACACACACACACACACACACACCCAAACCCTCTTCTTGTATATATATACCATTTAAACCAAATCTAAGAATGGAGAAAAAATGCCCATACCCAAATATGGAAAATGTAAATAAAATACACAATAAAAAATAATAATAGGATCAAACCCTAAGATAGGGTTGTAAATGAAATACGCAACAAGAAATGTGTATATCCATCCTTAAGCTTGAGCAAACTTTTCATGGCCTTCATTCTTCTCCTCCTCCCAAACCTTAAAATGAAAATGAGAAAATAGGGTAAAATAAATGAATAAGAGCACTTCATAAGGATGATTAGGGTTAGATTGAATACCTAAGATCCAATGGCTCTAATTGAGTCAACCTAATGGTTGGAAATCAATCCTACAAATGTTAGGTGGGGATATTTTAGTGGAAATAATTTTTTTAAATTAAAGGTATGTGTAACTTGTGAATGAGGCCACTAAAGGGGTGTTAGGAGGTAGGATTAAAATGTGACCTTTATTGCCTTAGTTAAGTGACCTTTACAAGAGATTTGACTTTTGAAATTAATTAAATTTAATGTATACATGGAAAACTAGATAATATTTATTATAGGGATTAAATTTATTGAACATAATTATGGGAGGGTAAGTTTAGACTTTAACCCTAAAGTATTAAGTAAATAAGTGATATTAGAACTATAAAGATGAATTAAATAATTTTGTAACAGGGATAACTTAGATCATGATTTATAAGGGTTAATTAATGAGAATTAATGGAAACCTTAGGAGGGAATTTAAGCATGAAATGGTTGAATTAAAATAATAATATTTAATTTTTAATTAAAACGAAGGATTTATTAATTGTGAAATAATTAAATCTATTTCAAGGTTATCCCGTCGCAATCCATTTGAACAAAAAAATTATTCCATAAATTTTTCTAACTAATTATTGGCTTTTCTCTTTAGTTTTGTGTGGGAAATTTATGAGCGTTACACCCAACTCAACTGACCAAGATAATTCATCCATCTTTGCACTGAGCTCTATCTAAGATCATAATTTCCCAAACCAAGCTCTTAATGAGCTCGAGAAGAGATCCCCTCAACCTATTGATATTTTCATACATTGAATACCAACCCAAGTTGCAAGCTACATATAAATCTAAGCTCCTTATAGTGCTCCCCCTGATCTTCATCCTATAGAGTTGAGCTATCATGAATTGACTCTTACATATTCCTCGTTACATGCATTGACTGTGAGACAATGACCCAAGTCTCATTTCATACCTAACGGCCAAGCTCTATACAAAACTACTTTGACTCTAATATAAAATGATACTACTTTTTCACTTAATTGACATATCTGCATATTCAAGTGGTGATTGAACCATATAACCACAAAGTTCCCTAGATCCTACATGTAAACGTGCAACACATGTTTGCATGTATTTTGATCAGATTACAAGGGTCGAGATCTTACCACATTTTTTATTGTGAGGTAACATGGCAACTGTATTTGTGGTGTGCTTGAAGACACCAACTTGTGAGGCATTAGATTTTCACTAAGAAAATTGAATCATGCCTTATATGATATCTCATTTTTGTGACATATTAGAAGCAACTCCCCTATTATAATTTGGCATGCCTATAAATATATAAATGTGTGTAATATGACCATATGCACCCATTATTTTCCCTATATTTTATCAACCTAACATGTATCTTTTATAAGAATGATTTAGACCCTCATAATTTGATTACAGATTGTCCTAGCATCAAAATTGTATGGCCTAATATTCATCCTTGTTTTTTAAAATGTGGTACATCATCTTCATGATGAGTGGTCTTCAGTTATCTAAGGTACCTTGTTACGCTGAAAGGCGTGTTCTATGTTAGAAAACCCAGCCCCTTCTGATAAATGACAGAGCAATCAACGATCATGATATATTGGTCGATGATGTACGGACGTTTTTGGAGCGTTCACGTGTCGGGGAATGGATAGTGGTGTTTGCGTGGACAGCAGGCTGCAAAAGTAATTGTTTTTATTTGGATATAGTGCGTGGGCGTATGGCCCTTCAATGGACGCTAGAATTGGAGCCATTATATCTGTCACCTCATTGTGATTGGCCAGACAGTGAAAGGATAGGTATGGGCTGAGTATGACAGGCAAAGAAAATATGATACCTGATCTGTATGGGAAGAAATTTCAGTAGTCGATGTGTCCCCAACGTAAAGATGGATGCTTTCTATGACAGACACGTACAGTTCGAGATTTATAGCGTAGATATTGCAAGGTTTTTGCTGTAAGGTGGATAGGACTGCATAGTATGGTTGCCCCTTCTCTGTCAATGGATAGGACTGCATGGTTTTTGTTGAAGCCAGAAGTCGATAAAGGAAAGTGGCAGAAAAGTGTGAATAACCGGAGACGATTTTATCAGCGACACCTCCTATATTTTGTTATCAGGAATCATTATACATGTTTTGGATATAACACCTGTATGGAGCTGTAGATTGCTATTTAATGTATTATTCACTCGAGAGTTTTTTTTCGATGTTTTAAAAGTTGGGTGCATGTTTGATGCAAAATTTAATAACAAATACCAGGCACTCAACATAGATACTGTTGTGAAAATTAGCCTTAAAAAGTGTGTGACTTTCTACATTCCCTTTATTATGGCAGGAGCTAGCAGTTGCAGTGCATAATCACTACAAGCGGATTCATTATGAGTCATTGAAGAGAGACCATTTCGTGGATATATTAACAGAAGGGTGAGTGAATATTACATGTTATCTTCAAGCACTGAATTTTCTTTCATATTTCTGTCATTATGAAATCAATGTACATTGTTGACGACTTTAATATAGAATGGTAGGTTTGAGATATCAGTGTCAATGTTCTGCTGTCACTCATATCATTTAGGAGCACAAGATTTTAATTTTATTGTTTTTATTCATTCTTTTATGGCTTAATGTCTGGTTTATACACTTGGTAACTAATTTGTGCACTATATTTTTGAACGGCAGACCTGGCATGTCTGGTACTGGTCTTCAATGGGAGGAAACTGATGAAGGTCATAATGTGGAGCTGGAGAAAAGTAATGTTCTTATTATGGGTCCTACGGGCTGTGGTATTTGCCTCTGCTAATCTTTCCCAATGTCGATATACAACTGGCATTGTCGTATTTGAGTGTCATAGCCACTATTGAAGAGCCTATGTGTTTTGCCTAGAGGTTTCTGAAATTGTTTTTCTTTGATAAGCCTGAAACTGTTTTAGAAGGAATCTAGTTCATGAGAGGAAATTGTTTTAGCCGGAAGCTGTTATAGTTTTTCAACCTGACCTCGATAATTTATTTCACCTGAGATTCTTTATTTCTGATAGTGTTTACCTTGCTGAGAGCATTTATTTATGAAGAAGAATACTCATCTGGTTTGGGGCGTGATAGGTTGAAGCTATTTTTTTGTGCCCGAATAAGACAATTTCTTGCCTGAACATGCTGATCTAAGGTGACTGGAAATGTTTTGAGCAGCCAAAGAATTATTATTTTTTGCCTGAAGAAATTACAACACAAGTGCAAAGGCATAGGGAATGTAAAAGAGGTAGACGCCTGGAGAGGACTGTCTGAATGAATTATTTCTCTGAGTCTCAAAGGCACGGGTTGAAGCTGTTATTTTTAATTTCTTTTGTTGAGTGATTTTATTGTCTGAAAGAGGGAGGTGCCCAGAGAATTTTATCTGAAAGTGTGTATGTTTTGAGGAGCTGGGCATGTGTTTCTCAAAATCACGACTGTCGTGGACAAAAGTTTTTTGGTATGTGTTGGGCACCATTAGAGAAAAGTGCAGCCCGTTGTCTAGTGCAATCATTCTCTGAATTAGTGCTACTGGCAGAGAGGCTTTGTTGAATCTGGATACCACCTGAAAGGAGAGTGAATTCATAGTGAATAGAGGCACTGCCTTATATGAAGAAAGAAACACCTGGGCATGGAAAGAGCCGCCTTACATTTTGGTTGAAGTTAATAAAACAATTGATTAATGTTAACCATATAGTTTTACAAATATAAAAATTTAGGGCACAAATTCGTAATTATCTTGGCATCTGATTTAGTCAATAATTTTTAAATTTTATGCCTTTAAAATCTAGAAAGATTTTAAAAAATAGCCTTAAAATTACTTGGAAGCAAGTTAATTCTTTATTTGGTGAAGAGAAAGAAGTCTAGACCTGAATATTTGCAGAGTAATCCGGTTAAGGGCAACAAAACTAGTGGTGAAGTCTTTTTTGTCCTAAGTCTTGTAGTCTTCGCCAAACAATTGTTTTTGTGATCAAAGTATAGTCTTTTTCAATTTTGTAAGTAAAATGGTGGGGATCCAACATTTATTACTACCTGACGCACAAACATTAACTAGTAAAAACTACAGTGTGTGGTGTCTCAAAATTCTTACTGTTTGCGAGTATAGGAATATCAATCAAATTGTGTTAGGTAGAGAACAAAAACCCATAAATAATTGCTTTAAAATTCCCGAAAGCAAGTTAATTTTGTTTCCGGTGAATGGAAAGGTGTCAAGACCTAAATATTTGCAGTGTGGTCCAGTTAAGGGAAACAAAACTAGTGGTGAAATATTTTTTTTCCAAAAGTCTTGAAAAACTATAGTTACTGGTGTCACAAACTTCTTGTTGTATGTGAGTATAGGAATATTGATCAAATTGTGTCAGATAGAGATCGGCCCAGAAACTTTTGCTGAAGACTATGATAAAAGATATAGGGAGGCATTAATGTTTCTAAAATTGTCAATTGTTGATAGTCTGGTTCATATTTTTAAAATTTGTACTTGGCAATTACTCATTAGCCCAAAAATTTGACTTAGATTCAGGACTCAACAATTACTCACAACTTTATCACTATCTAAAAAAATGTATAAATTCATAAAATAAACTTAAATAACATTTAGAACAGTGACTTAAAAGGCTTTAGGAAAAGTCCACTTAATTTTTTCCAAAATCCTTTTAATCAATGTTATGGACTGCGAAAACCTCAATTCATTAATTTAAAACACTTGTTATATGGCATGGGAGAACCTATGAGTGTATTTTCTATTAATGATTGTCCAAAAAAGAGTACAATACTTAACTTTAGACCTAAAATACAAACTACAATGCTCATAGAAAGAAAGAAAAGAAAGAATTTATATTAATTTCCACAGATGACCAAAAGTAGGTCAATGGGAATCAAGGATACAACAATAAGAAATGGAAAGTTCTAGGCAGAATCCTTGAAGTGAACTACAGTCATCAATGCATCAAAATTTACTAGTATGAAGATGAAGATTGTATTGCACAAAAACAAGGTCATTGAGATGTTGCGCTGACAACTTGTTGTGCTTCTTTGTGTGAACAACTTTAAACATGCTTCAATTACATTCACACACAAAATAGCTACATGGCTGACATAAAACGCTGATGCTTAGCCTTTGAAGATTTGTTGTTTTTGCCCCAAAATTTTACCTCCACAAATATGCAAATAGGACATTTATAACTTTGTAATTCAACTAGGCTTGAATAAATGAAAAAGTCTGGTAATGTTAGAATATGCACAGAGGGAGAATAACGAAAGATTAGAATGTACAAAATTGGATGAAGAGGAACCAGAATGCACACATTATCATTGTGTGTCCATCATTTTATTATGTGAAAGATGGTTACAAAGTGGTTGAAGTAGTTTTAACTGTTTATTAGTTAATATGTAACTAATATTAACTTAACATTAATAAATAAGCCTAATATTTTAATACCCCCTCTTAAGGCTTACACTATAAAACATATTGCTAGAGGATTAAAATAACATAAATAAACAAGACCACACATTCTTTAGAAGCTTTCCCCATTGAAAACAATGCTTTGACCGGGTAGAACTTCATTAAGCTGCCTCTTTGACCCTTTTAAAGGTGTAATTCCCGAGTTGAATTTTCGAGTTCCTAGATTCCACCTCCTTGAACTCTTGAATTACAGTTTCCCCTGAATTGTTGGACAACCATCCATACTGAGCTACTCCCAAAATGCTCCATTAAATTATCTCATGACCTTCGTAAGGGTAAATTCCTGAGATTCATAGACTCCCGAACTATCTGGACAACCATCCATGCCGAGTTTTACCTACCCTGGATTCCTTCATGTCTTTAAAGTGTTGGGAATCTTTTAAAATATGCATTCTCTGGCAGTGAGTTCATCAATTTCAGCATTCGGTGAATTTTCAACAATGGCTTCATTTGGTTTGCCTTGGAATTTTCCCTTCATCTCCGTATTTTTCCTTAGATGATTGTATGTCTGCCCTTTTTATCACAATCCAAAACTCTCTATTATTCTGTTTATTCCCCTGATTCGTGATTGAACTCCATTTTTAAAATATTTTTTTATACTGGAAAAATATGCGAATATAGATAAGAATGAATACCCGGATAGTGCCCTAGGCCACTTTGAACGTTTTCAAATTCTGAGACAATGAAACCCTTCTACTACTGTAAACCTGTGAAAATAATTTGAAGTTCGTCTCGTGCCCTAGCAAGAGAGATTCACGACTGGAAATTCATCCCTTTCCCTGGTAAGAGAATTTCATGAATAGAAATTCAAGTTGTGCCCTACAACGTCTGTTATTAATGGTGACAATGTCAATTGTGATGTTCTCCTTAACACGAGTGGTATTTTTTGAGATTCGTGGCGGAAATGGAGTCTTTGAACTCATGAATTAGGTTCCTTCTGTTGCAACCCCTTACAGGTCCTCACGATCACCTTCACAAGCAGGTGTTTATCCTGATTTTATTAAATTTTTTGACCGTGACTGTATTCTATCAGGCGTGATTGTATTTTATCCAAACTGTGTGATTGGCTTTCAAAATTTTCGCTGCAAAACAATTTATAGGCCCTTGCGATGATTTGAACTTCCTCCCTTCTCTTTCTCCTTGCTTGCCGTGCTCTAATACCAATGTTTGAATATGCAAAGAGAAATAATAAAGAAAGATTAAAATGTACAAAGAACAAATGAAGAGAAATAGGAACGCACACATTATCATTGTGTGTCCCTCATTTTATTATGTGAAAGATGGTTACAAAGTGGTTGAAGTAGTTTCAACTGTTTATTAGTTAATATTTAACTAATACTAAACTAACATTAATAAATAAGCTTTATATTAAGCCTTATATTTTAATATCTACGAGTAATGAGGAAAAACAAATGACTTAATTCATTTTTACTTGATTCTTGAGTGTTTCTTCTTCGAACACAAACCTTGTAGAAAATATCCTGCCCATTTCTCTTTCCTTCGTGGAAGAAGAGCCATACATTTGTTTGTTTGCCAAGGTTATTGTTGAACATTTTTATTTATATGTATTATTCTGATTACAGGTGCAGGGGGCAATATTTGAGGATGGGCGATGGCCTACATATGGGATACTTTCTCACACATACCTGGTCAGTCGAAATGAGGATGGTATGAACTTTTATGTATTTAAGTTTGTGGGAATTGGTTAGATTTATTATCAACATTTTCTTGGAGGATAGTGCTTTAGATTAAGGTGGATGATATTTGAATATTGGATATGATTTTGTGTTACAGGAAGTATTGAAGATGAAAGCAATGGGGATATTGCCATTGATCAATATCATTATTACCAAGTTGGTGATTTTTTTTTCTTATGTTAGTTGCCCAATATTGTTTATACTGGTGTGAAGTTTATAGGGAATTGTCAAATTAGATTTGGATAAATTTATGAAATTCAGGGGGATGTAGAGATGATGGTAGAAATTGGAATGGATGACAAATGGAATGGATGCCTACCGTTGTTCACAAGGGTTTTGCTATTTTGAATTTAGTTTATTATTCACAAGGCATCAATTACACCATGCGCAACACATTTGTAGCATTCGTCCAAGTCTATAGCAGTTGTGCTCTATTCTTCTCTTGATAATCATGAATGCCGAAATACAAATGCATGGTTTGCACAGGAAATGTACTGAAGAAGGTCATTTATATGGTGTGTTATCCTTGCATCTTAGTTGTTTCTTTCCCCGCACCAAGTTGTTCAAATAAAATTTTTCTGATGCAAATGATAAATATAAAACAATATATAAAGGTGCATGGGAATCGTTGAAGGACGAAACTAAAGATTTATAAAAAAATTGTTCAAAATTTGTACTTGTATCTTTCTTGGCACACTCCACATAAAAGATTTACATTAATGTTCTTATCTAAAATTATATTGATGTTTTTATGTTTATGTTCATCTTGAAAAAAAACAATGATGAAATCATGGGATTGCACGGCTTTATATTTCATGCATGCGATATAATCTTTAGATATTGTTGTTTATATATTCTTGTCAGTGAAAATTTTGGTAAACTTTTAAGATCATCGATTCAATCGATTTATATAAAATATATTGATAAGTGTAAGTATATGTTAAAAACCTTTGAAATGTCTGCAAAAGTGCAGAAACATGAAGCCTTTGTACTATTTCAATTGTTAGGGGATTGTCTATGATGATGAAGATTGATCAATAGATTTGAACTCTTTAAAAACTACGAAAAGAACCATTGCCTTCAATATTCTCAATCGGGAAACGACAAACATACGACCGCTCTTCATGATTGTAGACCGCCATATGGCTCATGAATAAGAACTGCATCTAAAGCAGCACAATGTCATTAACAGAAATTCCTGTTTGCAACATTCTCAGTCAAACAACAACAAACATACGTCTACTTTTCATGATTGGTAGCTTTTCATGCAGGTTAACAAAAGAAATTTGTAGTGCTATTTTTGCTACGTTGTTTCGGGGGTTGTGCAAACTCTACCCTTACTCGAGGTTTTCTCTTTTTACGGAAAATCAAAGCATTTTGGATTTTTTTCGTCTAAAAAAACATACAAACGTGCATATAATTGATTTTGATGTGGTGGAGGGCTTGTATTGGCCACCATTAACAGAAGCTCTGCCATTTCAGAAGATGGGATTCAAACTGCTTTGAATCAGTGCAGTCAAATGGGAGGACAATGAGGCCGATGGAGTTTCTCTCCACAGTACGCTCCCTCTGACCTATAGTTGTAACCTCAACATCAATCGACACCACGATGGATTGTTTTTCAGCATGTTAAAATACTAGAGGCGGGGCTGGCAGAGGAGGGTTTAGCGAGAAGTGCGATGGAACCTATATTCATCACTCCAAATGTTTAGAGACGGATTCTGAGCAACGTCAAGGGATCAGTTTACGGTGTGGAAATGGGTGAGATTCCAGAGAAAAATAGGGGATCTAGCGGTGCAAATGTGAAGACAAATGAAGAGAGCATTCAACAAGCTTGGCAAGTGGTGGCGTTGAACAAACTTCAAAGGATCCATGGTTTATAGAGTTGAAAACAATTACAAAAATTACAATGATGATGTCGATGAAAATGATGATTATGATGATAACGGAAATATTAATATAATATTAAGAAGTATAATAATAATATTTTTTTGGCCATATTAATATTAATACTAATAGTAATATATATTTTTAACTATATTATTTTTAATAATTTATGTTTATATTATAAATTACAAAAAATGACCTTGTGGACTCGCACAACCTTATTATGTAGAAATCCCCTAACTCTCCTATTGCCAGATCAATTGCTGAAAAGACCAGACATTCTACATCTGGCAACACCAAACACGATCAATTGAAGCCTAAGGTTCTTCTCTGCATCAACCAGAAAGTAATTTGCTTTCCGCAAACTTGTGGGTTGAGAAAGGTCTTGTCAATGATGCTACTGCTTCTATCATCGACATAGTCTATGAGGAATCCTCCGAACCTCCAGGTCTGCCTCTTTTTGTCATCATCCAGTTTGATCGTTACATAGGACCTCCCTAAGATTCAAACAACCCCTTCCATGTTCCTATTCCTCCCATTTCTAGAGGAGGTTTCAGACAACTACCGATCACAATGGCTTGGGCTTTTTCTATCCACAAATCTCAAGGACTTACACTAAAACATGCTACATTTGACATTGGCATGGAATTAAAAGACAAGGCATGACATTCACTGCTATGTCAAGAGTTCCGTCTCTTTCTTCCCTTCTTATTTCTCCAGCTTTCTCTTTCTCCCCCTACTCTCGCATGTCATCCACTCCCCTTCTACATTCTAAGATACAAGAGGAATCTCATCTTCACTCCCTTCCCTCTTCTCTCCCATGCCTCGACCATCACTCGTCTTAACTCCTTCAACTCTTCCTCCTTTCTCTGTCTTCAACTTCCATTCGTGCCAAACCTTCTTTATAGTGGCATCACTTGTATATATCACGTACATTTTGTATCTATAACCTTTTTTTTTCGGGTTTGTATTGTCCACAACTACTTTGAATGCATTATTTGAACTATGTTCCTTTGCATAAATGTTTGAAAATTCTTATAGTGCTCTACTACTAACCAGTCTAATATAACTAAATTTTTTGATTTCCCTCGATTTTATTCTTTTATATTTATCATTCAAAATCATGATGCTTATGTTTAATTTTAACATTTTCTTATTTTAGCTATTTCCCCACCAATCTATATAATCTTCTACTCAAATATTCATTACAGTTCAATTTATAGTTCTTTGGTTTATATTTTCTCCACTTCTTTTCCTTATTTGACTCCTACCTTTACTTCCATTTACGAATTATGTTTTTTTTGGGTCACTCTCCTCTTTCCTTCACCTTTACCACTTTTCTTTCCCTCCTCCTCTGTTTCCTTCTCCCTTTTTCATTTCTTTTTTCCTTTCTCTCAACTATATTCTTCTTTTCTACTTCCTTCTCCTTCTTCCCCTACCTCTATTTCGGTGTTATCATCGCACACCTCACGTGCGATTGCTAGTCTATTATTCCATTTGGGGTCTAATATATGTTCTAAAATGCTGGTCAATGAATTCTTGTTTAATTGGTGTGAGACGAGATGTATGGGTTGCCCAATAAAATGAACCCTTTATGAGATTCTATGTGTAACGCCCCCGTGCATACATTAGGACGTATCTGGTTCTTGAGGAAGGATCAAGAAAGTTAGGCATGGAATATCTCTACTTTTCCTGAATAATCTTTCGACGAGCTTAAAAAAAAAATTGTCTACCTGGCATTCTTTGTGGTTATGAATTCTTAGAGTGCTTTAAAACAAATTCCAAATAACAATAAAAATGCCATTAATCAAATATTCCTTATGACGCCTCTGGTTCAACTAGACATGAACCTTCGTACAGTGTATACTTTTCCATTTGGAGTCGAATTAGAATTGTTCCAAGTTCTATAATGTCTGATATCTCATAGGAGATAAGAATCGTTCCATGATCATGCAAGCTTTGGGGTGAGATGTATAAACATTGAGAAAAAAATTAAAAAAAAAAGGAAATTGTGTTTTTAGTCGACCATGGTTCTGCATTGCTTAAGGAAGGGTCTATGGCATCCACATTGTTAGCTTGATGTTCTGCCAATAGACAATCGTGCCCCTTCTACACATTCCTCTGAAATGAACTAGCAATAGTTATGAAAGTTAAAAAAAAAAAGGATGTCTGAAACAAGTGGGAGAATTTAATACATATATCTAAACAGAGTGGAGGGTGTATGGAAGCACGTGGCTTTCTTGGCAAGGGCGTAGTAGCTTGGTGAAGGCATTCAAGCGTTTGACCAAAATGAAAGAGAGGGGACAGTTTTTCAGAGAAAATTGAAGGCAGGTGGGTGAGAGTTGGGTCAGTTGGCAGTTGGCCGCCTGTCTCTTCTAGTAAACTCTCAACCACTTCTGACATGTATCCTTTACGACCTGCTCTAGCCTTCCTTGACTTTCTCGTGCCCCTGGTCTGCCGCTTCTATGAGTGTTGCCGTGGTGTGTTCTGCCGGACCTCCACAGCAGCAGCCTACGAGCAGTAACTTAGCCAAGCGACAGACATATTACAGTTTGGTTGAAGCTTTTGAGTGCTTCGAACAGGCAGGTCGTCCATCTATGTTGCGTTTTGTTCAGTATAGAATACATTCTCAATTCGGGATTCTCCTTCAAGCTCATGGAAGAGGATCTCATGGAGGCAGACCCATTTCAGATCAGAATATTCATGAAGCACGATTTGCTTTGCATATATATGGGCTTCTTCAATGAGTCATTTGGTCAGCAGGCATAAAGGTTTCTGTTGGAATTATCACACCTTACAAGCTACAGCTGAAATGTTTGCACCGAAAGTTTGATGCTGTCCCCAGATCTGATGAAATTTATTTATAAAGATTCCCTTTTGAGATCTTCTTTGCTGTACGTTGTAACTCAAGGAAGATAATCTCATACAGGTGGATCTGTTTTTATCAGAATATTCACGGAGCACAAATTGCTTTGCTGTGTCATTTTCTTTCCACTCTGCCCGTAGACGCGATCTGTCTCCTTCTTGTGACTGATTCCAGTAGTGACTTCGGTCACACATTGGCTCATTTTTTGTTGACCTATCAAGCTTGGCCCGTAGCAAGTGCGCAACTCGGCGAAGCCAATAATGGCGCATGCTTTCGTGTAGGTGACAGATCGCACCCACAGGCACAGGAGATCTATGCAATGTTGGAGAAAATGTCTTGGGAGATGAAGGTAGCAGGATATTTTTCAGATCCAGAACATACACTGAGTGTGTATCTCCAAATCGACTATGTAACAGTGACAGTGTTACCAGGAGACCCGATGAAATTTATTACAGAGCTTCTCTATTGATTTCTTACTTGTCTTACGTTGTAACTCAGGGAAGAGTATCTCATACAGAGCAGATCTTCTCAGTGCGATTACAGTTTGCCAGAGAGAATCCGTTTGTTCCCCCCCCCCTCTTCCACCTTAAGTGAAACTAGAAAGTGCCAATGATATCATCAAGGAGGTAGTAAAGACTGCACTGATTCGAGCCATACGGTTTTATGCAAACATTCAAGCACATGATGGGCACTGGCCTGGTGATTATGGTGGTCCTATGTTCCTTATGCCAGGTTTGGTTATTGTCTTATGTAACAGGAGCACTAAATGCTGGTATTTTAGCGGAAGCGCATCAAAAAGAAATGTGTCGTTACTTGTACAATCATCAGGCATAATGAAGATGGTGGATGGGGGTTACACATTGAAGGTCACAGCACAATGTTTGGGACAGTACTAAACTATGTAACTTTGAGACTTCTTGGCCAAGGGTCTAATGGAGGAGATAAAGAAGCAATGGAAAAAGGTCGTGTATGGATCTTGGGCCATGGTAGTGCTACTGCTATACCTTCATGGGGAAAAATGTGGCTTTCGAGTGCTTGGAGTATTTGATTGGTCTGGAAACAATTCATTACCTCCAGAGATTTGGCTTCTTCCATATTTTCTTCCCATCCATCCAGGGAGGATGTGGTGTCACGTGTCGAATGGTTTATTTGCCAATGTCATATTTATATGGGCGGAGATTTGTCAGGACCTATAACTGAGACTGTTATGTGTTTAAGAAAGGAGCTCTATACAATGCCTTATGAGAAAATAAACTGGAATATAGCACGTAATATGTGTGCAAAGTTACTGGGAATGGTTATTGTTTCTTTTGCGTGTATTTGGGACGCCGAGTGGGTGAGAAGCGTGAATTTGGTGGAGAAATAATTTTGGGACTGCTGGGAGAAGGTGTTTGCAAGTACGTGGCCATGTGATATAGCGTTTTAAAACACGCATGTTAAATCTACTCCTTGCAATAGTTTTCTACCTTCTTTCAGTATCTTGAAATGAATTGTCTTTCCTACTGAATAGCGCCTAGACAATGTTTTCGTGGTTGTTTATATCGCTGCCTGAATGTGTTGGTTGTTCCTTTAAATCTTGATCCAATTTTGCTAGTTTTGCTTGGAATGTTCTTTCCTCCCTTATAGCTTACTCTATTTCATATTTGTCTAAATGGGTTACTGCAATTTTGAGTGATGCAATCTAGTTCGTAGGGAAGGAAACATTATTGAGTTTTGTTTGCTTATATGACTCTCTTTTAAAAGAATTCTGTGATGGTAGTTATAATTGAAGGTTACTAAATGGAAGGTTAAGCCTTCATATCTCTGTTTGGTTGAATAAATACGTATTTCCTATTTAGGGCCCTCCTGTTTTGCTAAAAGGTACATTAATAGTGACGTTGTGTTCTGAAACTTGTTTAAGCCTGTGGGCATTCCTTCCTTTATGTTTGATTAGAAAATGGCATTTGGGGTTTGTTTTAGAACTGTACATGGTTGACTGTTGTACCTAGTCTAGATGAGGGATAACCTGGCATCTATTTTGGCCTCCACGTGTTGAGAGAATTACTATACCTATTTCTTGATGTAAACTCTTGTTTGATTAAAGCAAGGGGAAACATTGTAAGTTTAACTGAATGAAATCTCTACAATTTTTATTAAGGGTCGCAAGCAAGCTATTACTAGCTGGACTGAAACAAAAGTTGTAGGTGAATCCATGGTACTGGACTCGTGAACTCGTTTCCTGTTAGATGACAGCTGATTTCAGTGATAATATCATAGGTGGCTGTTATATTTATCTGTTTGATATTTGCTAAGACTTTTCCTCGATAAGCCCACATGGATCGGGTAAAATTGTCCATCTTCTATACCTTTGGCAAGGAGTTCATAGAACTTCTAGACCTGACTGCACTGCGTAACTCTTCCTGATAGTTATGTGCGTTGGTTCTTGGTTTGTGCTTGTACTCGTGGTAAGGTCTTTTGAGTCTGGGGCATCGTTGGTGTTTTGCCCTCTGCGTATCGAATCCCTTTGTTTTCGAACTCGAATACCTTATACTTCAAACTTGGTTACTAAAAGGTCCCATTTTGTGGCCTTGTTAGGGAAATCAATTTTTATTTTTTAATGTTTATTGACATTGTATGAATTATATAAAAATTATTAATGACATTTGAGTTTAGTCTTCCCTTATATTATGTAGAGAATTTGACGATTAGGATAGGGTTAGTTGGTAGAATAATGGCCCTTTCTGTGTCTCTTTTGTACGCTTTTGGAAAAGTGGATTTGTTGTGGTTATCTAGTACTACATTTTAAAGAAATCCTGATAAGGAGGTAGTGGTAAACTCCTTGGTTAAAACCAAAACTAATAGTTGGGTTCTTTTAAGGGCATCGAACCTCATATTACTTTGAAGCCCCCCTGGAAGAATTGGATAACGTCATTTTTGCTTCGCGTCTACGATCATAATTAGTACGCTTTGTCTTCTCTTGGACCCCTTTAGTTGGATGGAGTAAATTTTGGATTCCAATCACGTAAACCCAATAGGATTACATGAAGGAGATATCAGCACTCTTGACTTTCTTGTTCCCAACCCATAAGGTCTTGCCTTGATTTATGTAATTTTGTTCTTACTAGTATTTGGACTTTCTCCTTGTTGGATGATTTAGTTTTCTCTCTCATGAGACTAATTATTGGAGTTGTGAGTTGTGTTTTAATCCATTTCTGAAATTAGAATATTCCTTTCTTGATATTCGTTAATTGTTAGCTTACTATTGCATTGTGTAGCCTTAACATGCTCAGTTCTTGCGAAACTGGACTTTAGTTAATATTTGTGCAGATGGATTATGCGAGTAGACTAGAAGAAAAGAGTGTAAAAGTTTCATCTGTACCATTTATGAAGTTCCTTGTAAAAATGTCCGAATGTGTTGTAGAGTATTGTTGTTGTAACTATTGAAACTTTGGTTTGCTTGGATAACATGTGAAAGTTGAAATATGATTACCGCTTGCCTATGGGATATTCTAGTGTATTTTTGGTAAATGGTGAGAATAGTAGTGTGGCATGTTCCATGTTTTTACGCTCCTGTTCCCTAGTCATGGTTCAATAGAGATGGTATGCCCCTTTGAATTGTGCATCGTGTTGGGATGAATTGATGTAACCTTATTTGGTTCTCGCAAATGAGTATTGTAAAACTTTGATCTTGAGAATAAATTATTAAGTTAAATCTTTCTAAGACTTAGCGACAATATTTTATAAGTAAAGTAAAATGAGTCGGTTAACCCTTAAAGAAGCTAAACAAAAATAATAATTTTATATTCAACAAATAAATGTAAAGGTGATCTTTTTGAAATCAAATAATTCCATGAGTGATCAAAATGAAGACATCCTTTGTGAAGTAAACATTTATAAATTGATACCCCTAGCTAAACTAGCGAACACTATCCCTTTGGGGGTGAACTCTTAAACAAGCTTAAAGGAAAACAATGGTTAGTTTCTGGAAGATAATAAGATTTAGTAAGTAGGAGAAGACTTTAAGTGAACTACTCTACAGTGTTTAAGAAATTAACTTAGTTGGTGAGATGAATTTGTGCGAATCATGTATTGAATTCTTCTGAAAGCTTAAGTCATGAGCTATAGGGAGTCTTATCAAAATAAATAACCTCCGATCATTTCTTATTGTGGCTTGCCCTAGCCGTGAGTGTGTCATGTGGATTGGACTTTCATGTTGTCTTGTCAAAAGAAGAGTACATTGTCCTTGATAGGAGTGAACGTTTCCGTGCTGACCTTGTGGTCTTCCCCGTAACAAGTGGTTCCAAGTGTTGGTTGTAACCTTGTGACGACATGTTGTGTCGTGTTGAGTCAAAGCAAGTTAAAAAAAAAAAGTTATCCTGTATTTCACTGTGTTGTTCTTGTGTTGGTATTTTTGGGTCGTTACACTTTGGTATCAGAGCATATGTTCATGCTCTCGAACCTATGGGCCGGATTGGTGTTGTATGGTGATGTTTCATGGTGGTGGTGGTGTTACATGATGATACTGCATGATGACGATGATGTTGCATGATGATGATTTATATTGGAAGAGTAATGTGCTTTAAGCGTGATGTGGTTATTGTCGTAATTGTGATATTGTGAACGCACGTGATGTGTATGTCACTCAGTGCTTATTTTTCATCATGTTGATGTGTTGTGGATGGGAGTATTCTCTCTCCCTCTTGTGGATTCTATGAAGAGTTCACGTGTGAATTACTGCTTGTGATGTGTGAAAAGAATTCTAATGTGGATGACATAGTGTTGGAGCATTGTGGCTTATTGTGATATGTGAGTGTATCAATGTGTTGTATGACTAGATTGATGTTAAAGGAAATGAGTTGTATCATGATGTTTTTACCATGTTTTGAAGAAATGTGGGTACTACCTTGTTATGAAGCAATTATTGTTATGTTGTGATGTTATTATGTTCATCGTATATATGAGTTGTGTAATATGTAATGCTTCATGTCGTGAATTAGGGTCATACGGTGAGTGTATGAACCCTATCGTATTGTGATTGCACTTTGGGTGCAGAATGTGGTAAAGTGATGTATTGCGCCCTGTGAATGTATGATTGTGATCTACCCCGTATACCTACCATACGTGAGACGTTATGGTAGCTATGTGTGTACCACCATGGTGTTAGTAATGTAGTTACATGTTATGTTGTGAGCCTTACACTAACCGACCCTGAGGGAGATCGGTAGAAGTGTATGTTGAGAGTGAGGAATGGTGTACCATGGGTCAATAACTCGAGTCAAAACTCGGTTTAGTAGATTACATGTGACTCTTTCCTCTCTCCCTATGTGGTTGTATGTATGCAACCTTAGTGTATCTATGACTATGTTTAGCCTTGTCGAAGGGTGGCGGGATTGATATATATTTTACGAGCTGAGGCTCGATGTTCCGAGTGCCAGCAACTTGTTGAGTACCCCTTTGGTGGCCAGATAAGGCCACACAGTTATCGTAATGTGACATTATTATAAGTTGATTTTATTCGTAAATTGAGCTTTTTACTTTATTTTGTAAGGATCAGCAGCTTTTCTTGATTGCCATGCTTTACAATTTTTGGCATTTCCTTGGTTTGTGGCACTAACATGGGGATTTTGATAATAACTATGGCTATTTGGCCATTTATTTTAGCTTGATTTTGGTTCTTCTTTTAAATTTGGAATTTTTACCGCCTTGCCCAAGGCTTATACTTTGCCACTTGGCACTTTGATTGGATTGCTGTGCTGGTTCTATTGTCATGATGTGTGGAATAGGGTCATGGGACACACCATGGATTGGTTGGACCTATGGACCCACTTCGTTGTATGGGGGGTATGCCCCAAGGAGTTACATATAACTAGCGGGTTGTCGAGAACCACGCGTTATTATGTCACTTGGGTTAGGAGTGTCCAAACTCGATGTGCCTTGGGCACAGAGAGACAACCGGCCTCCTTGAGGGAGGCATAAGAGCTTGAGGGAGGCATAAGAGGTTGAGGGAGGCATAAGAGTTTGAGGGAGGCATAAGAGACTTGAGGGAGGCATAAGAGTTTGAGGGAGGCATAAGATCTTGAAGGAGGCATAAGAGACTTGAGGGAGGCATAAGAGACTTCAGGGAGGCTTATGATATTTGTCTGTATGGTTGATGTTTCAGGATATATGTTGAGTTATCGTGATGTTTTGGTAGTAGGTTTTTGATGTATGTGAATTACTCATATCAGATGGATATGTGTTGTGATGTTGTGGTTATGTCATTGATTCCCTTGTGGACACTATGTACTTGTAGCATGGTTTGGTGTTATGTGAGTTTTTCATTGATGCAAATTGAGGAAATGTCTGGTGGATTGTAGTAATCTTCTGTTCGATTATTTTGTATGTCATTCATTGATGTGTGACGTGTACATATGTTATGTGGAACTGTGCCTAACCCATTCCGTATATTTGGGTAACCTTTTGTGGTGTAATACAGTCTTGAAGTATGTACTTGCATGTACTTGTGAATCTGTAGTGTCTTGTGAACCATTAGGGTGTTGTATTAGCAGTTCATGTTGGGCACCCACAATAAGGAGTAAACCAAAACTCTTCAATGATGATACTTTCTTTAAAAAGAGAATTAAACTAGAAATAATGATAATGGAAAGGGACTAGTGAAATGAGGAACAAGAAAGAACTGCCAATCTTCATAGAACATTGAAAGTTAAAAATTCTACCAAATGTTCCTAAGGCTACCTTGTGACCGTGCTTTAATCAACTAAAATTTTAAACCATAGGGTGTACTTTCTCCTTTACCTGTTCTTGGTTGTGAACCATTTACTTTCCTCCATGTAATGTCACATCGAGGACGATGTTTTCTTAAGGGGAGGAGAATGTAATGCCTTATTCTACATTACACCTATTCATCCTGTGGCGATCAAGTGCTAAGCATGGAATATCTCTACTCTTCCTGAATAATCTTTATGAGCTTAGGATATAAATTGTTTTCCTGATTCTTTGTGGATATGAATTCCTGAGTGCTTTACGACCCTTTTCTTAATTAAAAATCTATTAATCACATTTTTCGTGTGACGGGTAGGGTTCCATTAGACATGACACAAATTATACTTGCCCATTTGATGGAATTCATTGTTGCTTTTTCTATAATGTCTGATATTATAGGAGATAAGAATAGTTACATGACATCCAAGCTAGTAGTGAGTTTATCAACCGACAAGGAAATTAATTTTAATCCGTATTTCTGATATTGTCGACCACGTTCTGCTTGCTTAAGGAAGGGTAAATGGCATCGATTGGGATTTTAGGATAGACAATCTGCAGTTCGAACCCCTCTAAAATAAATAACAATAATAATGAAAGTTAAAATAAAAAATAAAAAAGGATTTGGAACAAGTAAATTTAAAAAAAAATGGAAACGGAGTGGAGGGCGTAGGGAAGCACGTGTTTTCTTGTCAAGGGCGCAGAAGTTTGGTGAATGCATTCAAGCGTTTGACAAAATGAAAGAGAGGGGACAGTTTTTCAGAGAAAATTGAAGGCAGGTGGGTGAGAGTTCGGTTAGTTGGTAGTTGGCCGCCTGTCTCTTCTAGTAAACTCTCAACCACTTCTGACATGTATCCTTTACGACCTGCTCTACCTTCCTAGACTTTCTCATGCCCCTGGTCTAAATAGCTTCTATGAGTGTTGCGTGGTGTGTTCTGCCAAACCTCCACAACAGCAATACTACGTCAGTAACTTAGCCAGGCGACAGACATATTGCAGTTTGGTTGAAGCTTTTGAGTGCTTCGAACAGGCAGGTCGTCCATCTATGTTGCGTTCTGTTCAGTATAGAATACATCCTCAATTCAGGATTCTCCTTCAAGCTCATGGAAGAGGATCTCATGGAGGCAGACCCGTTTCAGATCAGAATATTCATGAAGGCACGATTTGCTTTGCATTTATATGGGCTTCTTCAATGAGTCATTTGGTCGGCAGGCATAAAGGTTTCTGTTGGAATTATCACACCTTACAAGCTACAACTGAAATGTTTGCACCGAAAGTTTGATGCTGTCCCAAGACCTGATGAAATTTATTTACGAAGATTCCCTTTTGAGATCTTCTTGCTGTACGTTGTAACTCAAGGAAGATAATCTCATACAGGCGAATCTGTTTTTATCAGAATATTCATGGAGCACAAATTGCTTTGCTGTGTCATTTTCTTTCCACTCTGCCCGTAGATGTTGATCTGATCTCCTTCTTGTGACTGATTCCGGTGACTTCGGTCACACTTTGGCTCGTTTTTTGTTGACCTATCAAGCTTGGCCCGTAGCAAGTGCGTAACTTGGCGAAGCCAATAATGGCGCATGCTTTCGTGTAGGTGATAGATCGCACCCACAGGCACAGGAGACCTATATAATGTTGGAGAAAATGTCTTGGGAGATGAAGGCAGCAGGATATTTTTCAGATCGAAAACATACACTGAGTGTGTATCTTCAAATCGACTGTGTAACAGTGACAGTGTTACCAGGAGACCCGATGAAATTTAGTACAGAGCTTCTCTATTGATTTCTTACTTGTCTTACGTTGTAACTCAGGGAAGAGTATCTCATACAGAGCAGATCTTCTCATGCGATTACAGTTTGCCAGAGAGAATCCGCTTTCCCCCCCCCCCCTCTTCCACCTCAAGTGAAAATAGAAAGTGCCAATGATATCATCAAGGAGGCAGTAAAGACTGCACTGATTCGAGCCATACGGTTTTATGCAAACATTCAAGCACATGATGGGCAATGGCCTGGTGATTATGGTGGTCCTATGTTCCTTATGCCAGGTTTGGTTATTTTCTTATGTAACAGGAGCACTAAATGTTGTTTTAGCGGAAGCGCATCAAAAAGAAATGTGTCGTTACTTGTACAATCATCAGGCATAATGAAGATGGTGGATGGGGGTTACACATTGAAGGTCACAGCACAATGTTTGGGACAGTACTAAACTATGTAACTTTGAGACTTCTTGGCCAAGGGTCTGTTGGAGGAGATAAAGAAGCAATGGAAAAAGGTCGTGTATGGATTTTGGGCCATGGCAGTGCTACTGCTATACCTTCATGGGGAAAAATGTGGCTTTCGGTGCTTGGAGTATTTGATTGGTCTGGAAACAATTCATTACCTCCAGAGATTTGGCTTCTTCCATATTTTCTTCCCATCCATCCAGGGAGGATGTGGTGTCACTGTCGAATGGTTTATTTGCCAATGTCATATTTATATGGGTGGAGATTTGTGGGACCTATAACTGAGACTGTTATGTGTTTAAGAAAGGAGCTCTATACAATGCCTTATGAGAAAATAAACTGGAATATAGCACGTAATATGTGTGCAAAGTTACTGGAATGGTTATTGTTTCTTTTGCGTTGTATTTGGGATGCCGAGTGGGTGAGAAGCGTGAATTTGGTGGAGAAATAATTTTGGGACTGCTGGGAGAAGGTGTCTGCAAGTACGTGGCCATGTGTTATAGTGTTTAAAATAGGCATGTTAAATCTACTCCTTGCAATAGTTTTCTACCTTCTTTCAGTATCTTGAAATGAATTGTATTTCCTACTGAATAGCGCCTAGATAATGTTTTCGTGGTTGTTTATATCACTGCTTGAATGTGTTGGTTGTTCCTTTAAATCTTGATCCAATTTTGCTAGTTTTGCTTGGAATGTTCTTTCCTCCCTTATAGCTTACTCTATTTCATATTTGTCTAAATGGGTTACTGCAATTTTGAGTGATGCAATCTAGTTCGTAGGGAAGGAAACATTATTGAGTTTTGTTTGCTTATATGACTCTCTTTTAAAATAATTCTGTGATGGTAGCTATAATTGAAGGTTACTAAATGGAGGGTTAAGCCTTCATATCTCTGTTTGGTTGAATAAATGCGTATTTCCTGTTTAGGGCCCTCCTGTTTTGCTAAAAGGTACATTAATAGTGACGTTGTGTTCTGAAACTTGTTTAAGCCTGTGGGCATTCCTTCCTTTATGTTTGATTAGAAAATGGCATTTGGGGTTTGTTTTAAAACTGTACATGGTTGACTGTTGTACCTAGTCTAGATGAGGGATAACCTGGCATCTATTTTGGCCTCCACGTGTTGAGAGAATTACTATACCTATTTCTTGATGTAAACTCTTGTTTGATTAAAGCAAGGGGAAACATTGTAAGTTTAACTGAATGAAATCTCTACAATTTTTATTAAGGGTCGCAAGCAAGCTATTACTAGCTGGACTGAAACAAAAGTTGTAGGTGAATCCATGGTACTGGACTCGTGAACTCGTTTCCTGTTAGATGACAGCTGATTTCAGTGATAATATCATAGGTGGCTGTTATATTTATCTGTTTGATATTTGCTAAGACTTTTCCTCGATAAGCCCACATGGATCGGGTAAAATTGTCCATCTTCTATACCTTTGGCAAGGAGTTCATAGAACTTCTAGGCCTGACTGCACTGCGTAACCTTCCTGATAGTTATGTGCGTTGGTTCTTGGTTTGTGCTTGTACTCGTGGTAAGGTCTTTTGAGTCTGGGGCATCGTTGGTGTTTTTCCCTCTGCGTATCGAATCCCTTTGTTTTCGAACTCGAATACCTTATACTTCAAACTTGGTTACTAAAAGGTCCCATTTTGTGGCCTTGTTAGGGAAATCAATTTTTATTTTAATTTTTATTGACATTGTCTGAATTATATAAAAATTATTAACGACTTTTGGGTTTAGTCTTCCCTTATATTATGTAGAGAAGTTGATGATTAGGATAGGGTTTGTTGGTAGAATAATGGCCCTTTCTGTGTCTTTTTCGTACGCTTTTGGAAAAGTGGATTTGTTTTGGTTAACTAGTACTACGTTTTAAGAAATCCTATAAGGGGGTAGTGGTAAACTCTTTGGTTAAGACCGAAACTATTGTTGTGTTCTTTTAAGGGCGTCGAACCCATATTACTATGAGGCCCCCTGGGAGAATTGGATAACATCGTTTTGCTTCGCGCCTACGATCATAATTAGTACGTTTTGTCTTATCTTGGACCCCTTTAGTTGGATGGAGTAAGTTTTGGATTCCAGTCACATAATCCATAGGATTACATGAAGGAGATTTCAACACTATTGACTTTCTTGTTCCTGACCCATAAGGTCTTGCCTTGTTTTATGTGATTTTGTTCTAACTGGTATTTTGACTTTCTCCTTGTTGGATGGTTTAGATTTCTTTCTCATGTGAATAAGTTTAGAGTTGTGGGTGGTGTTTTAATCCATTTTTGAATTGGAACATTCCTTTCTTGATATTGTTAAATGTTAGCTTACTGTTGCAATGTGTAGCCTTAACATGCTCAGTTCTTGCGAACTGACTTTAGTTAATATTTGTGTAGATGGATTATGCGAGTAGACTAGAGGAAAAGAGTGTTAAAGGTTCACCTGTACAATTTTTGAAGTACCTTGTAAAAATGTCGAATGTATTGTAGAGTATTGTTGTTGTAACTTTTGAAACTTTGGTTTGTTTGGATAACATGTGAAAGATGAAATTTGATTACTGCTTGGTTATGGGATATTCTAGTGTATTTTTTTAAATCCTTAGAATAGTAGTGTGGCATGTTCCATGTTTTTACGCTCCTGTTCCCTAGTCATGGTTCAATAGAGATGGTATGCCCCTTTGAATTGTGCATCGTGTTGGGATGAATTGATGTAACCTTGTTTGGTTCTCGCAAATGAGTATTGTAAAACTTTGATCTTGAGAATAAATTATTAAGTTAAATCTTTCTAAGACTTAGCGACAATATTTTATAAGTAAAGTAAAATGAGTCGGTTAACCCTTAAAGAAGCTAAACAAAAATAATAATTTTATATTCAACAAATAAATGTAAAGGTGATCTTTTTGAAATCAAATAATTCCATGAGTGATCAAAATGAAGACATCCTTTGTGAAGTAAACATTTATAAATTGATACCCCTAGCTAAACTAGTGAACACTATCCCTTGGGGGTGAACTCTTAAACAAGCTTAAAGGAAAACAATGGTTAGTTTCTGGAAGATAATAAGATTTAGTAAGTAGGAGAAGACTTTAAGTGAACTACTCTACAGTGTTTAAGAAATTAACTTAGTTGGTGAGATGAATTTGTGCGAATCATGTATTGAATTCTTCTGAAAGCTTAAGTCAAGAGCTACAGGGAGTCTTATCAAAATAAATAACCTCCGATCATTTCTTATTATGGCTTGCCCTAGCCATGAGTGTGTCATGTGGATTGGACTTTCATGTTGTCTTGTCAAAAGAAGAGTACATTGTCCTTGATAGGAGTGAACGTTTCCGTGCTGACCTTGTGGTCTTCCCCGTCACAAGTGGTTCCAAGTGTTGGTTGTAACCTTGTGACGACATGTTGTGTTGTGTTGAGTCAAAACAAGTTAAAAAAAAAAAGTTATCCTGTATTTCACTATGTTGTTCTTGTGTTGGTATTTTTGGGTCGTTACAGATTGTCATAGAAATCAAGTTCCTTCCTCCATCAATGACCAGTTCAAATAATTTGAACTTGCTTATTCAAGAAATTGGTGAAATGGTGCAACAATGTACTGTGCATGATACCCAAAGTATGGTATACGTTCTTCTTTTAAAACACACAAAAATATGAATGAAATCATCCTAAATATGAGATGCCATGTAGAAAATGTTGTTTTGATAGGCATCATGAAGCAAATTTGTAAAAATTTCTTGTTACAGGATGAAAAGGGGTAGAGAAGTTACAATTCTTGCGTTGTTTAAAAGGAATAAGGATAGGAAACCGAAAGCAAATAATTGAGATGCTTCATGAGCTTCTACTTTTTAGGAAGAAGAAATCATTTTTAATCCTCCATAATACAAAAAAGATGTGCGAGATCATTTTGTGGAATGAATATTGGCTTAGCTACTTCAATCAGCATAATCACACAACTATAAAATTGAAATTCATTCCAGAGACACACTAATTAATAATCACACCAAAAAACATTTTACTTGCAACCTTGAGCATCTTCCTCAGCATATAGGTAAATAAAAAACAAATAGTAGTCTCCCTCTTTATGTCTCTCTATCTCCCATGTGGAATATAATGATGTGATATGGAGGACATGGGCAGAGGATGAAGTGGATCAGAAGAGTAAATGACATTATTGTGTATGGTTTCTGGCGCGGGACGGGCTTGCATTTTAAAGCGAGAATCCTTGATTTGGGAAACATTGTTGCAAAGAGGTGCTACTTGTAATCTTCTTTAGAAAAACATAGACAGTCAAGGAAAATGTTGCTTTCTTTTTCCTCATCATTCAGAGTCACACGAGCTATATCCAAATCCATTGAACCTTTTTCTTAGATAAATGTATTGCTCCGCAAACACCATAATCATTAGCATTTATCCTTTTCCATACGCCCTAATAATTCATATTCCTAAGTCTAATAGTATATACTTACACCATTGTGCTTGACCAGGAGCTGACTCGTTGTGTTGGTATTTTCTTGCAAGGGGAAAAATCCCTGCCTATCTTGGTTTTATTTACCTGTATGTCTCGAGCTCTATATTTCTGATCATAATCACAACTAAAAAAATGACATGGTCAGATGTTTATGTGCCAAGGTCTCCATGTCATACCATTTTCTTTCAGTCAAGTGACAGAACATGTGCCATCATGCACTGCACCGCTTCATCATATATCTCACCATTGTTGATACTCATTACTCATGGCATGGGGTTTGGATGCGGGGAGTGTGGAGGATATTGGGAAAAAAATTATTATCAGTGTTGTTCGATGCAGCAGGCTATTCCATGCATTAATTTTATTTTTCAGGAATTGGCAAATTGTGCAAACGCGGTGAAGTTAGTAATCTGTTTATAAAATGAGGGATTCTACAACACAATACCCTGGTATTTTTTAGTGGACATTGGGCAAGATGTTCCAATATGCAGGGTGTATCTGTTTTCTCTTACTGTAGATCATTTTCCCTGAAGAACATAAACTATTTGCTTACGTCAAACATCCAATCTTTGGAAATATGTTAGCTGATGGGTTTTGCAGTTTTTTTTTTCTGGTTGTAGAGAACATATATCTAAAAGATATGAACAATATGTTCACTGTGTTCATGTGCACAACCAAGATTTAAGATAAGATTTTTTTGGATTGTTAAAGCAATAGGCAGGTAGTCTTCTAAGAAAGGAATCTCTTCTTTCTAGCTCTGGATTTTATCAAAGGCTTTGATCAACTATTGATTGCAATATAATTATTGCAAGCAAGGAATTGTTGTGTGAAATGCTTGCAGACTAATGAGGATAAAATAATTTCATATACAAATGTTTGAAAGACCTTTTCTTGTGAGTTGCTGTTTGTCACAAGATTTTAAAGTCCATTTTCTATATTTTTGTCATACTGACAGAATTCTTACATCAACCAAATTATTAGGGTTTTGAAACAACATTGAAAAGTATCCGGGGATGCATACCCTCTAAAAAAAACTTGCAATTGCAAATCGAAGGAAACAATAAATTTTTCCCCCATTTACAAATTAAAAATTCCTTAAGCATTTTCTACGGTGCCTAAACCCACTGAAAAGAACCTGAAATCTACATCCCTTTAAACTATATAAAAAGTTGATTCACTATAGTGACAGGGATCATGATGGGCCTATCGACTAAATATAGACAGTTTTCCCTGAAAGATGATTATTTCGTTGGAGTAATATGAAGGAAAGGCTGATGTTGAGGTTGATATTCCATTTCAACTTCCGTTGGCTAAGCACCTCCACATCTGAGGTAAAATGACTAACACAGGTCGGTGATCTGATAATCTACTTTCTGCCCGTGCCACATAATCCAATCGTACATGCTTGTCAAGGAATGATGTGGAAAAGGTATAATTTCTTTTCTTTTCCATGATTATCATACCAAGCTGCAACGTGGCATTTTTTCCTCTACCTTGTTTTACGTGCCACAGTATTCATCAGAATTTGCAACGTATTTGTATGTTGAGGAAAACAATTTGCTAGATTTTTCTCCAATCTGAGCTTCAACGAACATAAAGCAAATTTATTTTCTTGAAAATACCCGATAAACGTATACGAGTGCATTCCATGAGCGAATCAGAATTTAAACCTGATCTGTTGAGGAACCGCTCCTTCTACACGCTTGATGAGATTTGAATAAGTATTTTTCGCGTATTGCTCCTCAAATCGCACGACATTCTCAGGAGGAGAAGCCAGACCTGAGATCAAACCATTAATCTTCAGATGAAAACATACATAAATTATCTGAATGCAGTCCATGAGTTTGTAAAAATATACTGCTTGGATAGCCCTAAAACAACCATGACAAACCGTGGATGTCAAAACGACGACACAAAAAATATAGCTTTTGGTTTTGACGAATTCTTGGTCTCTGTGATCTTCAACATCAATTCTTTGGTCGATAGTTGTGGTAACCCCTTTTTTGGTAGGAGACACTGCCAAAAACATTTGTAGTCTGTAAGACCTGTTTGGTGACTAAAAACAATCTTAGAGTTATCTTATTTATGGTTGATACGTCATGTCCACAACAGCTCGCCCAGTTTCCACCCTCCTTAGTGTCAGACTATTTCAAAGGCTAGGATATATTCAATCAACGTATTGTACCATATGTGTATTTTTAGCCGTCGATGTTGGTTGAACAAGTCAGAAATTGCTCCATCCATTGCAATAGGGAACACTTATTGGCATAATTACCCGTTTTTTTTTTTTGGAAATTAGAGGAATCATTATATATTACATTTTAGCACAATCTCTATCAGCGTCGGTGAATTTAGTGTGGGTGAGGATGGGACCACCAGGTGCACAATTTTTACACCTCCTTTTTTTATTCATCTTTGGAGAAGCACCGCTAGGACACGTGGCTCTCTCTATTGGCTCTTCCATACTTAGTCAATTCTGGATTATTTCCTGAATGGTTTTGAGCCTGAAGACGTTAAAACTTCACCACTTATTTTCCTTCTTGCTCTTGGCTTCTCTGCGACATTGATCCTTCATTTCCGAGCCCACCTATAACCTATTTGTTGTCCTGGAATGTGAGCTCGTGGGTTTGAGTCGTTTCCTTCATAATTTCGTTATGTACAGGAGTTGTCTTGATCAAAATTTGTTGGGGGGGTGAATTTGGGATAACAATTTTGTGACTCACAGGGACATCTACCTGCTAGATGAAGAGACCAGTGGCCTTGGAGCATCCACTAGCCATGGAGTTAAGAATGATGACCTGAAACTGATCCTTATTATAAAATAGACTCCCTGAATCTCTACACTGTGTTGAACTCTGCTTGAATCGTAATCCGCCTGCGCATCGACACTCTCAATTTTCATAAGAAAATCTTAAAATGGAGTTTTTGAGAGCAGAAAGTTATATTGACCCAGGATTTCACCTGTCCCTGAAATGGATTGTTTCGAAATGGATTAAGTTGCTCTGGATTTGTTCCCTTTTAGAGCTAGCAACTGTTATAGACCGCTATGAGTTTTCTTGCCATGAATATTGAAGAGCCTGGCCTTATGCAACCTCGGAGAAAAATGGACAAAACTTATATACAAAGACCAAATCATACATGCCTAAAATGAGACATGTAGAGTGTGCATAAGCACTTCTTCTACTGAAAGAAAATCTACTCCTACTCCTAAACTAACTAGAGAGAAGAATGCTAAACAAATCCTGCAACTGGCAGAGAGAAGTAGCTTCCTTTTCTCGAGAGAGGTAGCCATGTAAATGATTTGACACTAAATATAGCTGCCAGTATGAGTGCAAAATTAACAATAAGTCGGTCCTCCACCCAAATCATCAAGGTATCAACATCAATGGAAAATACCTCCTCAAGACGACCTGCATTGGACTCTTAGAGGTATTGATGGTGACCCTTATTACTTTGATACTTATCCTCATGCCCTGAAGTAGGCATGAATGGTTTTGGTTTCTCCTTTGGCTCCAATGAAGCCAAGTACCCAATTAGGCACATTCTGATCCTTAGTATGTGCCCATTTCTCTGAAATCCAATTCCAAAAATGAAGTCTTCTTGTGGACCTTCTTGGGTGGATGGTGTGAGAGAGATGATGACATCCTCCTACCTTTTATCTTCCCCCTCCATTGAAGAACATGGAAGATCAAGATCTTCTAACCTTTATTCTAAAGGGCCTTTATGGAATGCAAGTTGTTGCACTTGGATGTTCTCCTTCATGGTAGCAGGTTTGTGTGCTTTGAAGGTTGAAGATGGAGGAAAAAATGATGTTATCTCCTCAGGATCCTCTTCATTAAAGAAATCTTCCAAGTCTGATAGGTAGTATACCTCCTTGTTGTCCTGTTGCATGAGCTCTACCTCCTCCATGGTGCCTTCCTGATCTACAACATGATCACCATGGCTCACTTCACTCTCAAACATGAAGTTTGAAAGATCAAACTCTTCTTCAACATCAGAGCTTGAAGGGGATGAAGTGGGAGGAAGAACTGAAGGTTCTTGTGTGGCCTTCTCCACACTTGGGGCCTCTAAAATTTTTATAATCCTCCTCCTCTACATTAAATTCAAACTTAGCCAACACCAACTCTTCGACTTTGACCTCCTCTATTGGCTTGACCATCAAGGTGATCTTTGTAGACCAAAATATATCATCCTAACTCATTAGATTGTCAGTTATTTATTTTCTGTTCGAATCCTCTTCTCGTTGTCCTTGACTAGATTCTTGAGTATCTTCCCAACATGGACTTGGGAAAGCAAGAGGAGTGGCAGGTTGGGGTTCAACCAACTTTGCAATTGTTTGTGGTGGGGAGGGAGGTGGAAATCCTTGTTTGTTCGGAGGGGATGGATGTTATGACGGGAAAAGGGAAGAAGAACTTAAATGGGATGGAAGACTAGGGGATGGAGAAATGGATTTCACACTTGGGGCAACATACAATGGGAAGCTTGGAAATTGAAGCTCAAATTGAGATGGTGCTACTTGAGGAGTGGGGAGAAAATTACCAGATAATGGTGTAGGATTTACCCATTGACAAGGTTGCCTGACACCAAATTCATAGGCCTCGATCTCCTCAGTCCATTGTGCAAGTTGGGGCAACATTTCATCCATGAAGTCTAGCTTCTCCTAAGGGCTGTAATGTCTTGGAAAAGGGCCTTCCCATAGATAAGGTGTCCTGTAACAAATCTCGAAAGCCTTCATTTTTGCTATGTCCCTCTACTGCACCATGCTAGGCTCCATTTTTGAATCTTCTCCAGTAGACCAGCATCCTATGGAAAATTATCGCCATTATATGCATCCCCTTGTCATTGATAAGATTCATAGTCAAAATAGTTTTGACACTGCTCATATAGGTAAGCATAATGGTCCTAAATTTGATTATAATGCTGATCTAGAGGAGTTAGGAAATACATTAGAGGTGGACTGTATTACTGTAAGTGTGATTTCCAAGAAGGTAATGAAGTCATGATTGTAAAACCTCATGGAATGGGAGAAAATGAAAGAGATAGAAGAAGAAAATGGATAGAAAAAAGTATGTAACTCAGAGGATGGGTTTTTGACTAGATAGAGTCGCCAGATGTGCTTATATGTGCCTCAAAAGGATGAATCCCACCAAGAACACATCAACTTGATGAAATAAAGTGAAGACTTGTAGTCCCACTGGGCATGCCAAAACTATTAGTGCGAAATCACATCACCCCCAAATGAGTTATAGATCTACTTTTCTAAGGCAGGGTCATCTGGTGTGATTGCATAACATTGAACTTTCCCCAATGTGTGGGACCTTGAAAAAGTGGGAAAGCTCTCCAGAGAAGGCTGGTTTCTCTTCCTAAACTACCTCCCACGAGCTACTCCAATGCAGTAAAAATAAATCTAACCTAATGTAACCATTCCAAGGAACTAAGGAGAGAGAAAGAGGGAAAAAACAGAGCCTACACTAAAGCAGTGATGCACTAGCAAAGGAAGCAAGATATTCTGTTGAGGGAGAAATAAATAGAAAAATTGTAAGGGAGGTCAGACAGAAGTAACATAGCCCAGATCTTCAAATCCGCCATTAAACTCCATGAAACATAACATCCTGCACCTGCAAATGTGAAATACATGCATAGAAAAAAAATCTTGAAGGGAGAGGCACAGAGAAAAAAAACGATGCAAAGGGTTGAAGAACACCAAAAAAACTAGTTGTTATTGCTCTAGAAGGTGCATAGACCATTACATTTCTGGAATAGAAACAAAAATACATTTTCTAGGCATGGGAGAAGGTTTGCTTCTCAAAATGGCATTGAGAAACAAATTTGACAGAGTTTCTCTATGCCCAGAATGTCTCTCCTTCTCAAACGAGAAGTGTTACAGTATATATAGAAAGAATAGAGAGAGAAGAGGGAAAATTCAAATCCTGTTTCAACCACCCAGGGATATGCATTAAATCCTACTTCAAAAGTTCAACCACTAGATATAAATGTGTTCTGCAAATCCGCCCATAATATGTTGCTTCTAGTTCCCCAGCAGATCGAATAAAATCGGATCTGGTAGTTGAAGAGAAAGAAGATCCTGCATTAAAGGCCTGAAGAAGTTTCTCCATTTTTCACCTACTAGGGCCACGTGGCATCCTGGCACTTGTTTGGGCTTCCCTTTTTGGATTTATCTTTGGATAAGCGCCACTAGGACACATGGCTCTCTCTACTGGCTCTGCTATACTTATTCGATTCTGGATTCTTTCCTGAATGGTTTTGAGCTCGAAGACCTTGAAACTTCACTGCTTCTTTTCCTTCTTGGTCTTGGCTTCTATGCAACACTACTCCTTCATTTCCGAGCCCACCTTTAACCTGTTTGTCATCCTGGAATGTGAGCTCATGGGTCTGAGTCATTTCCTTCATAATTTCCTTATGTGCAGTAGTTGTCTTGACCAAACTTTCTAGGGGGGCGAATTTGGAATAATAGGGCCACTAAAGGGTATTAGGAGGTAGGATTATCATGTGAAATTTATTGCCTTAATTAAGTGACCTTTATAAGTGACTTGATCTTTGAAATTAATTAAATTAAATTAAATTTATACATGGATAACTAGACAATTTTTATTATAGGGATTAAATTTATTAAACTTAATTATGGGAGGGTAAGTTTAGACTTTAGCCCTAGAGTATTAAGTAAATAAGTGATATTATAACTATAAGGATGAACTAAATATTTTTTTAACAAAGGTAACTTAAATCATGATTTATAAGGGTTAATTAATGAGAATTAAGGGGAACCCTAGGAGGGGATTTAAACCTAAAATGGTTGAATTAAAATAATAATAATTAATTGTTAATTAAAATGAAGGATTTATTAATCATGAAATAATTAAATTTAGTTGAAGGTCATCCCATTGCAACCCATTTAAACAAAAAAAAAAAATCCGTAAATTTTCCTAGCTAATTATTGGGTTTTATCTTAAGTTTTGTGCAGGAAAGTTGTGGGCGTTATACTTGGTATCAAATCCGTAGGTTCAATGCTTGGACCCTTGTGAACACTTTGAAACAAAAAATAAATAACCTATTACAACCTACAACTAGATCACACAACATTTCATGATATTTTAAAATGTAGAAAACTTAGAAAACTGAAAAAAAACCCTAGAAGATGATAAACTAACTCTCGTCTTAGTTTGTGTAGGAAGCGCGAACTAGACGAGGTAATTTTTCATGTGAAGTTAAATATACCAGCTCCAAAGTAGGAATTTTCTGCTATACTACTGCATATACTACAGACATTACAGGATGTCAATGAAACTATAGGAGGTGGATTAGTAGGGGCATGACATAGCCACCATGATAGGGATCCATAACATGAGGCTTAACACCATTCAAAACAAAACGATGAGCATAGGGTAGAGAACTCCCACGTGGATTCAGCCAAAGAAAATCCACCTCATAGGGGACATGGAGATAGGATTACAGGACACAGAGATAGATCTAGGAGCCCTAGGTCGAGGGATGAGCATGTAGAGAGACCTAGAGGTTGACAATCTCCAACTGCGAATCATATTAGGGAGTTCCTGAAGCTACATCCATCTCATTATGCTAGTGATATAGGAGGGATTTAGGCAGAGGCTTGGTTAGTGAGCTTGAGCAGATGCTTCAAGATTTTCCCATGTACTAATAACACGAAGGCTCGTGGTATGATTCATCTTCTGAGGGATGGAGTAGGTGTTTGGTGGAGGACTGAGGAGCTGAAGCTCCATGTGGACTTAGAGGCTATTATTTCAGAACTCTTTGAGGAGTGGTATAGGAGTAGATACATATCTAAAAGGTTTATTCAACAAAGGATAGATGCATTTCATGACCTGTGCCAGGAATCTATGATGGTGGCTGAGTATGAGAGTTGGTTTTTAGACTTGCTTCAATATGTTGACTACATGCGGGATGAGTAGGTTAGGATTCATAGGTTCATCAGGGGCTTGAGCTTGGATTTGGGAGGTGCAATATGTATTCATTATTTGCAAACCTTAGCTGAGGCCATTGAGAAGGCCTACATTACAGAGGAGACCGAGGAGAAGATGCAATAGGCTAGAGTTAGAGTGAATAGATGTATTCAATAGATACATTATAGTAGGTTGAGGGAGTTAGCTCCTCCTCCTCGTGTCATAAATGGTTCAACACAATCTTCTTTTAGGCCACCATAGCAGCCACCTCAACAACAAAAGCATCATATTCTTCCACCATTTAGACCCCCACAAATATTTTACGCATAGAGGAGATGGAGTGTGGGGCCTCCTCCTAGAGGACCCATCAAGACATAAGGAGCACCTAGAGCTCAGTAAGTAGGATCTCATTAGCAGGGACCAGAATAGTTCGTGACAGGATCATCAGGATCCACAACATAGACCACTAGAGTACCTGTTGGAGCCGCATCTCATTAGAGGAGACCAAGTAGTTATTATGGATGCACTATACTTGGTAACCATTGGGAAGAGTGCCCACATAACCCTAATAAAAATGGTAAGGAACCTATTTTAAGGCCTACAGTTGGTGACATGGGATGTAGCCATCACATTTATGTAGTGGTCGAGAACTACTAGGTAGAGCATCAAGGAACGGTGATAGAGACTACATGTAGCATTCGCGGTATCCCTACCTCTATTTTATTTGATTCTAGCTCTTCTGATTCTTTTATTGCACCATCATTAGTCGAGTGACGTAGGCTGGTGGCAGTTAGGTAGGGCCTTAGTTAGGATGTTGAGATGGCTTCTAGAGCCAAGCTCTTATTAGACTCCTTAGTCAAGGAGTGTGTATTTGTCTTTGGCATGGATTGGTTATATACACACAGAGCTAGAGTTGATTGTTATAGTAAGGTTATATCTTTTGCAGATGATTTAAGAGTTGAGTCGGTGATAGTTGGAGTTAGGAGACATATCTCTATTCACACTATTTCCAATATGTAGCTTAAGCGGTGTGCGTGACATGGATGCCACTTGTATGCTAATACAGTTAGTAATAGGTCGGAGGATGAGGCTAGTGAACCTTCACTCTATGATAACCAAATTTTGTAGGATTTTTCATATGTTTTTCCCAATGAACTGCTAGGGTTACCTCCCCCGCATGAGATAGAATTTCATATTGATTTGGTTTCGAGAAAGGAGCCTATCTCACGTGCTCCATTTATGATGACCACTCCTGAGCTATGTGAGCTCAAGCTGCAGTTAGAGGGCCTTCTTGATAAAGGCCTAATCCATCCTAGTGTATCTCCTTTGGGTGCACCAATTATTTTTGTGAAGAAGATGGATGGATCATTGTGTTTATGTGTGGACTACACACAACTGAACAAAGTAATTACTAAGAATCATTAAACCCTTCCTCACATCAATGATTTGTTTGATCAGATGAAGGGGGATACAATATTTTCCAATATAGATCTTAAGTCTGGTTACCATCAGCTGAGGATTATAGAGGCTTATGTCTATAAGACAACTTTCCGTATGAGATATGACCACTACAAGTTCACATTTGTGCCATTTGGTCTAATAAATACCCCTGCAGTATTCATGAGTTTGATGAATGGGGGTGTTCAAGACTTTTCTATACTATTTTTTACTCATGTTCCTTGATGATATTTTGATCTACTCACGTATTCATGAGGAGCACGAGGTTCACCTTCACCAGTTTCTGTAGTTTCTTCAAGATAAGCAGCTTTAGGGGAACCTGGAGAAGTGTGCATTTTTCTAGTCAGAGGTTTAGTATTTAGGCCACATTATTTTTGGGGAAGGTATTGCAGTCGATCCTTCCAAGATTAGAGCTATCATGGATTGGAAAGTACCTACCAGTGTGACTCAGGTGCACAGTTTCATGGGACTAGTAGGTTATTATAAGAGGTTTGTTTAGGATTTATCTTGTATTCTGCATCCCATCACTTCCCTTTAGTGGAAAGGGAAGAAGTTTGTTTGATCAACTAGATGTGATTAGGCCTTCAGGACACTGAAGGAATGACTTCTGACAGTGCCTATTCTAGTAGTGACATATCCATAGGGATATTTATTCATATGCATATATGCTTCTTTACTAGGATTAAGAGGTCTATTTATGCAAGAGGGTTGTGTAGTAGCCTTTGAGTCTCGAATAATCAAGGAATATGAGCTCAATTATCTGACTCATGACCTTGAGCTTGAAGTAGTTGTGCATCCTTTGGTTCGATGGAGAAATTTCTTTTTAGGTAGGAGGTTCATTCTTAGGACATATCACTTGAGCCTATGTCACCTCTTCATACAGCCCAATCTCAACTCTTGTCAACGACATTGGATTGAGTTGCTATGTGAGTATGACATGGAGATAGAGCATTTTAAAGGGAAGGATAATGTGGTTGCATATTCCTTGAGTCATCAGAGACATTTCATTATGGCTATAGTAATTGGTACATACTTGAGGACCATGATATTATAACAAATTCCACATGACAACTTCTACCTTTCAGTTAGAGTAGAGATCTAGTCTCTAAGACCCCTTGAGGGGAGGTTTAATGGATTTTAATTAGAGGTAGATGGTATTTTTCAGCATAGAGGTCAGATCTATGTACCCAGAGATGGGGATTGAGGCAGGATATTCTTGTTGAGGCACATTTTCCACCCTATTCATCCCATCAAGGGGCGAAGAAGATGCACACCAGTTAGAGATAGTTGTACCATTAGAGAGGACTGTGGAGAGACATAGCTCATTTTATGTCTCAATGTTTAGAGTGCTAGAAGGTGAAGGCCGCGCATCAACATCCAATTGGCCTTCTATATCATCATGCCATACCAGAGTGAAAATGGACACCATTTCCATGGATTTCATTGTAGGGATACCTACGTCAAGATATCACCATGACACCATTATGGTGACTATGGATAGATTTACGAAAGTGGATCCTTTTTTATCCAGTGAAGACCACCTATACAACTAGTTCAGTGACATGAGAATATATTTATGAGATTGTTAGAATGCACAGGATTCCATGGAAGATCATTTGTGACCACGATCCCTTGTACACCTCTCACTTTTGGAATACCATGTAGTATGCTCTCAGGATGAAAATCAACTTCAGTACAACCTTTCACCCTGAGACAGATGGAAAGATAGAGTGGGTGAATCAGATATTAGATGACATGCTTCAGATGTACATCATAGACCATCAATCGAGGTGGGAGGAGTATTTGTACTTGGTGGAGTTTTCTTATAACAACAATTTTTTAGAGTTTGATTAGTATGGCTCCATTTCAGGCACTGTATGACAAGGAGTGCAAGACACTATTGAGTTAGGATAGGTTAGATGACATGGTATCTCTTGGGCTAGTTTTATTACAGAATATGGAGCAACAAGTTGTCATGATTAGAAATAGATTATAGGAGGCTCAAGATGGACAAGAATTATGGAGATCAACAAAGGAAAAATCACATTTTTGAGGTGGAAACGAAGGTGTTTCTTCATGTCAGGCCTCACAAGAGCCCTATATATTATGGAAAAGTCTCTAAGCTAGCTCCTAGGTTTGTGGGTCCCTTTGAGATCTTGGTGCAGATAAGTTGTTTGGCCTACCATCTAGAATTACCACCTAGCTTGTCTCACTTCCATGATGTATTTCTTGTTTATGTGCTTAGGAGGAATATTCCCGATCCTTCTCATGTATTGGAATAGACCACATTGTAGGTACATGATAAGGGGTAGGTGATCGTGGAGCCCATGCACATTTTAGAGTGCAGGACCCTAGGCCTTCGAGGAAGAGATATTGATCATGTTCACATCCAGTTGGATCCGTATGATGAGACAACTGCTACATGGGAGGACATCACACCTTTGAGATCTTATTTCCCAAACTTATCCCAGTGAATTCCAGGAGGAAGTCAGGTCTAAGGGGAGGGGGATGTAGTGCCCACTCCTCTTTGACATTGACATTACTATGATTTTTCTTACTTTGGATTGAAGTCATAGACATTACTATCATATTTGATTGTTAGACATTGATGGGTGGACATTACTATGGTTGATTAGCCTATTTGATAGACAATATGAATATTTATACTTTTGGCATGATGCGACTTATATGATGGATTATATGCATGGATTGACATATCATTATTTGATTATCTAGAGTTACTAATGCACTAACACATTGAATTTCATATATAGATTTTTCTATATGATTTAGTTGGTTTTGTGATCTTATTGCTAATTGATGAAATGATAGAATCGAAATATTTGAAATTGTGAACAATTGGTGAATTGTTTGATTTTAGTGATGGTTTAATTATCATATTTGATGATGTGAATTGATTTGTATATGTGTGTTTTATTTTCTCAATCTCATTAATATGGCCATGAGGCTAGAAAAGTATTCTTTAAATTTGGTAGGAAATTGTAACACAACAAAAAAAGGGGATAGGAGACCAACAGTGAAGGAATTTGGGGTATTGGGAACATGTCACCTTGGCAACTTGTGTATTTATATGTTTTTTGTTGTTGATATATTTTTAGGAGGTCCCCTTTGGGGGGTGGCCTCAAATGTGACATTGGGTAAATGTGTTGTTTTCCCTTCTTATTTTATTTATTTTGTGCTTATTTGAATTATTTTAGTATTTTGAGTCACCTTTATTATTTTTATTAAAGTGCTCCATTTAAGTTGATTAAACTTAATTAATTAGTGTAATTTAAGATGTGACCAATGGGGGTATTTAATTTTGGTAGATGGTCCTTGATTTATTTTAGATTTGAAATGATTTTATTACTTTTAAGTGTTGTGCACTCAACCTTTCTTGTTTAATTAGGATTTTGGCTTAAGGGCCATTTTTGAAGGCTTGTGGAACAAGTTAATATTGTATCACATCTCCTAATTTCACCTACCAAGTACCCCTATCAGTTAAGGGGTAAAAATAGACCCCATTATGTGATTTGAGGCAAAAGGTGTTATTTATTGCACTTTCTTACATGAGATTTTAATTTTGTCCTTCTTTGGTGTGGGTTTGATTTTGTGTGTGTAAGAGGGTTGTGATTTCCTTAACCACCAATTTATTGAGATTTGGGTTTGAGGTTTGACGATGTAATGTGGAGTGAAGGAGGAATGATGTGACATCATACATGGAGCCACATCACCTCTCTCTCCAATCTTTTCTATTTATTCAAGTTTTTTTGATGATTGGAGTTGATTTAGTTTGACTCTTACATTTTGGAGGAGCCTATTTTTGGAGTTCTTGTTTGAAGCTTTGGATTTGGATTGTGCTTGCTTTGGACTTGGAAAAGCTTAAATCTTGTGCTTATGGATTGAATAATCTTCCAATAGCAAGGTAGGGACTTCACCCATGTATTCTTATTTCTATTTTGATGTGCAAATGATTGTGAATGGATGATTGTTGTATGTTTGTGATTTTATGAAATAGAATGACCTTTAGGTTGTGTAGGAGAAAAAGGAAATGGGGATATTTTTAAGGGACGCATAATAGTACTATTATGTATCTTTGAAATGAGTTGGGTTGCAGTGTCCCATCTCATAGATAAGAGAAATTTGTGCTTATCATGTATGTTTTACTAAGGGAGACATTAAATTTGAGGAGACATAAGAGTTGTTTTTGGAGGGAGGCATAAGAGTCTTGTGGGTATGTGATTGAATTTATTAGAGGTTTTAAGGTGGGAGCTTAAACCCTTTGGGAGGCATAATTGTATCCCAATGTTTCTTTTCTCTTTCAGTATTGAGCCATTGTGCTTGGGAAACTTGTATGTTGTGATTTTTGTTATTGTTCTCATTTTGTTGGAAGTTGTTTGAATGTTATTATGGAATCCATGTAAAGTTTCATTGGTTTTCTTATACCCCTTATTGTTTCATTGCTGGGGCTTAGGGGCCAATGAAGAAGAAGAGTTCTCCTCATTGGATTATGGGTTAGGTAGAGAGTGTTGTCTACTCCCATATTTTGTTGTGTTTCGATTTTGAAGAAGATGGTGGAGCTCAAGTGATTTTTTTGGTCAGAGTTGCACTTTGAAAAAAATGAAGAGCGACCCTACATTTGTAAAATTGTTTCCATGTTGTTTCCACTTAAAATGAAAGGCTTGTAAAATTGAATTTTAAAAGAGAAGTTCTTGGTTATTCTATTTATCAAATTTGTAATGTTATCCCTTTGTTGTAAAATGAAACTAGAGAGCTTGTAATGTATTCTCTTATATTTGTTAAAATAAAGGGCTATTATACTATAAAGAATGAACCAATTTCTTGAGAAAATATTTTATTGTTATCTAGTTATAGTTGCAACGTTGTAATGGTTGGAAAGAAGGACCTGAAAGTTGTATTCAAATGAGAAATGTATTTATCTCAAAACTGAAAAATAAATTCATAATTGTTTGTATTTTCCCATTAGTGAAATGGTTGAGTTGGAATTAGAAGAAAATATGTAAGTGATACTTAGTTTTACTTATTGAAGTAGATATCATTCTTGTTGTGAAAAGGAAAGAGATACATTTTCATTTTGATAGTAAAAATAAAAATATTGAAATGTTTGAAATTTATAGTCAATCACATTTGAAATTAGAAGAAAAAGGGAAATAGGCATTTACTATTTTAAACAATGAATTTATTCTCTTCATTAATTGTTTTGGATTGAATAAGAAATTTTATTAGCTTTTTAATTTTACCCACATATGAATAGGTAGAAAATTTTAATTACCTTGCCTTGTATTTCACTATGCCTACAACTCAATTTGATCATTTAAGATAAGAAAAACATGAACACACACACACACACACACACACACACACACACACACACACACACACACACACACACACACACACACACACACACACACCCTCTTCTTGTATATATACTACCATTTGAACCAAATCTAAGAATGGAGAAAAAATGCCCATACCCAAATATGGAAAATGTAAATAAAATACACAATAAAAAATAATAATAGCATCAAACCCTAAGATAGGGTTGTAAATGAAATATGCAACAAGAAATGTGTATATCCATCCTTAAGCTTTGAGCAAACTTTTCATGGCGTTCATTCTTCTTCTCCTCCCAAACCTTAAAATGAAAATGAGAAAATATGGTAAAATAAATGAATAAGAGTACTTCATAAGGATGATTAAGGTTAGATTGAATACCTAAGATCCAATGGCTCTAATTGAGTCAACCTAATGGTTGGAAATCAATCCTGCAAATGTTAGGTGGGGATATTTTAGTGGAAATAATTTTTTTAAATTAAAGGTATGTGTAACTTGTGAATGAGGCCACTAAAGGGGTGTTAGGAGGTAGGATTAAAATGTGAACTTTATTGCCTTAGTTAAGTGACCTTTACAAGAGATTTGACTTTTGAAATTAATTAAATTTAATGTATACATGGAAAACTAGATAATATTTATTATAGGGATTAAATTTATTGAACATAATTATGGGAGGGTAAGTTTAGACTTTAACCCTAAAGTATTAAGTAAATAAGTGATATTAGAACTATAAAGATGAATTAAATAATTTTGTAACAGGGATAACTTAGATCATGATTTATAAGGGTTAATTAATGAGAATTAATGGAAACCTTAGGAGGGAATTTAAGCCTGAAATGGTTGAATTAAAATAATAATATTTAATTTTTAATTAAAACGAAGGATTTATTAATTGTGAAATAATTAAATCTAGTTGAAGGTTATCCCGTTGCAATCCATTTAAACAAAAAAATTATTCCATAAATTTTTCTAACTAATTATTGGCTTTTCTCTTTAGTTTTGTGTGGGAAATTTATGAGCGTTACACTCAACTCAACTGACCAAGATAATTCATCCATCTTTGCACTGAGCTCTATCTAAGATCATAATTTCCCAAACCAAGCTCTTAATGAGCTCGAGAAGAGATCCCCTCAACCTATTGATATTTTCATACATTGAATACCAACCCCTTGCAAGCTACATATAAATCTAAGCTCCTTATAGTGCTCCCCCTGATCTTCATCCTATAGAGTTGAGCTATCATGAATTGACTCTTACATATTCCTCGTTACATGCATTGACTGTGAGACAATGACCCAAGTCTCATTTCATACCTAACGGCCAAGCTCTATACAAAACTACTTTGACTCTAATATAAAATGATACTACTTTTTCACTTAATTGACATATCTGCATATTCAAGTGGTGATTGAGCCATACAACCACAAAGTTCCCTAGATCCTACATGTAAACGTGCAACACATGTTTGCATGTATTTTGATCAGATTACAAGGGTCGAGATCTTACCACATTTTTTATTGTGAGGTAACATGGCAACCGTATTTGTGGTGTGCTTGAAGACACCGACTTGTGAGGCATTAGATTTTCACTAAGAAAATTGAATCATGCCTTATATGATATCTCATTTTTGTGACATATTAGAAGCAACTCCCCTATTATAATTTGGCATGCCTATAAATATAGAAATGTGTGTAATATGACCATATGCACCCATTATTTTCCCTATATTTTATCAACCTAACATGTATCTTTTATAAGAATGATTTAGACCCTCATAATTTGATTACAGATTGTCCTAGCATCAAAATTGTATGGCCTAATATTCATCCTTGTTTTTTAAAATGTGGTACATCATCTTCATGATGAGTGGTCTTCAGTTATCTAAGGTACCTTGTTACGCTGAAAGGCGTGTTCTATGTTAGAAAACCCAGCCCCTTCTGATAAATGACAGAGCAATCAACGATCATGATATATTGGTCGATGATGTACGGACGTTTTTGGAGCGTTCACGTGTCGGGGAATGGATAGTGGTGTTTGCATGGACAGCAGGCTGCAAAAGTAATTGTTTTTATTTGGATATAGTGCTGTGGGCATATGGCCCTTCAATGGACGCTAGAATTGGAGCCATTATATCTGTCACCTCATTGTGATTGGCCAGACAGTGAAAGGATAGGTATGGGCTGAGTATGACAGGCAAAGAAAATATGATACCTGATCTGTATGGGAAGAAATTTCAGTAGTCGATGTGTCCCCAACGTAAAGATGGATGCTTTCTATGGCAGACACGTACAGTTCGAGATTTATAGCGTAGATATTGCAAGGTTTTTGCTGTAAGGTGGATAGGACTGCATAGTATGGTTGCCCCTTCTCTGTCAATGGATAGGACTGCATGGTTTTTGTTGAAGCCAGAAGTCGATAAAGGAAAGTGGCAGAAAAGTGTGAATAACCGGAGATGATTTTATCAGCGACACCTCCTATATTTTGTTATCAGGAATCATTATACATGTTTTGGATATAACACCTGTATGGAGCTGTAGATTGATATTTAATGTATTATTCACTCGAGAGTTTTTTTTCGATGTTTTAAAAGTTGGGTGCATGTTTGATGCAAAATTTAATAACAAATACCAGGCACTCAACATAGATACTGTTGTGAAAATTAGCCTTAAAAAGTGTGTGACTTTCTACATTCCCTTTATTATGGCAGGAGCTAGCAGTTGCAGTGCATAATCACTACAAGCGGATTCATTATGAGTCATTGAAGAGAGACCATTTCGTGGATATATTAACAGAAGGGTGAGTGAATATTACATGTTATCTTCAAGCACTGAATTTTCTTTCATATTTCTGTCATTATGAAATCAATGTACATTGTTGACGACTTTAATATAGAATGGTAGGTTTGAGATATCAGTGTCAATGTTTTGCTGTCACTCATATCATTTAGGAGCACAGGATTTTCATTTTATTGTTTTTATTCATTCTTTTATGGCTTAATGTCTGGTTTATACACTTGGTAACTAATTTGTGCACTATATTTTTGAACGGCAGACCTGGCATGTCTGGTACTGGTCTTCAATGGGAGGAAACTAATGAAGGTCATAATGTGGAGCTGGAGAAAAGTAATGTTCTTATTATGGGTCCTACGGGCTGTGGTATTTGCCTCTGCTAATCTTTCCCAATGTCGATATACAACTGGCATTGTCGTATTTGAGTGTCATAGCCACTATTGAAGAGCCTATGTGTTTTTCCTGGAGGTTTCTGAAATTGTTTTTCTTTGATAAGCCTGAAACTGTTTTAGAGGGAATCTAGTTCGTGAGAGGAAATTGTTTTAGCCGGAGGCTGTTATAGTTTTTCAACCTGAGCGCGATAATTTATTTCACCTGAGATTCTTTATTTCTGATAGTGTTTACCTTGCTGAGAGCATTTATTTATGAAGAAGAATACTCATCTGGTTTGGGGCGTGATAGGTTGAAGCTATTTTTTTGTGCCCGAATAAGACAATTTCTTGCCTGAACATGCTGATCTAAGGTGACTGGAAATGTTTTGAGCAGCCAAAGAATTATTATTTTTTTCCTGAAGAAATTACAACACAAGTGCAAAGGCATAGGGAATGTAAAAGAGGTAGACGCCTGGAGAGGACTGTCTGAATGAATTATTTCTTTGAGTCTAAAAGGCACGGGCTGAAGCTGTTATTTTTATTTCTTTTGCTGAGTGATTTTATTTTCTGAAAGAGGGAGGTGCCCAGAGAATTTTATCTGAAAGTGTGTATGTTTTGAGGAGCTGGGCATGTGTTTCTCAGAATCGTGACTGTCGTGGACAAAAGTTTTTTGGTATGTGTTGGGCACCATTAGAGAAAAGTGCAGCCCGTTGTCTGGTGCAATCATTCTCTGAATTAGTGTTACTGGCAGAGAGGCTTTGTTGAATCTGGATACCATCTGAAAGGAGAGTGAATTCCTAGGTTTAGAGGCACTGCCTTATATGAAGAAAGAAGCACCTGGGCATGGAAAGAGCCACGTTACATTTTGGTTGAAGTTAATAAAACAATTGATTAATGTTAACCATATAGTTTTACAAATATAAAAATTTAGGGCACAAATTCTTAATTATCTTGGCATCTGATTTAGTCAATAATTTTTAAATTCTATGCCTTTAAAATCTAGAAAGATTTTTAAAAATAGCCTTAAAATTACTTGGAAGCAAGTTAATTCTGTATTTGGTGAAGGGAAAGAAGTCTAGACCTGAATATTTGCAGAGTAATCCAATTAAGGGCAACAAAACTAATGGTGAATTCTTTTTTGTCCTAAGTCTTGTACTCTTTGTCGAACAATTGTTTTTGTGATCAAAGAATAGTCTTTTTCAATTTTGTAAGTAAAATGGTGGGGATCCAACATTTGTTATTGTCTGACACACAAACATTAACTAGTAAAAACTACAATTTGTGGTGTCTCAAAATTCTTACTGTCTGCGAGTATAGGAATATCAATCAAATTGTGTTAGGTAGAGAACAAAAACCCATAAATAATTGCTTTAAAATTACCCGAAAGCAAGTTATTTTTGTATCCGGTGAATGGAAAGGAGTCAAGACCTAAATATTTGCAAGGTGGTCCAGTTAAGGGAAACAAAACTAGTGGTGAAATATTTTTTTGCCAAAAGTCTTGAAAAACTACAGTTACTGGTGTCACAAACTTCTTATTGTATGTGAGTATAGGAATATTGCTCAAATTGTGTCAGGTAGAGATCGGCCCAGAAATTTTGCTGAAGACTATGATGAAAGATATAGGGAGGCATTAATGTTTCTAAAATTTTTAGTTGTTGATAGTCTGGTTCATAGTTTTAAAATTCGTACTTGGCAATTACTCATCAACCCAAAATTTTGACTTAGATTCAGGACTCAACAATTACTCACAACTTTATCACTATCTAAAAAAATGTATAAATTCATAAAATAAACTTAAATAACATTTAGAACAGTGACTTAAAAGGCTTTAGGAAAAGTCCACGTAGTTTTTTCCAAAATCCTTTTAATCAATGTTATGGACTGCGAAAACCTCAATTCATTAATTGAAAACACTTGTTAAATGGCATGGGAGAACCCGTGAGTGTATTTTCTATTAATGATTGTCCAAAAAAGAGTACAATACTTAACTTTAAACCAAAAATACAAACTACAATGCTCATAGAAAGAAAGAAAAGAAAGAATTTATATTAATGTCCACAGATGACAAAAATTAGGTCAATGGGAATCAAGGATACAACAATAAGCAATGGAAAGTTCTAGGAAGAATCCTTGAAGCGAACTACAGTCATCAATGTATCAAAATTTACTAGTATGAAGATGAAGATTGTATTGCACAAAAACAAGGTCGTTGAGATGTTGCGCTGACAACTTGTTGTGCTTCTTTGTGTGAACAACTTTAAACAAGCTTCAATTACATTCACACACAAAATAGCTACATGGCTGACATAAAACGCTGATGCTTAGCCTTTGAAGACTTGTTGTTTTTGCCCCAAAATTTTACCACCAAAAATATGCAAATAGGACATTTATAACTTTGTAATTCAACTAGGCTTGACTAAATGAAAAAATCTGGTAATGTTAGAATATGTAGAGAGAGAGAATAACGAAAGACTAGAATGTACAAAATTGGATGAAGAGAAACCAGAATGCACACATTATCATTGTGTGTCCATCATTTTATTATGTGAAAGATGGTTACAAAGTGGTTGAAGTAGTTTCAACTGTTTATTAGTTAATATTTAACTAATATTAAACTAACATTAATAAATAAGCCTAATATTTTAATACCCCCTCTTAAGGCTTACACTATAAAACATACTGCTAGAGGATTAAAATAACATAAACAAACAAGACCACACATTCTTCAGAAGCTTTCCCCTGAAAACAATGCTTTGACTGGGTAGAACTTCATTAAGCTACCGCTTTGACCCTTTTAAAGGTGTAGTTCCTGAGTTGAATTCTCGAGTTCCCAGATTCCACCTCCTTGAACTCCTGAATTACAGTTTCTCCTGAATTGTTGGCAACCATCCATACTGAGCTACTCCCACAATGCTCCATCAAATTGTCTCATGACCTTCGTAAGGGAAAATTCGTGAGATTCATAGACTCTCGAACTATCTGGACAACCATCCATGCCGAGTTTTACCTACCCTGGATTCCTTCATGTATTTAAAGTGTTGGGAATCTTTTAAAATATGCATTCTCTGGCAGTGAGTTCATCAATTTCAGCATTCGGTGAATTTTCAATAATGGCTTCATTTGGTTTGCCTTGGAATTTTCCCTTCATCTCCGTATTTTTCCTTAGATCACATTGTATGTCTGCCCTTTTTATCACAATCTAAAAACTCTCTATTATTCTGTTTATTCCCCTGATTCATGATTGAACTCCATTTTTAAAATATTTTTTTAGACCGGAAAAATATGCGAATATAGATAAGAATGAATACCCGGATAGTGCCCTAGCGCACTTTGACACGTTTTCAAATTCTGAGACAATGAAACCCTTCTACGACTGTAAACCTGTGAAAATAATTTGAAGTTCGTCTCGTGCCCTAGCAAGAGAGATTCACAACTGGAAATTCGTCCCTTTCCCTGGTAAGAGAATTTCATGAATGGAAATTTGAGTTGTGCCCTACGACGTCTGTTATTAATGGTGGCAATGTCGATTGTGATGTTCTCCTTAACACGACTGGTAATTTTTGAGATTCGTGGCGGAAATGGAGTCTTTGAACTCATGAATCAGGTTCCTTCTATTATGACCCCTTACGGGTCCTCACGATCACCTTCACAAGCAGGTGTTTATCCTGATTTTATTAAATTTATTGACCATCACTGTATTCTATTAGACGTGATTGTATTTTATCCAAACTATGTGACTGGCTTTCAAAATTTTCACTGCAAAACAATTTATAGGCCCTTGTGATGATTTGAACTTCCTCCCTTCTCTTTCTCCTTGCTTGCCATGCTATGATACCAATGTTTGAATATGCAAAGAGAGATAATAAAAAAAGATTAAAATTTACAAAGAAAAAATGAAGAGAAATAGGAACGCACACATTATCATTGTGTGTCCCTTATTTTATTATGTCAAAGATGGTTACAAAGTGGTTGAAGTAGTTTCAATTGTTTATTAGTTAATATTTAACTAATACTAAACTAACATTAATAAATAAGCTTTATATTAAGCCTTATATTTTAATATCTACGAGTAATGAGGAAAAACAAATGAATTAATTTATTTTTACTTGATTCTTGAGTGTTTCTTCTTCGAACACAAAACTTGTAGTAAAGATCCTACCCATTTCTCTTTCCTTCGTGGAAGAAGAGCCATACATTTGTTTGTTTGCCAAGGTTATTATTGAACATTTTTATTTATATGTATTATTCTGATTACAGGTGGACGGGGCAATATTTGAGGATGGGCGATGGCCTAGCATATGGGATACTTTCTCACACATACCTGGTCAGTCGAAACGAGGATGGTATGAACTTTTATGTATTTAAGTTTGTGGGAATTGGTTAGATTTATTATCAACATATTCTCGGAGGATAGTGCTCTAGATTAAGGTGGATGATATTTGAATATTGGATATGATATTGTGTTACAGGAAGTATTGAAGATGAAAGCAATGGGGATATTGCCATTGATCAATATCATTATTGCCAAGTTGGTGATTTTTATTTTCTTATGTTAGTTGCCCAATTTTTTTTATACTGGTGTGAAGTTTATAGGGAATTGTCAATTTTTTTTTATTATTGGCAAATAGTTTTGATGAAAGGGACTATACCCTTATACAGAGATGGCTCAGAAGCCGGATGTGCCCAAGCGAGAAAAAGAACAAAAGGTCAAAACCAACAAGGACGCAAGCAGGAAGGAAACCTACCAAAGACAACACTAAAACCCGCAAAACCCGGCGAGTAAACAGCAAAAAAGAAAACAGCGCCGATGAGAATAGTTGCATCCAACCTAAGTGCCCCGGCGCGTACCCCCAACAATAGGGAATTGTCAAATTAGATTTGGGTAAATTTATGAAATTCAAGGGGATGTAGAGATGATGGCAGAAATTGGAATGGATGTCTACCGTTGTTCACAAGGATTTTTCTATTTTGAATTTAGTTTATTATTCACAAGGCATCAATTACACCATGCGCAACACATTTGTAGCATTCGTCCAAGTCTATAGCAGTTGTGCTCTATTCTTCTCTTGATAATCATGAATGCTGAAATACAAATGCATGGTTTGCACAGGAAATGTACTGAAGAAGGTCATTTATAGGGTGTGTTATCCTTGTAGCTTAGTTGTTTCTTTCCCTGCACCAAGTTGTTCAAATAAATTTTTTCTGATACAAATGATAAATATAAAACAATATATAAAGGTGCATGGGAATCGTTGAAGGACGAAACTAAAGATTTATAAAAAAATTTGTTCAAAATTTCAGTACTTGTATCTTTCTTGGCACACTCCACATAAAATATTTACATTAATGTTCTTATCTAAAATTATATTGATGTTTTTATGTTTATGTTCATCTTGAAAAAAAAATGATGAAATCATGGGATTGCATGACTTTATATTTCATGCATGCGATATAATCTTTAGATATTGTTGTTTATATATTCTTGTCAGTGAAAATTTTGGTAAACTTTTAAGATCATCGATTCAATCCTAATTTATATAAAATATATTGATAAGTGTAAGTATATGTTAAAAACCTTTGAAATGTATGTAGAAGTGCAGAAACATGAAGCCTTTGTACTATTTCAATTGTTAGGGGATTGTCTATGATGATGAAGATTGATCAATAGATTTGAACTCTTTAAAAACTACGAAAAGAACCATTGCCTTCAATATTCTCAATCGGGCAACGACAAACATACGACCGCTCTTCATGATTGTAGACCGCCATATGGCTCATGAATAAGAACTGCATCTAAAGCAGCACAATGTCATTAAGAGAAATTCCTGTTTGCAACATTCTCAGTCAAACAAAAACAAACATACGTCTACTTTTCATGATTGGTAGCTTTTCATGCAGGTTAACGAAAGGAATTTGTAGTGCTATTTTTGCTACACTGTTTTGGGGGTTGTGCAAACTCTACCCTTACTCGAGGTTTGCTCTTTTTACAGAAAATTAGATCATTTTGGAGTTTTTTCGTGTAAAAAAAACATACAAATGTGCATATCATTGATTTTGATGTTGTGGAGGGCTTGTACTAGCCACCATTAACGGAAGCTCTGCCATCTCAGAAGATGGGATTCGAACTGCTTCAAATCAATGCAGTCAAATGGTAGGACAATGAGGCCGATGGAGTTTCTCTCCACAGTACACTCCCTCTAACCTGTAGTTGTAATGTCAGCATCAAGCCATGTCAGACACCACGATGGATTATTTTTGCAGCATATTAAAATCTTTGGAGGCAGGGCAGGCAAAGAAGGGTTTGGCGAGAAGTGCGATGGAACCTATATTCATCACTCCAAATGTTTAGAGACGGGTTCTGAGCAACATCAAGGGGATCAGTTTACGGTGTGAAAATGGGTGATATTTTGGAGAAAAATAGGGGATCCAATGCGATGTAAATGTGAAGACAAATGAAGAGAGCATTCAACAAGCTTGGCAAGTGGTGGCGTTGAACAGAGGATCCATGGTTTATAGAGTTGAAAATAATTACAAAAATTACAATGATGATTTCTATGAAAATGATGATTATGATGATAATGGAAATATTAATATAATATTAAGAAGTATAATAATAAAAAAAATTGGCCATATTAATATTAATAGTAATAGTAATATATATTTTTAACTATATTATTTTTAATAATTTATGTTTATATTATAAATTACAAAAAATGACCTTGTGGACTCGCACAACCTTATTATGTTGAAATCCCTTAACTCTCCTATTGCCAGATCAATTGCCGAAAAGACCAGACATTCTACATCTGGCAACACCAAACACAATCAATTGAAGCCCAAGGTTCTTCTCTGCATCAACTAGAAAGTAATTTGCTTTCCGTAAACTTTTGGGTTGACAAAGGTCTTGTCAACGGCGCTATTGTTTCTATCATCGACATAGTCTATAAGGAATCCTCCGAACCTCCAGGTCTGCCTCTTTTTGTCATCATCTAGTTTGATTGTTACACAGGACCTCCCTAAGATTCAAACAACCCCTTCCATGTTCCTATTCCTCCCATTTCTAGAGGAGGTTTCAAACAACTACCGATCACAATGGCTTGGGATTTTTCTATCCACAAATCTCAAGGACTTACACTAAAACGTGCTACATTCAACATTGGCAGAACTGAAAGACAAGGCTTGACATTCACTGCTATGTCAAGAGTTCCATCTCTTTCTTCCCTTCGTTTTTCTCTAGCTTTCTCTTTCTCCCACTACTCTCGCATGTCCTCCACTCCCCTTCTGCATACTAAGATACAAGAGTAATATCGTCTTCACTCCCTTTCCTCTTCTCTCCCACGCCTCGACCATCACTCGTCTTAACTCCTTCGACTTTTCCTCCTTTCTTTGTCTTCAACTTCCATTCGTTCCAAACCTTCTTTATAGTGGCATCACTTGTATATATCACGTAAATTTTGTATCTATAACCTTTTTTTTTCATGTTTGTATTGTCCACAACTACTTTGAATGCATTATTTGAACTATGATCCTTTACATAAATGTTTGAAAATTCTTGTAGCACTCTACTACTAACCAATCTAATATAACTAAATTTTTTGATTTCCCTCGCTGTTATTCTTTTATATTTATCATTCAAAATCATGATGCTTATGTTTAATTTTAACATTTTCTTATTTTAGCTATTTCCCCGCCAATCTATATAATCTTCTACTCAAATATTCGTTATAGTTCAATTTATAGTCCCATGGTTTATATTTCCTCCACTTCTTTTCCTTATTTGACTCATACCTTTACTTCCATTTACAAATTATGTTTTTTTTTGGGTCACTATACTCTTTCCTTCACTTTTACCACTTTTCTTTCCCTCCTCCTCTGTTTCCTTCTCCCTTTTTCATTTCTTTTTTCCTTTCTCTCAACTATATTCTTCTTTTCTACTTCCTTCTCCTTCTTCCCCTACCTCTATTTCGGCGTTATCATCGCACACCTCACGTGCGATTGCTAGTCTATTATTCCATTTTCTAATATAAGTTCTAAAATGGGTCATATTTCTTGTTTAAATGGGTGAGACGAGAGGTTTGGGTTGACTAATATATAAATTGATTCTCATAGAAATCAAGTTCCTTCCTCCATCAATGACCAGTTCAAATAATTTGAACTTGCTTATTCAAGAAATAGGTGAAATGGTGCAACAATGTACTGTGCATGATACCCAAAGTATGGTATACGCTCTTCTTTTAAAACACGCAAAAATATGAATGAAATCATCCTAAATACGAGATGCCATGTAGAAAATGTTGTTTTGATAGGCATCATGAAGCAAATTTGTAAAAATTTCTTGTTACGGGATGAAAAGGGGCAGAGAAGTTACAATTCTTGCGATGTTTCAAAGGAATAAGGATAGGAAACCGAAAGCAAATAATTGAGATGCTTCATGAGCTTCTACTTTTTAGGAAGAAGAAATCATTTTTAATCCTCCAGAATACAAAAAAGATGTGCGAGATCATTTTGTGGAACGAATATTGGCTTATCTACTTCAATCAGCATAATCACACAACTATAAAATTGAAATTCATTCCAGAGACACACTAATTAATAATCACACCAAAAAACATTTTACCTGCAACCTTGAGCATCTTCCTCAGCATATAGGTAAATAAAAAACAAATAGTAGTCTCCCTCTTTATGTCTCTCTATCTCCCATGTGGAATATAACGATGTGATATGGAGGACATGGGCAGAGGACGAAGTGGATCAGAAGAGTAAATGACATTATTGTGTATGGTTTCTGGCGCGGGACGGGCTTGCATTTTAAAGCGAGAATCCTTGATTTGGGAAACATTGTTGCAAAGAGGTGCTACTTGTAATCTTCTTTAGACAAACATAGACAGTCAAGGAAAATGTTGCTTTCTTTTTCCTCATCATTCAGAGTCACACGAGCTATATCCAAATCCATTGAACCTTTTTCTTGGATAAATGTATTGCTCCGCAAACACCATAATCATTAGCATTTATCCTTTTCCATACGCCCTAATAATTCATATTCCTAAGTCTAATAGTATATACTTACACCATTGTGCTTGACCAGGAGCTGACTCGTTGTGTTGGTATTTTCTTGCAAGGGGAAAAATCCCTACCTATCTTGGTTTTATTTACCTGTATGTCTCGAGCTCGATATTTCTGATCATAATCACAACTAAAAAAATGACATGGTCAGATGTTTATGTGCCAAGGTCTCCATGTCATACCATTTTCTTTCAGTCAAGTGACAGAACATGTGCCATCATGCACTGCACCGCTTCATCATATATCTCACCATTGTTGATACTCATTACTCATGGCATGGGGTTTGGATGTGGGAAGTGTGGAGGATATTGGGAAAAAAATTATTATCAGTGTTGTTCGATGCAGCAGGCTATTCCATGCATTAATTTTATTTTTCAGGAATTGGCAAATTGTGCAAACGCGGTGAAGTTAGTAATCTGTTTATAAAATGAGGGATTCTACAACACAATACCCTGGTATTTTTTAGTGGACATTGGGCAAGATGTTCCAATATGCAGGGTGTATCTATTTTCTCTTACTGTAGATCATTTTCCCTGAAGAACATAAACTATTTGCTTATGTCAAACATCCAATCTTTGGAAATATGTTAGCTGATGGGTTTTGCCGTTTTTTTTTTTTTTCTGGTTGTAGAGAACATATATCTAAAAGATATGAACAATATGTTCACTGTGTTCATGTGCACAACCAAGATTTAAGATAAGATTTTTTTGGATTGTTAAAGCAATAGGCAGGTAGTCTTCTAAAAAAAGGAATCTCTTCTTTCTAGCTCTGGATTTTATCAAAGGCTTTGATCAACTATTGATTGCAATATAATTATTGCAAGCAAGGAATTGTTGTGTGAAATGCTTGCAGACTAATGAGGATAAAATAATTTCATATACAAATGTTTTGAAAGACCTTTTCTTGTGAGTTGCTGTTTGTCACAAGATTTTAAAGTCCATTTTCTATATTTTTGTCATACTGACAGAATTCTTACATCAACCAAATTATTAGAGTTTTGAAATAACATTGAAAAGTATCCGGGGCTGCATACCCTCTAAAAAAAACTTGCAATTGCAAATCGAAGGAAACAATAAATTTTTCCCCCATTTACAAATTAAAAATTCCTTAAGCATTTTCTACGGTGCCTAAACCCACTGAAAAGAACCTGAAATCTACATCCCTTTAAACTATATAAAAAGTTGATTCACTATAGTGACAGGGATCATGATGGGCCTATCGACTAAATATAGACAGTTTTCCCTGAAAGATGATTATTTCGTTGGAGTAATATGAAGGAAAGGCTGATGTTGAGGTTGATATTCCATTTCAACTTCCGTTGGCTAAGCACCTCCACATCTGAGGTAAAATGACTAACACAGGTCGGTGATCTGATAATCTACTTTCTGCCCGTGCCACATAATCCAATCGTACATGCTTGTCAAGGAATGATGTGGAAAAGGTATAATTTCTTTTCTTTTCCATGATTATCATACCAAGCTGGAACGTGGCATTTTTTCCTCTACCTTGTTTTACGTGCCACAGTATTCATCAGAATTTGCAACGTATTTGTATGTTGAGGAAAACAATTTGCTAGATTTTTCTCCAATCTGAGCTTCAACGAACATAAAGCAAATTTATTTTCTTGAAAATACCCGATAAACGTATACGAGTGCATTCCATGAGCGAATCAGAATTTAAACCTGATCTGTTGAGGAACCGCTCCTTCTACACGCTTGATGAGATTTGAATAAGTATTTTTCGCGTATTGCTCCTCAAATCGCACGACATTCTCAGGAGGAGAAGCCAGACCTGAGATCAAACCATTAATCTTCAGATGAAAACATACATAAAATTATCTGAATGCAGTCCATGAGTTTTGTAAAATTATACTGCTTGGATAGCCCTAAAACAACCATGACAAACCGTGGATGTCAAAACGACGACACAAAAAATATAGCTTTTGGTTTTGACGAATTCTTGGTCTCTGTGATCTTCAACATCAATTCTTTGGTCGATAGTTGTGGTAACCCCTTTTTTGGTAGGAGACACTGCCAAAAACATTTGTAGTCTGTAAGACCTGTTTGGTGACTAAAAACACTCTTAGAGTTATCTTATTTATGGTTGATACGTCATGTCCACAACAGCTCGCCCAGTTTCCACCCTCCTTAGTGTCAGACTATTTCAAAGGCTAGGATATATTCAATCAACGTATTGTACCATATGTGCATTTTTAGCCGTCGATGTTGGTTGAACAAGTCAGAAATTGCTCCATCCATTGCAATAGGGAACACTTATTGGCATAATTACCCCTTTTTTTTTTTTGGAAATTAGAGGAATCATTATATATTACATTTTAGCACAATCTCTATCAGCCTCGGTGAATTTAGTGTGGGTGAGGATGGGACCACCAGGTGCACAATTTTTACACCTCCTTTTTTAATTCATCTTTGGAGAAGCACCGCTAGGACACGTGGCTCTCTCTATTGGCTCTTCCATACTTAGTCAATTCTGGATTATTTCCTGAATGGTTTTGAGCCTGAAGACGTTAAAACTTCACCACTTATTTTCCTTCTTGCTCTTGGCTTCTCTGCGACATTGATCCTTCATTTCCGAGCCCACCTATAACCTATTTGTTGTCCTGGAAATGTGAGCTCGTGGGTTTGAGTCGTTTCCTTCATAATTTCGTTATGTACAGGAGTTGTCTTGATCAAAATTTGTTGGGAGGGTGAATTTGGGATAACAATTTTGTGACTCACAGGGACATCTACCTGCTAGATGAAGAGACCAGTGGCCTTGGAGCATCCACTAGCCATGGAGTTAAGAATGATGACCTGATACTGATCCTTATTATAAAATAGACTCCCTGAATCTCTACACTGTGTTGAACTCTGCTTGAATCGTAATCCACCTGCATATGTCCCTATTAGAATAGAAGGATATGAGAGAACATTATAATTCTATCAGCTTGATATGCTCTCATATGATTGTCTAATAGGAGTAGATGCTCTTCAGGAATGCGGTACTTTCAATCTTAATAAAGATTTAATATCTTTATTTAATCATGATGTTCAAATACCAAGAAAGTACTCATTCAGAACAATCATCCCATTACCAGAGCCTAAAAAGGAATCTAATCATGACTGGATTCATAAGTCAATAGTTCTGTGTAAAATTAATATAGATGATATTATTACAAAGATCAAAAAGGATCTTTGTTCAAAAAATCCTCATGCATTCATAACAAGAAGAAAGCATATTTGTTCACTTGACTTGCAATGGGTAAAAGATGATAAAGGGAATGATACTATTCCTAAGTTCAAAGCTCCTCATAAGGGTATGATCCCTTCAGAAAGGAAAGAATGCCAGGAAGAAATCAAAAATTTAATTCAAGGTGGTTTCATCAAGGAATCCAAATCTCCTTGGGCATGTAGTATTTTATGTAAATAAAAGAAGTGAGCAAATTAGACAGAAAAAAAGGCTTGTTGTAGATTATAATCCTTTAAACAAATTTGTCACAGCAGTCCAGCATCTAATCCCAACCAAAGATGATCTGCTAGCTAGAATCAAAGGGTCTAAATTTTATAGCAAATTTGATTTGAAAAGTGGATTTTGGCAGATTTTCCTGAAATCAGAAGACACATACAAAACAACTTCTGTTGTCCCAGGAGGACAATATGAATGGCAAGTCCTTCCTTTTGGTTTAAAGACTACACCATCCATCTTTCAAAAGAAAATGGATTCAATCTTTGGTGAGTTTTCTAAATTTCTAATAGTTTACATTGATGATATCTTAATATTCTCCAAGTCTCCCAAAGATCATATAGAACATCTTGAAAATATTTATGAGACTGTTTATAAGAATGGTTTATGCCTGTCTTCTACTAAAATGGAAATGTTCAAAGATGAGATGATTTTTTTAGGGATTAAAATTAAATATGGATCGATAGAAATGCAAGGTCATATTGTGTCTAAAATTTAGGATTTCCCAGACCAGATTTCAGAAAAGGAACAACTACAAAGATTTCTGGGATGTGTAAATTATGTTGCTGGTTTCTACAAGGATATTGCAGCAAACGGGATTCTGCTCAATAAAAGATTGAAAAAGAATGCGCCCACTGGTCTGAAGAGATGACCCAGGCCGTAAAAAGAATAAAGAAACAAGTTCTAAACCTTCCTAGCATGTCCTTACCTAGACAAGGATTAAAAAAAATTGAAACAGATGCCAGCGAGTAGTTTTGGGGAGTTGTCTTAAAAGAAAGAACAGACAATGGAAAAGAAATTTTTTGCAGATATGCATCTAGTTATTTTCAAGGTTCAGAGATAAAGTATCATTCTACACATAAGGAGATTTTAGCTACTAAGAAATCCATCAAAGCCTTCTTATTTTTTATTCGGAAGGAACATTTTATCCTGCGCTCTGATCTGAAAGATTTCAAGGCCAGATTAAATAATGGTGATCCTGTGAACAAGACAACATTTAATATACTACAGCGATGGGGCATGTGGTTTGACAACTTCAGTTTTGAAGTTGAATATATAAAAGGAAAAGATAATTCTCTTGCTGATTTTGCCAGCAGAGAACTAAACCATTCAGCAAATGTGAGCATCACTCAAGTATCTCATGAGTTTTTTGAAACAATATGGAACACTTCTACCTGCCAGAATTATCTTGAGTCTCTGAAAATAAATGACAATGAAATGTCTTATGAAGCCCAACATCTGCTACTTTCAAGGGGAATCATTTCAGTCTCTCCTTATCAGACTTCAGAGGTAGCCTGTAGATTTGTTGATCCTGAAATTCCAACTACATAATTTTGTACAAGACAGGAACCTATGGTTTTCTATATTCTTCAATGGAGACACTCAAGGTACATTGAACCCACTCCTGAATATGTTCCTATAGAAGGGTTACGGTTAAGGCAACTGGTCCCGAGACCAAACACTCTCTAGAGGTATGAGTTTTCAAAACTTTGGCCCAAAGGTCATCCCTTGGAGAATGATGCCTGGAATAGACCAAGCCTTCCTGGAGATAGGCAGTACATTGAAAATCACTTCAAGTATTTTCTTTCTAAATTTATTCCTACTAAGCTCTCTAACAGTCCATTTTTGAATATAGATCCTAACACTGTTAGAAATATTCTGATTAATTGCAAAAGACCCTAGTATGTAAAGGTCTGATATTATATTAGGACTAATCCTGCACAGGGACATCATGCTCATCCTAACAGACAACTTTGGAGAAAGGTCTTCGTCTATCATACAATGAATGTGCATCCTCTAGCACCGGGTCAATTCCTTTGTATTCCTGATCATTATCTATTTCCATCCATATGTCATCTTGCTAGAGATAATGATGGAACTTCATCCTTATCTAGATTGTGGTACGAGATAAACACCCGTGACATCTACTTTGCGGAAAGACAAGAGTGGGAAGATTCTTCTAGCTCATCAGATGATGATAATGGTCCTAGTTTCCGCTTCAGTCCTTAAAGCTATGATGATAGGATTTTTGTCATCTTTAAATAAAGCTTGAAATGATTCTACTTTAGTCATTTCTAAAGCATGGTGGACCTCCCCACTTTCTAAAGGTGTTATGTTAAGTGGCGTGTACTCAATTGTCTTTTGTCACTTTTCTTTACTGGGAATCTTCTTGTTCACCTGGGTTACCAGTTTCATGTCTCCAGGTTTCCATTTAATCCGGTGAAAAGCCTCTCACATTTCTATATAAAGACATGTTGAGACTCATTCACTACATCTGAATTTTGGTTTGGTCTAGTGGTCTAGTAGATTCTTATAAGTCTGAACAATTGTTTTAAGTTTGAATCATATCTTTTGAAGTATCTGCATTCTGATGCGTGTGTAATATTTGTGATAATATTTGATATAGTGCACTTGGTTTCAGAATGGTATCAGAGTAGGTTCTGTATTATATAGTACAAGGATTCTGATTATAAGAGAATTTTGAGATCAATAACATTTGCAAGTTTCTATTGTGCTAAGTCTCTATCTCAAATACTTGTTGTATGCTCTTTCTTTCTTCATCTGTGAACTAAGTTCATACCTCATAAGTCAAACAAAGAGGAAAGCCTCCCATTTTGTAAGTCACCTTGGATGTGCGTAGTTTTAGGTTGAAGGCTAATACCGTAAGCCTTGTTGAAGAGTTGTTTAGCAGTACTAGCTATGGAGTTTGGAGATCATGTGAGTTTTCCTACAGAAGACTTAGATCAAGATCTTGTAATTTTATATGACATATTCCCTGTTAAATCTGCTATTGACGTCTAGTAAGAATCAAATCCTTTACCGGCATGGAAATTACCTAAGATCCCTTATAATCAAGTGTATGATAAGTTACCTATTTTTCATCTTATTGTTGCTACTACATTAAAGACTAAAGAGTTTGTTATTCAAGTTTCTCAAATTTCCTCACATGAGTATGATATTCCATTAATAGATCCTACTGATATTCAAGCCCTAAAGAAGCAAAATTCTTGTAAGTTTTCCCATATAGGATGTGTCTAAATAGGTATTAGTCCTCTATTCCGTCGTGGACTAAATGCTTCAGTATTATGTTTTCTTATGGACTTAATATTTGATAGTTTTAAAGATTCATTGTTAGCTGCTATCCAAACTGGATTACATAATGGCCCCATTTCCTTTGAGGTCTACCCAAATTATCCAGTCAGTCTGTAAAAAGAAGATTTGCTTAAACAAGTCCTACGATTACACCTTGCTACAACAAGTCTGCACATGAAGCTTGGTGCTTGTCCCCTTTCTATCCATTATAAAATTATCTACAGACTTGTCAATACCATGCATCCATCAGTCAAACATGGTATTTCTAAAGGAAACAACGTGGTGAGTCATGCTATCTTATAAAGTCAAAATATTGAACCTGAATTGATTTCATGGTCCCAAATTAAATTCCCAAAAGAATGGACCCTATCAAAGAATTTCCTTGACAAAATTTAGCCTAAGCTAGAAAATTCCACTATAGTAAATGATTCCAAATCTAATGTTACTTTATCTTTGAGATGTAATAATTCTATGCCTGATTTTCCTATATCTAGTTCATTCAGATCTGATACTTCTATTTTCTCATTGGTTGAACCCTCGAGAAAATCTGTAAAAGAACAAACATATATTTTTAGTCATAATAGCCTAATCCATGACCTGAATACTGACTATTTGTGGTGTAAAGATTGTGAACAACTTATTAAGCAGAAATATGTTCCCTCCAATGGCCAAATAATTAGTATGGCTTCTAGAGCATCCCATGTTTCCTTCTCATTTCCGTCCCTTGACAGCAATGAATTCTTGTCCCTAGATGAATCCCAAAAAGCTATTTTTTGGTATCAAAGATATGTTGACAGGCACATAGAGCCTTCAAATTCCTCTAAAATGTTGAACTGGACTAACAAAGTTGTCAAGAATGTTCATGATAGACTTCACTCTCAAGAGTCTATCCTTTCTGAAATGGAGAAAACATTAAAAGCCATAGAACTCCACCAAAAAGGAGATGTATCTACTGCTCTTAAGTTATTAAATACTAAAGTTGATGATGTCAATACTCAGGTCAAGAAAATAGATAGAATCTATGAAAATACTTATGCATACATGTCTACATGTCCTGACATTCCTAAAATTGTGACTAGAAATGTTATAGATATTGTCCAACCTCTTGTTGCCCAAACAGATGATGTCAAAAAAGATATTTCTTCTAAGTTAGGAACAACCCACAAGCTTGTACAAAGTAGTCTGCAACAGCTAAATGAGTCTACCAGTAATCTGAGTCATAAAGTAGATCTTGTCCAACAAATTGTTAGCCCTATTCCGGAGATGGTCCCCACATTAGAAAAAATTGTGGAAAGTACCGAAAATCCTGAAGAAATAGAACTTGATTGGTTCTAGAAAGTATCCTAGAAAGAAGTCTTAGAACTTTCAGGAGATTCAAATAAGCACAAGTCTGCTCTTTTAGAACACAGCGCATTATTCATCTCAGACACAAAGAGTTCAGATAAAGGATCAATTAGTATGGTGAAAATTCTTCCTGAAGATGCTAAAATTATGTTTTTAGGAGAAACATCAGGAGCATCAGCTGAACCATTGCATAATACTACAAGAACTCAAACCTTGTAGACTAATTGGTATAAATTAGATTGTTCTACACCAGAAAAAGTAAAAGAGATGATTCATGGAATGATAGGCTGAGAAAATTCCCAACTTCTGTTATATAAAAAAGATCCACATCAAATAGCCAAGATCATATCCAATGGTTTTGTTGGCATAGTAAAAGAATGGTGGGATTCTAATCCACAACAAGATGATATTCTTGATGGAGGATATGCCTCTTTAAAAACTGCTCTTATAAAATAATTTCTTGGTACAATTGACAATGATAAATTAAGGAATACTTCATTATTCCTTAAGAGAGAGATTATGTGATATGAGTAGAATCAAATAATATCAATGTTACATGCAAAAATTATATTATAATTCTGGTAATATTAATGATGCTACTATGAGATTGAGGTACATATAATCTTTTCCTACTTTCTTTGCTACAGAGTATAAAAAAGCCATGCATGGAAAGCACCCTGAAGAATTAAGTTTAGGTGCAATCAATCAGATAATTGATGAGACAAATGCTAATCTCTTCCAGGAAAAGAAAGACCGTAAAGAAGCTGCTAAGGCACAAAAAGCCTTAGGTACTAAATTTTGTCAGATGATAGACATTGACTTGTTTGGTTGTAACCCCCCACATGCTTCTCAGAAAAAGAAGCCTTGTCATAAATGTTCATATTTTTCAAAAGGCAAGGGTCAAGGATACAGTCAAAACTATAAGAAACAGTATAATTTTTCTAGAGATAAACATTCAAAAGAAATCCCATATAGAAAGACATATTTCAGAAAGAATAAATATATGGGAAACAGGAGAAAATTTATACCTACTTGTTTTATCTGCAAAGGTAAGCATTATGCTAATGAGTGCCCACAAAAGGACACAGAAAAGGGAAAAGCAAAGATCAATATGCTTACAACCATATGAATCATAGATCAAGAATATTGTTTGGTATTTGATTCTGATTCTTATTCCTCAGATATTTCATATAATACTTCTGATGAGGATTTCCAAGTTAATATCATAAATCATTCATATACTGATTCAGATAGTACTGAGCTAGGCTATGATTCTTTACCTTCATTTATAAATATGATTGTAAAATTTCCTCATCCTATGATGCCTGTATCTTCTGAAGTTCTTATCAAAATGCTAGTGCTCAGACAAAGAGAGTTTGAAGACTATCCCCCAAGGGACACTACAAAGAAGTTGTTTCTCTCAAATAAAGTCAAAGAACTTGAGAGAAAGTATTCTCAGTAGGTCAGATATGAGAATGAAGCTAGAGAGAGAAGAGAAGACAAAGAAGAAAGACAAATATGGTCTTTCCAATAGAAATCACCCTCTACATAAAATCCTCCTATACAAGGAGGGATTCATCAAAGGAAAATTCCATACAGAGGTAGAGGTCATGGCAGAGGAGGAAGTGGTTCTCCACCAAGGAGAAGCTTTCCATTTCTGTTCCCTGAGGAAAATCCAGAAGATGAATTCTAGGTAATCACTTCAAATAAAGATGTTATTATTCCTGTTCCTGAAACTATGAAAATATGGAGAAGGAATAGAATTGAATTTCTTCAAAAGGTTATTGCTAAGGCTACTAATGAGTATAAACACCTTATTGAAGAAGAAGAGAGAGATAAGAAAGAAGCAGAAGGTGGAGAAGAATTTGAAGAAGCTTACCAATAGATACTGCACCAAGATGCAGAACCATCAGCCTCAACTGAAGAATTCAACACAGAGGTATGTACCATAAAAGGAGCCCAAAATCCTTTCATTACAATCACATTTTACATCCCCAATATCAAGCCATATTCCATTGATGAAATTATTGATACTGGAGCTGACATAAGTCTATTAAGGTCTAGAGCAATACCTCCTAATTGGTGGGTAAAAACCTATCTGAAAATAAATTTTGACAAAAAAGAAGTGATTTCTAGATTCACTGCATATGTCCCTATTAGAATAGAAGGATATGAGAGAACGTTACAATTCTATCAACATGATATGCTTTGATATGATTGTCTAATAGGAGTAGATGCTCTTCAAGAATGCGGTACTTTCAGTCTTAATAAAGCTTTTATATCTTTATTTAATCATGATGTTCAAATACCAAGAAAGTACTCATTCAAAACAATCATCCCATTACTAGAGCCTAAAAAGAAATCTAATCATGACTTGATTCATAAGTCAATAGCTTTGTGTAAAAGTAATATAGATGATATTATTACAAAGATCAAAAAGGATCTTTGTTCATAAAATCCTCATTCTTTCATAACAAGAAAAAAACATATTTGTTCACTTGACTTGTAGTTGGTAAAATATGATAAAGGGAATGATACTATTCCTAAGTTCAAAGTTCATCATAAGGGTATGATCCCTTCAGAAAGGAAAGAATGCCAGGAAGAAATCAAAAAGTTACTTCAAGGTGGTTTCATCAAGGAATCCAACTCTCCCTGGGCATGCGCATCATTTTATGTAAATAAAAGAAGTGAGCAAATTAGACAGAAGAAAAGGCTTATTGTAGATTATAAGCCTTTAAAAAAATTTGTCATAGTAGTTCAGCATCCAATCCCAGCCAAAGATGATCTGCTAGCTAGAATCAAAGGGTCTAAAGTTTATAGAAAATTTGATTTGAAAAGTGGATTTTGGCAGATTTTCTTGAAACCATAAGACACATACAAAAAAACTTCTGTTGTCCCAGGAGGACAATATGAATGGCAAGTCCTTCCTTTTGGTTTAAAAACTGCACCATCCATCTTTCAAAAGAAAATCGATTCAATCTTTGGTGAGTTTTCTAAATTTATGATAGTCTACATTGATGATATCTTAATATTCTCCAAGTCTCCCAAAGATCATATAGAACATCTTGAAAAAAATTATGAGATAGTTTATAAGAATGGTTTATGCCTGTCTTCTACTAAAATGGAAATTTTCAAAGATGAGATGAATTTTTTAGGGATTAAAATTAAAGATGGATCAATAGAAATACAAGGTCATATTGTGTCTAAAATTTAGGATTTCCCAAACCAGATTTCAGAAAAGGAACAACTACAAAGATTTATGGGATGTGTAAATTATGTTGATGGTTTCTACAAGGATATTGTAGCAGACAAGATTCTACTCAATAAAATATTGAAAAAGAATGCACCTGCCTAGTCTGAAGAGATGACCCATGCCGTAAAAAGAATAAAGAAACAAGTTATAAACCTTCCTAGCATGTCCTTGCCTAGCCAAGGATTAAAAATAATTGAATCAGATGTAAACGAGCAGTTTTGGGGAGTTGTTTTAAAAGAAATAACAGACAATGGAAAATAAAAAAATTGCAAATATGCATCTGGTTCTTTTCAAGGTTCAAAGATAAATTATCATTCTACCCACAAGGAGATTTTAGTTGCTAAGAAATCCATCAAATCCTTCTTATTTTTTATTTAGAATGAACATTTTATCTTGTGCTTTGATCTGAAAGATTTCAAGGCCAGATTAAATAATGGTGATCTTGCAAACAAGACAACATTTAATAGACTGCAGCGATGGGACATGTGGTTTGACAACTTCAGTTTTGAAGTTGAATTTATATAAAAGGAAAGGATAATTCTCTTGCTGATTTTTCTAGCAAAAAACTGAACCATTCAACAAATGTGAGCATCACTCAAGTATCTCATGAGTTTGTTGAAACAATATGGAACACTTCTACCTGCCAGAATTATCTTGAGTCTCTGAAAAGAAATGACAATGAAATGTCTTATGAAGCCCCACATCTGCTACTTTCAAGGGGAGTCATTTCCGTCTCTCCTTATCAGACTTTAGAGGTAGCCTGCAGAATTGTTGATCCTGAGATTCCAACTGCAGAATTTCATACAAGACAGTTTTAAAGATTCATTGTTAGCTAGACAACCAGCCATTTCGTGTCTGTAACTCAGCCTGCCTATTTTCCACAACTTCTGAAAGGTTTTTCTACACTCTTTCTGATGGATAAATAGAAATGGAGCTTCGAAAAAAGGTTGTGCAAAAACATTAAAATAAAAGGACTTACAACAAATGTCTACAAATTGTGGATGTGAGTCTATATTTTGTTGTAAGCGATTTTCCCCTCACCAAGTGCAACACAAAGTCGGCACTTAAGGTGATGACATGTCTTTTCTAGGGACAAATTTGTGGATTTAGTTAGTTGGACCGTGAATGATTGGAAATATTCTAAGTTGGTTGATATATATGACAACCTTATAAAATTCAAGAAAACATGTATAGAAATGATTGTATCTCCTTATGTTTTTGATAATTTGGGGGACAATATTGTTTGTACTAAAAAGGCTACTTACTGATCTGACAATCTTGATGAGAGGAAATGAAAATAGACCAAGGCATCATGCGTCTTAAAGATTATTGGATATAACTTGGTAAAATTAAGCTTCAATGGGAAGATTTGTTTTCCAACTAACCTATTCTTTGACTATGATGATGTTAAATCTATCATTGAATCTCATGCTTTGTATGTAACTCTTCATGTACATATTAGAAATCTCGTGGTAAATATCATATTCAAAACACATGTTTATGTTAAAGACATACTTATTCTTCTTTATGAATGGAGAAAATCAGAGAGCAAATTCAATACAAGAACTTATCAAATGGCAATACTATACTCATTATTTTGGACTATAAAGGACACGTACAAGAGAACTTGGCTTCCTATTTTAGAGTAAATTCATCCATTTTTGTTTCACTCATGGATGAATCAAATATTCATAACATTTTTGAAGGAGTTAATTAGATACTGGACCAAGTTTAGTGGAGAGATCCGCACACTTTCAAGTTGTTAGACAAAGCCCCTTATATTGTCACATCTTTCACCATTTGTTTCCACATTGTACTTTCCATGTGTATGTCACATCCTAAATATGGTGGAAGTGGAGTATTTTATGTTGCTTCTTCACGATTCCACGGAATTCCAAACTTTCTTTTGAAATCCCAAACATTAAAAAATAAAGAAGGTACATGAGATAGACTTTGGAAGTATGTGAAGTGTTTGCCAAAATGCCTGAAATATATGTGGTCTTGTGCACTGTAATGATTAGGGGATATCTAAAAATGATTTCTGTTAACTCAAGGAGTGAGTTCCTATTTGTTCTTTATTCATTTTGAGGAAGTAGACCAAATATTTGTGCATACATCTGAGCATGTACTATTCCACTTCTCTTCCTCCATTATGTTTGAGCCTTGCTTGATATTAAAATATTGAAACAAAGAAAAAGTGGGTATTCGATAGGGCACAACATCTTCAAAAAAAATTCTAGCGGTTTCGAGAGTCGTTTCAACTTGTTGGAGAAGAAAGAGAGGGGTCTAGGTTTCAATCTTCATAACATCACATCTTACACTTTCCATTACAGATATGGTCATCATCTTATTACCATTTCCAATATTAATGGACTCCTCTTCAGTTTTTATAACAATATGATCACTATCAAAGTTGAATTTGGTTTTGAGGAAGTGGAAGAAAAACAAGGCATCTAAATGCATTATCTGCCCAAAATTTACAACTTCCTTCTCACCCTCCACCATCTAATCATAAAAATCCTCTTCAATTGTTGTATTGACACGATCGCTATGGAAATTGAAGCTGGTGTTGAGGAAGTGGAAGACGAACAAGGCATATAAACACATCATACACCCAAAATTTACAGTGTCCTTCTCCCCCTCCACCTTCCAATCGTAAAAATCCTTTCTACAGGTGGTGGTGAAGGAGACTCTACAAATCCTAGAAGGATAGGGAGAATGTGGATCTCATGTTCGATAGTCTGGGAGTTTCCCATTAGTAATGGGTGTATTACACATTTAAAGACTATGTTACTTCCTCTACTAGGCTTGTGCATTATGTAAACACTCATGTTTTTTTGTGGGAATGTTTGTGAGATCATACACAACATCATGTGCATTTTATTGATGTCCTTCAACTGTCTTGTGAAATAGTATCCCCTCCACATATATTTTTCATTTCATGACTTCATTTCACCCTTTTTATACCTTCACCATCATCCTCCCAATGAGCCATAATCGGAGTATAAATCAAGACATAGGAAAACATTGACGCTTAATGGAAATAACATTTTGTAGATGTAGCATTGAACACTGTGGGTGCAAACATCTGAGGGGATAATATGTTATTCTACAACATGCTTCTCACTATACAATAATAGAATCAATTCCACATATCAATCACTCATACTTAGTATTAGCATAAGCATGAAATAAATAATATAATGCAAATTTCCCTTCAAAGTCTTCCTAAAAAATGTCTTCATTTTTTCGATATCTCTATAGTACCTTGCATCTTGTCCTCACCCCTTTCTCCTTCATGTGATTGACACAAATGAAATGTGCTTTATATGTGCTTGATCATAATAAGAAGAGTTTTTATTTTCTCACCCCTATCATTTTCCCCACTCTTTGACTTCTCCTCCCTTAAAACCCTTCTTCATCACACATCCTCCTTCCTTGAATTTTCACTTCCTCCAATTTAACTTCTCCAATGCATATCCTTTGGTGTTTGTATCGCACACTTCGCGTGTGATTGGTAGTATTATAATTATGTAATATTACTTTCTTAATAATTCATATGTCAAATAAAAACAACCATCATAGGTTGTTATTTTTGTATAAGAATTCTTATATTTATGTAATTAATTTTTTTATTAATTACTACATAAAACTCCACAAGAAGTAACCAAAGGATTAATCAAACAATCCTGCTCATATATTAATTTAAAGAGAGAAGTGAGTTTGGAAAATGGAAAGGTCTCAATAAAAATCATCCCTAAAGCATATAATGTAATTAAAATATATCATTGAAAGTAATTTTCAAGGTTTACATGTTGATTGGAAAGCTTGGCGATAAAAGAAAGCATGTTACTCATGAATTTAGTGAGATGGATTGATCTTTTTTAGATTCAGATATGAATATTAAGGGTATTTTCAAATAAAGGATCATTCATAAGTGATCAATGCTAGCATCTTTATAGAGGTGGAAAAAATGATCGAAAGTGACATTCTAGATGTAATAAATGTTTTTGTTTCCTTTACCTTCAGTTTGGTTAATGTAGTTTGTGAATAAAATATCATGTATTTTTAAGTATGTAAGACTAACATAATCACATGAAATTATCTTCTTGTTTACCAATAATTCCATAGAAATAGTATATTTCATCCATAAATAATTAAAACATGAAAAAAACAATATATTTGTGTTTACAATATTTCTAGATTTAGAATTTTTAGATTATTAAGTATATTGAGGTTGTAAAGGGCAGATAAAAGAGTTATTTTGATTAATTAACTTCCAAAATTAATCATATAATATTATAACAATCCATTCATTCATACAATTATGTGTATGATATGATACAATATCATAAATATGAGAGAATGGCTGCACTTAATTCATTTGAGATAATTGTAGGAAGTTATGGATGTACATATAATTGGAAGTGAGAAATGTGAACATGATATGCTTCGTTTCTTGAAATGTGATTGGAAATGGACCTAGGAAAGAATTGTTAAACTCTTCGAGGACCATCCATAATGACTTGACCATATTGTATATTTTTATACCTACTCATAATCTAGCTCTACACCTTTTTGAGAGTTTCACATATCTATAAATGTATATTACTATCAAACCCTAATTTTCAGTCATGAAACGAAGCCTTTAGAAAATTTTCAATAATATATAAAACCATATCCACAGGTAGGGGATCCTGTAAAATAATCATGAGTTGGGTTGTGGGAACCTCCATGAACGAATGATATTGGAGATACTCCAAAGATACCTAAAACTATGTGTCATTATCTACCTAGCTTGTGATATCTAAATGAATGAAACTATGGTTCAACAATTAAAACTGTGTTCAAGGATTTGTTAGCTATGCCGACATAATTAGAACTAACACCTAATAGTCCTAAAACAAAGCTAAATCAAAACCTATGCACCATAATTCCAAGAGATAAACAAGTAATAAACATCAACACCTATGTATTAAAACTTTGAAAACAAACTTCAAGCTAAACATGATAACATTTATTGCTCTACTCTTTAGAAACTAAATCAATTAAATGGACCTAGTTAGATCCTTCAGCTATCAAAATGTTGATAGTTTTTTCTTGATTGAAGAGGCTTGAGGATGGAGGTTCATCAAGTCATGGAAACAAAGTATTTCTTGATTAACTCCATTGATCTTCACAAAAATAGCTTGGATGCTTGAATATAAAGAGATGATTCTCTAGCTCCAATCTAATGGATAATTCTCTAAGATGATGAAAATGGATATAGCTTAGGATCTATCCTCATTTGGGTTTGTAGGTGTAAATAGCAAGGTAGGAGGAGGGATCCTTATATATCCCGATGGATATAAGAATCTCTACATCCCTTTTCATGTGAGATAAATAGAGAGGTTGGGTTATTTGTGGATAAGGAAGGTTTAGAAAGGGTTGAGTCAACCTTAGGAGAGTTTAGATTGTTCTCTAGTGACTCATGGGGATTTAGGGGGTTTATTAATTAACCAAGGTGATTAATTAATTGGTGTGCAAGCTTATAGAAGATTTTTAGAGGAATAATTAGCATGATTTAGACAATGGGAGGAATTTAATCAAATAAATGATGATTTATTGATTTAATAGAAGAAAAATTTAATTAATTAATAATAATTGATTAGTCTAGATAGAAAAGGGGAATTAATTAATGGAAGGTCGTTAATTGGTTTATTTTTTGGATATAAGTGTTAATCAACTATTGTAATGTAGCTAATTAAGGGTGATATAAGAGAAGACGAGCATTATTGATGATATGTCGTCAATTTGTGGGAAAGGGGATGATTAGTGTAATTTAAGTATTTAAATTGCTCAAGATAAAGTATAGGTGTCTATATTTTCCCCTCTTTGGGGTGATATATGTGACACCACTTCGAAGATAATAGAAAAATAAATTTTTGAAGGGGTAGAAGAAAATTAGTAGAAATGAGAGATTCCCCCTTGAGTGTTGGTGGGGTGATGAGAGAAGGTGATCGACAATCGAAAAAGGTGAGAGAAATGGATAGAATAATGGGTAGGAACAAGATGCCCTAGGTGAATAATAATAATAGTGTTGGTAGGAAAATGATGTAGAAGAAATATGAAGAAGCAGAGGGAAGAACTAGCCATCATCCTTTTCATTTGAAGAACTACTTTATCGTCATATAGCCAAAGATCTACGTTATCGGTCCTTATTAAAAATATAAGAATACGAGAAAATTATAATGACATGAAAATCCATACTATAAACAATTGTCCATTGCTAAAAACAAAAATTACACTCAACATACAAAATTTAATGCAATACAAGAAAGTAAAATATACCTAACTCCTTGCAACATACATAATGCAATGAAATACGAGAGAGTAAACAAGCTAACCTAAAAGAGAAACATAATGCAATGTTTTTGTTATCAAGCTTTGATTCTGACCTGTGTGAGTTAATGACAAGGGCTAAAAGTGATTCCCCAAGCAAGGATATATGCAAGGGGAATAACGGAGGACACTAGGGTCCTACGAAAAGCAATCGTGCACTATGAAATAGTACCAAACAACTCATTGTGCCCCAAAATATAGACATAGCAAGAAAAAAAAATTGTTAATAGAGGTAGATCAAGATGATCCACGAGTCACGCATAAGAATAGGTGAGAACCAAAGAGTGACATTTTGTAGGATGATTTTTATTGTTTGTTATTTTTCTTGAAACATATTTGAATGTTTTTTTGATTTTCCAAGGTTTTCCGAAGTTATGTGTAGGAAACAGAGAAATGTAGCTTCCCCTAGTGTTAGATGAGGAATATACAAGGATAGTATTCCATGCATACGAGAAAGTGAAGATGCAACATACCCCAACGATTAGCTGGGAGTACTCAAAAATAAAATCTTGACACAGAAGGGGGATAATTGCCAATATAAAATAGGCTTAATCATGACAGATCAAGGATGCCCCCAACGTAATTTGGCCGATAAACACATGATAGAAAAGAAGTGGGTGATTGATTTATTAGAGGGGGACAAAGGTTTTCACAAACATAGATAAAAGGCCATTCTATACACATGGATGTTCTAAACGATTTCTAAAGAACAGAGGATGATATGAAAATATTTAGAAGGTGGTTGATGAAAAAGTGATTAGCCCAAGGTACAAATCTTGAGACAAGATATGCACTAAAGAAAGAATTTGAACAAGGTCTAAAAAGTAACACTTGGTAACATACTAATCTTGTTTACTCATCAAGATCCTATGTGTGCACATGGAAATGAAGTACCTCTTGAAAGAAAGAGTTGATAGACAATAAGTGAAGACACTAGCCAATGTGTAGGAATGATTTAGTTTGAAAGGTGATTTGTGAATGGATTGTTGAAGGAGATTCGTACATTGATCTACTGCCAACCAAGAATTCATAGCCCCGATGGAGATGCATTTGATTCTAATCACAACATTTCTCTATTGCCATTCAGGTGTCCATAGACCAAGTAGGGATTATTAGAAATACCCTAAGAGAGATTTCTATATCAATTTCCTTTTTTTTTAGCCATTTCTTTTTTATTGATTCATTTTGATTATTTTACTTTCTGAAAACTTATTTCAGCTCTCTTGTTTGACAAGGGGTTAAGAACCACTGATGGCTTGATGGAAGGTTAAGAGGCCAGTCGTTCTTTAATTTACCAAGGTGATGAAATACCAAGGTCAAACAAATACGACAGAGATAAATGTCTTAAAATGCATGCTAATAGGCTAACCACAATAATGTTGAAGGAATGAAAATGGTGTATGACTTGCAAATGAATATGAAAGAAAGTGAAGAAAGAACATCCATGTGTATGTAATACCTGATTGCAATGTTTGATCTTTGTATCCTTGTTTTTCTTTTTGTAATGTTTTAATGTTTTCTCATTTTTTTGTATTTTTGAATTTTTTTATGATTTTTATGATTTTTTTTATGGTTATCAGAATGAAACATGTCACTTTGAATGATAGGATCCAATAACGATGTTCGCGATTTCCTTAATAAGGGAGACTAAGAAACTTTTTTTTATCAAGAGTGATATTATCCTTGATATCGATGATCGCGGTGAATTCACACTCAACAAATGACTATGATTTGTTTTGAAACATGGTTTTCATATGTGGGAGCTTGAGTTACCTATCCATAGGTTTCAGCACTTTGTGCCACACTTGATGGGTGCATTGGTGTGCATTCTGGAATCGTGTTTGATTTTGGATTTTATGATTATTTGAGTTGTTGGGAGCTTTGGAGCTCTTCATATTTTTGATCTTGGCTTGATAAAGAACCTATCTTGGTTTTTTATAAGCTAATGCGTGACTTGTCTGATCCTAAGAAGTGGGAGAAGAATGTGGATGTTTATAATTGATGTGAGTAATGAAGGTGGGCTTGCTACAATATTTGGTAGTATAATAATGTGATGGATGTAAAGGATACGGTCCAAGAATTGAAGAAGAGGGGATATCAGAAGGTGAGCCATGAATAAAAGATGAAGGTCTACGAGGATGTGGCCCAAGAATAGAAGAAGAAGGGATACTAGGACATGATGCATAGATGTAAGATGATGAGATACTAGGATGTGGCCCAAGAATAGAAGATGATGGACTACCTGGGGGTGACCCATACATAGAAGACAAGGGGCTAGTTAGATGTGCCCCAAGAAGAGAAGATAGTGGACTACTCAAAAATGTCTCAGAAATAGTAGAGGGAGGGCTACAGGAAGGTGAGCCACACCCAGAAAAAGAATAAGGGATACTTGGTGTTGACCCCATAAGAGATTGTGATTGAGAAATTGTAAAAGAAAAAGAGTGATTGGGTGATGAGAAGATAGTCCATGGATCAATACAAGACCTAGGAGTTTCATCACATAATGAAGAATGTGAAGATGGAAGAATAAGACGTGGATAAATTTACATGATCTTAGGCTCTTCCTCTGTTTCTTGATAAAAGGAATCAAAATTTTCCTCACAATATGCAGACGCATCGAAGTCTAAAGAGAATCCTTTCTCGTAGCTTGTTAGAGGGATATCTTCATGTGTAACTATAAAGGCCATGATCGATCCTTCATTTTGAAATAAATCAATTGGTATGGGTTACTGATCGATCATGAGGATTTGATTGAATGAAAAAGGTTCAATTAGTGTGGAAGACTTAGAAGATGCTTGATGATGATTGATAGAAGAAGATGACTCAAGAGACGAAGTAGATGTGGAGCTAGATGTCTCGGGAGAAGAAGAAGGTAGTGTGGACCTACCTATATGATGGTATATCATCTGTAAAATAGTAGGATTAAGTCCAAAGTCTACAGATTGTGACACAAGGGTCGATTTATAAGTTCAACTAGAAGGAATTTGAGTCACATGAATATTCAAAGAAGGAAGAATTCATGGGGGTGATTGATGAAGAAGGTCCTGCAAAGAAGGGGAGGACCATGATTCAAGAATTGCATTCGATGAATAATAATAAGGGTCCTACAAAGAAAAAGAGGACCGGAATTCAATAATTTAATTAGATGTTTGATTGGATGGATTTGGATTCGTGCGTATCATCATAGGAAGAATACGTTGTTGAGGTGACTCATAAAAGGGGTCCTACAAAGAAAGGGAGGACTGCAACGTAGGAGTCATATTAAATGTACAATGAAGAGGGTCCTGTAAAGATAGGGAGGACCATGACGTAGGAGTCTCATTAGATGAATGATGAAGATAATTTGCGGTGACACAAATCTTTAGAGGAGAATAATGTTGTTTAGGTGACTGATAATAGAGGTCCTGTGAAGAAGGGGAGGACCATGAATTAGGAGTCAAATTGGATGAATCCAAATCGTAGTTTGGATCCGAATCATCAAAAGAATCAGAGGAAATATTTTGTTTAGAATCCTCAGAATAAGAGGAAATGTTTGGATTAGAATCAGAAGAAGAGTTTGTGAACCCAAATAATAATTTGGATCATAAGTGTCCAAACCATACCACTAACTATGAGATGAATGTGGGGAACATGTTACCTAGGCGGGTTCTTTAGCACGTAGAATCAAATGAGCTTTGGTCATGATGGGTGTATTTTGATGGGGAATGAGTTACCTTCGTTAGTGGGCTTTACTATTGTTGGGATCCTATCCCAGGTCCACTAAAATTTGAGGTTAAAATCTGTCAGTGACTCGTTTGGGGCTCTCTTGATTGTTGCTAGTTGCTCCAACAAAGATAAGTTCTCACCTTTCTCTCCAAACTAGTTATGGAGAGCTGTGCACAACTGGTTCCAATTTTGGATAGAGCCTGCTGCGAGACTTCTAAACCATTGGGAATCTTTCCCTTTGAATGAAGACACGAGCAGCTTGACTGTAATTTCCATCTCATGGATTTTACAGACATTTGCAATATCTTGGACATGATCACCAGGGGAAGTCTGGTTTTCCCCAGTGAAATATGGGATGCTCTTTAATACTACAATTAGGACCAGATTTTGTGCATTTAGGGTGAGTGGGCTGCTGCCAGATAAGTTGACATAAGGATTGGGTTGTGCCATTCTAATTGGTTAGAGAAATCTTGTTGATTGAATGAAAGGCCTTCCAGGTGGAGGTGTTAACAAGGTTCTATTAAGTGGAGATGGAGATGTTTGACCTCTTCTTCCCCTTCTTTCTCTACCTGGGGATATGTGTAAATGAACAAACAGTCATTCTTCCCTAGTTCTTGATCTGGTCTGAATTCTTCTCATAAATCTGTCAGGCTTGGACTGCTGAAACTAGTGGATTTTTCCTCTTTTGGAGTCGCCAGATGTGCAATTTCAAAGATCCTTCAAAGCTAGAAACTTACAACAAGTGCACATTAATCTTGTCATCATTAAAATGAAGACTTTGTCTCTCTATCCCACTGGGCATGATAGAACTATTATCACCGAATGAAAACACCCTTATGTTTTACACAAGTGCATATAATTGAACTCACGGTGTGATTGGATAACATGGGTACTATCTCCAAGTTGTGGGACTTGCTACTTGAGATAGAAATCCATAGAAAGCTAGTTCTTGCTCCTAAACTACTTGCCATAATCTACTCTAATGTAGGAAAAACTATCTTTCCTAATCTATCTTTCCAAGGGACCAAGGACAGAGAATGCATAAAAATGAAAGCCTACACTACATCGGTGATACACCAAAAAAGGAGGGATGTGAAATTAGTCTTCCAATGTGTGAAAGATAGAAGTAAAATGCATACTAGAAGGGGTGATAACCGTTCTCCACAATCTGACAAATGCATTCACAACAATATTTCATACATGCACAATAATAATTAGTCCTTGAAAGAGGATAAAAATAGACACAATATTCTTGTAATGAAGGTTGAAAGGGCAAGAAGAGTGCAAACAAACACATGAGGGGAAGATGCATCCACAAACTTGTATTTTATTGCTTCATGATATGCACAGTTCAATCTTTTACAAGATAAGGGCCTGGATCACCATGTAAGGATTCCACTGCAAGGGCTTGTATTACATTGGCTTCACAAATAAATTTTGATAGAGATTTGCTACAAAAAACTACCTCCTCTTATAATGAGCCCAACACTCCAATTTATAGAAAAGTAAGAAGAGAGAGAGAGAGAGGGAAAAACGGAAATCCTAAAATATGTCCTTCAATCACTTGTAAGAGGTATTAAATGGAGTGAAATTATGTTCTATTGCTTTCAAAAGGATCTCCATACTTTCCCATGACTTGCAACAGTGAAATATGTTATCCCATGCTCCATTGAATGTGTCCAACTACCAAATAAAACACTATTCTAAACTTGGCCACGTTTTCTACAAAATATCTATCTATCCTTCATCAAATCTAGAATTTATTGATTAATATGCATAGGGATCAGATCCACAATTCCAATGGTACCAATTTTGTGTGATTTCGCTAAGAAATGCAAAAGTTATAGCCTTCTGAGTGCAAGTAGCTATTTTGGGTCTGCCACGCGTTTTTTGTCATTTGACAGGAATGAAGATTAGTTGACTTGAACTGAATATGTTTCTTTGACTTGAACTGTAGAGGACATCGTGCCCATTCTAGAACGTCCAATGTTATGAAAACCAGAGCTCGGATTCAAAAGTTATGGCCGTTTGAAGTATGGGAGGTCAAACATTGACTTTTCTCTTCACTGCAGCTATTTCGGCAAAATTGGGTCTGCGTGTCCCAGTTGTCCCAGAAAAAAATCTCCACATCATCCAATTCAAGCTTCCTTATCCCTGCGCATCCACCGTTGACTGGGTTGTGAGGGCTATTGACTTCCACATTCGCCGCAACGTATGGTTCCTTTTGTGGCTTTTTCACTTTTGCACGTCTCGCGTGTACTTTTGTCCCGACTGTCTCGGACACATTTCTTTGCACCACCCACAATATACTGACTTGTGGAAAAATCAGATTTTTGCATCCCATGTGTACCTGTGTTCTAGATGTCACATGGACCATGCGGGAAAAAAATTCCACCTTTTTTAATTTTTACTACTTGCAGCCATTTGGGCTTTGCGCGCCCGCACGTACCTACGTCCTAATTGTCCCACAGACTGCCTAGAACAAAAATTTCTGATTTTTCCACAAAACACTAGAATGAGCCAATTTTTTTGATTTTTTTAATTTTCTCTAACTTCTTGGGTTTTTTTCCTGGATGGGGAGGTTAGAGAGAAGCCAAGGGGAACCCAAAAAACATTATTTTGGGCCTTGAATCAATTCTACTTGCTTGGAACTTAAGAATTTAATGCATGTTATCAAAATTACCTCGAGGGGTGAATTTATGATAAAAAAAAATGTTTTTACCAAGGTTTGAAAGATATGTTAAAAATTGATCATGAATTTAGGCAAAAACAAGAAGATAAAGAGGATCAAATACCCAAAGGATTGTTCTAGAGACAAGTTTATAAGGTGGATAAACACAAGGAACAATCATGCGAGTTTAAAACACAAAGACAAATTAATGAAAAAATAATAATGAATGATAAAGAATCAATGGATCAAAGTGATTGTCCAAAATGGATAAATTGATGTGACAAATGAGGCAAAATCACACAATTTTTTTAGTAAACCAATCAATCAAATGGAGTAATTCCTAAGTGTCTAATCAATCAATAGTTTGATGCGTAAGATGACCAACAAAATGTCACCACTTATTCCAAGTTCAAAACGAACAAGATGTAAATAATAACAAAAGGTTGATGCGATTTCCAAACAAGGTATACTAAAAGTGATTTTAGATCTAATCAAGACCTAAACCTCAAAAAGTAGAAGTTACAAACATGAACGACACAACAATACCACTAAGATACATTAATCAAAATTTATGGAAAAGTAAGGTGTTAGTATTGAAATAATATTATTACGACGCACACAAAGGTAACAACAAAACTTTTCAAAATCAAGGTAATGTTGAAAGGAAAACTAAGGCTAGAGTATACCAAGGAATTGTTACTATGTGCGTAGCGTAACGTTACAATCTAGACACTTAGGTCAATTTTGCAAGAAATAAGATGTAAGTATCAAAATTGTGACAATAAGATACAAACAAGATAACGGTTTAAAGGAGAACCAAGTGATGAAACAAGCCTAAATACAATTGATGATCTTGACTTGGGTACCAAGATAAATAAGGCTACCAATGATATGAAAATGTGTCCACACACTTTAGATTTTTAACAACCCAACCACAAAAATGAATAGGAATAAACGGACACAAAAGTGGTGAAAAAATCAATTGATAATGCAAAGGTAGTCACCCCTCTTTTGATCAACAAAGTGTCAAAATAAAGTGAAGGAAGTAGTACATGTGAGGATGAAAAATGTTGGCCTCACTTCAGGAGAGTTTCACCTCACCTTAGGGCGAGTGAAAAACTAAGAAAAAGTAATGCTTCACACATTTCCTGATGAATGATGGCTCTTTACAACAACGATTTGGTCAAGTTGGCTCCAAAGACTGAATGGATTTCCTAGGTGGTTCGCTCAACTAGGTGTCATAAGTTATCTAAGAGCAAGCTCGATTTTCCAAGAAAAGTCACACTGACTAAATCTTAGAGTATCTCGGCTTTACTTTACCTCTTCAAGCACAGTGGGAAATAAATGCATCCATCGTGTATTCTCACTGGGGTCACGATACAGATAAATTTGAAGCTTAATCTCACAAATGGTAATACTAGACAAGTAGGTTGTGTAGAGCACTTCCCGTTTCATCCACAAGGTTCCCTCTTGTGTGGACTACTTTAGGGTTGCTAGAACCACCCCCATCGTTGTAGCTTAAGGCTTATGCCAAAGGGGTTATATCCTAGTTTTAAGTGGACATGGTGTATCCTCATTCGAACATGCAAATACAGTGTGATGATTGTTGTGTGTTTTTTATCTTGTTTATCTTAATGTGGTTTAGTTGAACTCTATTTGGAAACCTGCGAGAAACATGTTAGAAAATGTTTTAGATTCCTTTATTTTGCAAGCATATATTTAGGTTCTGTAAGAAGATGTTAGTAGTTCTCCACAATCAAGAAAGAGTACAAGATGTTGTTTCTGATTCTCAAGATCATCCAAGGATGCAAGAGAAGAGCATATGTGAAAAAAGGCCCAACTAAGTATATATTAATGAAAACACATACCATTTTTTCGTTTTAACCCACTTGACATTCATTTCCTTAGCACAAAAAATAAAGTTAAATGAGATGTTTTCTAAAGAATAGACAAGGTGTAGGATCGTTTCTGATTCCCAAGCTCACCTCAAAGGTACGAGAGAAGAGCATACGTGATCCTACTCCTAAACAAAAATGCAACATTCATTAACTTTAATCAAGAAAAATTAGTGCAAAGTATGTTAAAATATACCATGCAAAATATAAATTAGTCTTAAATAAACCCTGCAAGGTGTTAGAACATCAAAGACCAAATTTTACAAAGAATTAAGACATGTTAGAAATGATTAGTTTTATAAAAATGAAAACCTTAAATTTTTGGTAACTCAAAACCACAAATTTATGTTTCCTATACGTATTTTTCTTCAATACCTTTCCAATGCAAAAACAACGGAGTCATTTTGAGTTTGAGAACAAAAGTTATGGCCTCCGGAAGATTGCTAATGAACATAGTTCAGCGTGTGTGCACCCTTTAGAGTGTATGAGCACCCATTTAAGCGTGTGTGCACCCTTGTGTAAAAGAAATAGTGAGAAGTATGCCTGCACACACAAAATGATGTGTGCACTCCCTGCAGAGTGTATGCACACCCATTTAAGTGTGTGCACGCCATTTTAAGCATGTGCGTGCTCGGGAAGCAAAACATAAGGTACACAAGCTATGACAATGCGTGTGCGCTAGCAGAAGGGTATAGATGCTATCTTTAAGGTGCCTTTGCTATCTTTAGGGTGCTTGCACTCAAATTTTGGTGTGTGTGCTCCCCTGTGTAAAAAAACACAGTGAGATTTATGTCTACGAGCGCAGAATGATGTGTGCACTCCCTTTCCTAGGTGACGTAAAAAATACGTCATTTTAACATGTAAACAATTTCCAAAATGGTTAAATTTTTGATATGCTAGCTTAAAATTGACAACAAACCATCAAAATTAAACACCTAAACAAGACTCAACACATGGAAAGTTAGAAAAATAATAAGAAATTTAACATTATTTTACACATGTGCATATCAAGGGTTATCCAAATATGAAAATAACAACAAAAAATGAACTACAATGTCAAGGGACTAAGGACCCATCACACCAGGTTTGCCAAATGTATGCACGAGTTAGTTAGCTATGTAAGTATAATTGAAACTAACACCTAGTAGCTTCAATAAAATGCTAAGCTAAAGCTATGCATCATCATGCTAAGAGCTTAAGAAAATCTAACCTATCAACATTTCTACATTAAACATGAAATGAACATTTCAAGCTAATATGCTAAACAAATTAACTTCTATATCTTATTGAATGCTAAATGAGATGAGATTGAACCTATGCAGATCTCTAGCAATCAAAGAGTTGATTATGTGCTTGAAATCCCAAGGTTTATAAGAATGGAGTCTTGTCAAATCATGGCTACAAGACCATTTGACATATCTCCATATGAATTCAAAAAGCTTGGGGGGCTTGAATGCAAGAAATGGAGAAGGCTAAGTTCTTCTAATGGAAGAATGCTTCAAAGATGATAAAATGGCTATAGTGTATGCTCTATGCTCATTTAGGAGTGTAGGTGTAAATAGAAAGGCATGAGGAGGGCTCCTTATATAGCCCAATGGATAGAAGAATCTCTACATCCCTCTTCATGTGGGATAAATGGAGAGGTTGGGTTAGTTGTGGATAATGAAGGTTTAGAAAGGGTTGAGTCAACCTTAGGAGAGTTTAGTTTGTCATTTAGTGACCCATGGGGTTTGAGGGGCTTTATTAATTAACTAAAGAGATTAAATAATACGTGTGCAAGATTATAAAATCTTTTTAGAGGAATAATTAGCATGATTTAGATTATGGGAGGGATTTAATCAAATAAATGATGATTTAATGATTTAATGGAAGAAGAAGCTAATTAATTAATAATAATTAATTAGTCTAGATAGAAAGGGGGATTAATTAACGGAAGGTCATTAATTGGTGTATTTGTTGGATAAAAGGGTTAATTAACTAGTGTAATGTAGCTAATTAACAGTGATAGAAGAAGAAGTGTCCTATATTGATGATATTTCATCAATTTGCGGGAAAGAGGACAATTAGCACAATTTAAATATTTAAATTACTCGAGCTAAATTATAGGTGTCTACAGTTGTAATTTTTCCACAATGTTATCCACAAAATAATCAAAATGTGGATAACATTAGGTTGAAGCAAAACACATATAGAAGCATATTGAAGATAAATTTGGGAAGAAGAATAAGTTGTGGGTGGAATATCGACAACCTGAATCCTAATTTATCGTGGGATTAGGAAGGTGGAAAACAAAAATCTAGATTCGGGTTTTTGGAAGATAATGGGGAGGACATCAATGGACCATTTAGTAAGAAAAACCAAAATGATAATTATGTGCATAGAAAATCCAAAGAGAACCCAAAACAATTAAGTGATTATGTGACCCAACAATGAGATCTAACTATACGAAAACTATAATATGACTTTAGTTTTGAGAACTAAAAAACAAGTATTAATTAATTAATATAGATTATAATGATTTCTAATCACATTATATAATATTAATAATGTATTGACTAATATTATAGCATTTTATAATTATTACAAAATTTTCTAACATAATATTATAGTGTTATTTAAATAATTTAAATAATATAATACCTAATAGTTAATATTATTAATTCTTTGCACTATCATATAATATAATTTGGTCTTATAGCTTGGCTAAAGTTAGCTACACTTTCCGCACCATAAAAAAATTCCTTTCGAATTTTTACCATCAAGACTTTAGTAGCTTCAAAAATTGCCAGCGATGTGTTGAATAAACATTCCACAAGGATTATTATCTTCATAGAAAACATTCCACAAGGATTTCATTCGAAATTTTTAAATGTTATAAAATATTTTCACATTTCTCTAAGTAATATTATAAATGAGCATCACCTACATAATTGATGCATTCAAATGGAATGTCCTTTTGAACCCAAAATATTTAATGCTCAAAATATTCAAAAATGTTAAAACACCTTAATAATTATGTGAAATGAAAACAAAAAAGAGTGAGAGTAACAAGCCATTCAATATAAACTTTTAACTCTCGAGACTAACAAAATATATAATCGAATTTTTGACCTATATAAATAATTTTACTAATAATATTGTTGTCCAATTATTCCAATGAGTAGTTAATTTAAAGTTTAGTAAATGGGAAAATTATGAATTTATGTAATCTTTCATTTGTATAAAAACAAGTTTCTAATAAATATGTCTTATGTAGTTTATAAATGGTGTAGCATTGTTTAAGGTCATAAAATTGAGTTGTTCATTAGAATTAGTGTTATTGTGATTTTAATTTTTAGTTGACTTAGAATAGAGGAAACACTTATTCCAAAATGTTATACTACCTTCACTCAAGCATGAAATATTCATTGTTGAGAAACACTTAAAGGTTTTGGTGAGGTTGGATTTGTCTTTTTAGAAGGGGGCATAGTGGAAAATAACATTAGCGTGAGGTATTCAAGCATATCCAAATTTCCCTAACTAATGCATCCATGTGGTTCTTTCCTATTATGAGCTTGCATTTCCAATTGGGACACTAACATGGTTGATGGAATATTCTGTGGTCTGGAGTGAACCGTGACCATGGTCAACATGTGGTTGCTTATGCATTACCCATAGATTTGTGATTTTCCTAAGTATTTTTGAGTAAAGACCTTCTATTTCCGTCTTGGGGCAGGGAAAATGTGGATGTCATTGGAAACAAATTTTAGATTTCCTCCTTTCATGTGTGTGTCACATGAATTCTCTATGTCTCTTCACCATTCTCCTTTAGGTGGCCAAAAGGTTGCATCATTTCTAATAGCTTCCCAATCCATAACATCTTATGGATATTTCTAAGGCCATCAAGTCAGTGCTTCAGGATGACATGTCCACTTTGATGGCTCAGGAGAAATGTTTGAATGATTTTATTCACAATGAGGAGTGAATAAATACATGAGAGAATGTGGCTAAGAGGTAACCACCTGTAACTGAAACAAACTAAACAATGTATTAAACAACTAAACTAATGCTAACATTCCCCCCTTAATACATTGTTTCTACATATGTACCCCCTAAACAAATCGAACTTCACCTTATCGAGAGGATTGGTGAGAATATTTACAACCTAAAAATCAGTAGGGCAGTACTAGAGATGAATTTGGTGGTTCAAGACCTATTCACGAATGTAGTGACATTCAACCTCAATATGCTTTGTTCATTCATGAAAAACATGATTCTTCACAAGTTTCAACACACCTTGATTGTCGTAGTGAATGATGGGAGGTTTCTCTTCAGGAATACCTATATTTGCAAGAATGCAATGTAGCCAGATTGCTTCGCACATAGCTCCTTTTGCGGTGTGATATTCAGCCTTAGTGGATGAGAGAGCAACAACAATTTGCTTCTTGCTAATCCACGAGATAGGTCCAGATCTGAGATGAAAAACATACCCTGAAGAGGATTTCCTGTCATCAACAGATCCTACATAGTCCGAGTCTGTATATCCTTGTAAGAAGAATTAAGTGTTCTTATGATACTCCAGACCAAAGTCAACTATACCTCAGACATATCTCAACACATACTTTGCTACTATCCAATGACATTTCTTCGGCTCCTACATAAATCTGGTGAGAGAGCTCACTACAAAGCAAAGATCTGGCCTAGTATAAGTCAAGTAAATGAGACTCCCCACAAGCTTCCTGTAGTGAGTGCCATCTACCTGCGGTGAATCCTGGAATCTAGATAATTGTAAACCTTTTTCCATAGGTGTGGATATTGGTTTACAATCTAACATTCCATACTTCTCCAGGAGAGTCTTGGCATATTTCATCTGGGAGACGAAGATATGATTCTTCTTCTGCCATATCTCTAAGCCAAGATAGTAGTGAAGTAACCCAAAATCAGTCATGTCGAAGGATTTCTTCAGATCATTCTTTACATCATCCACAAGATTGTCATAACTTCCTGTGATCACAAGATCATCTACGTACAAAACCAGCATAACAATCTCTGTTCCTACCTTCTCGATATACAAATTTGTATTTGAGGGGATACGAGTGAATCCATGCTGCAATAGGTGATCATCAATTTTTATATACCATGCCCTAGGTGCTTGTTTGAGTCCATAAAGTGAATTTATCAGACAACATACCTTGTGTGGTTGATTCTCATCTACAAACCCTTCAGGTTGGGCCATGTATACTTCTTCTTTTAGATCACCATTTAGAAAAGCACTCTTGACATCCATCTGTTGAAGTTTCCATCCATTTTGTACTGCCAGTGCACAAACAACTCTAATGGTTTTGATCTTCATAGTGGGGGAAAAGGTATCGTCATAGTCAATTCCTCCTTGCTGAGCATAACCATTTGCAACAATTCGTGCTTTGTGTTTGTCGATTGAACCATCTGCCTTATATTTTTTTTTGAAAATCCATTTACAGCCAATGGATTTCTTACTTGGAGGCAGATTGACAAGTTCCCACGTCTGATTCTGAAGTAGGGAATCATATTCAGCATCCATAGCCTGTTTCCACTGTTGTTAGTCTAATGCCTCACGAACAGTGTCAGGTTCGGTGCTATCAACAACTGAACTCATGAGTGTAAAATTTACCTCATGTCTGGCTTGACTTCGTGTTCTAACTCTTGTAGAAGTACTTGGAAGTGAGTTCAGGTGTGCATCCCTAATAGTATTCTGGACCCATTTCAAATGTTGGTGTTGTTGCTGATGTGAAGATGTGTTTTCCAGTGTGCCTAGATCAACGAATAAGTCTCCACTCAGCTCTTCTTCTCTCTTAGAAGAATCATCTTTCCCATCATCTAGATGTGTGAGCAATCTATGTGACGAGGTCGGTATTGGATCTCCATTATGTGGTAGGGGTTCAAGGGATGACTCATCACACACCACATCTTGAATCTCATAGATCTTCTTCATCTTAGGATCCATGAGACGATATGCCTTTGAGGTAGTACTATACCCCAAGAAAATACATGGCAGTGTATTTGGATCGATCTTCTTCCTTTTCTCATCTGGAACATGCATATATGCAGTACAACCAAAAAATCTCAAATGATGGATAGGAGGTTTACGACCAGTCCATACCTCTTCCGATGTCCTGTTCTGCAAGATCTTCATGGGTGCCTGGTTGAGTAGATACACTGCTATCTAGATTGCTTCTACCCAAAACTGATCCTCCAGCTTGGCGGTGGAGAGCATACAATGAGCCATCTCCATAACAGTCCTGTTGTGTCACTTGGAAATCCCATTCTGTTGGGGAGTGTAGGGTGCAGTCAGATGTTGCTAAATGCCATGCTGCTTCAGGTATGCTAAGAACTTCTTCGATACAAATTCCCCCCCTTGATCTGAGTGGAGGAGAAGGAGAGGCTTCCCAAACTACCTGGTGGCTTGCTAGTAAAGGTTTGGAAATTGGCAAATGCCTCACTCTTCTTCCAGAGAAAATATACCCACATTTTCCATGAGTAATCATCAATGATGAGCTGGAAGTATTCAAAACCTTGGAAGCTAGCTTGCATGGGTCCACACAGATCGGTGTGTACAATCTGAAGATGCTCCGTAGAATGATAAGAGCTCTATTTGAACGTACCTCTATGTTGTTTTCCCGCAAGACATCCCGAGAAAACAGGTAAGGAATGGGAGAGTGGAGGAAGCCCTCTCACCATTTCCTTGGCACTGAGCTGATGCAGAGCCCCGGTAGAAAGATGACCATATCAAAAGTGCCATAGTGTAGTGGACTCCACCATTGAAGAAGAGAGATTAATGTTAGATGAAGTGACCGCATCCAGTGAAAATAGATGGCCCTTCATAAATGCTCGAGCAATAAGTAAGTCTCCCTGGGAAATGATGCAGGACTTGACCCCTTTCTCAACAAAGAATTCAACCTGCATTCGATGATTAAGAAGATGACTCATAGACAAGATATTTGAGTTCAAACCTGGAACATATAGCACCTTCGTGAGTGTACATATTCATGTCCCAAGAGGAATGATGACATCACCAATCCCTGCCATAATATACTCCTAATTATCTACGATGGTGATCCGATCTCCAGTGGGCCGGTCACTTAGAGTATGGAACAACTTCTTATTCCCAGTCATGTGTTTGCTGGCACCCGAATTAATCAACCAGACACTTTCTGATGGCTATGAATTCTGCAAGATTGGGACAATGTCTGGATGAGTTGTGTTTGGAACCTCTTCATCAGAGGAGGCATCCTACTGAGCAGCAATATGACCCTTTTGCCTCTGATTACGAGCATGCCATTAGGATTTCTTGGAATATCCTTGGCTAGAAGTGATCTCTTTGCTAGAGTTTCCATACTTGCGACCATTGTAATAATAGTTCGTAGTCGTGTACGTATTCATGGAGAAAATGTAGCACCATCGATCTACCTTGTTGTTCTACTGCTTCTAGGGTGGCCACTGTGGTGGCCGCTGAGAAGCTTTCTGTTGTGGATGCTGCTTCTAATTCTAGGGGGCTGACTGCCCTTTATGAGGCCTATTTCTATGCTTTTGCCTTGTGATGAGAGCCTTGTCTTTGAAGGCTTCTTGAACATTCTGAATGGCTTCTTCATGTTGGAGGTAATTCACCAGTTTGGAAAAAATCACCTCCTGTTGAGTGATGGTCAACGTGGTGATCAGTGTCTAAAACCGGGAAGGAAGAGCTCACAAGGTGAGCAGGACTAGCAACTTGTTGTCCACCGGTTCACCAAGAGTAGAGAGTTTTGCACGTAACTCAGCCACATGCCGCAAGAAGGCTTATACTGATTCGCCATCATGCATACTCAATGTGTGAAGCTTTTTTTGAAGATGCAGCATCATTGTCAGATTCTTGGCTTCATAGATGGTACACAACATAGCCCATGCCATAGAGGAAGTGTTTTCTTCTTGAATGTGTGGTTGAACCTCATCAGAAAGGCTTAGAGTGATAAGCATTAATGCTTTTGCATCAGCCTTTTCATACTTAGCCAACAGATCAGTGTCTGTGGGTGGTACCAGAAACGATCCCCCAAAGGTCTTCAAACTGAAGAATCGTTCGCATTTGGTTTTCCATCCGAAAAAATTTGGCCCTTTTAGAAACTAGGCATCCGAAAACAAAATGCGAGGAGCAGACATTTCCAAAAACTCAAAATTATATTTTATTTATTTATTGTTCAAAAACGGTTACAAATGCTTACTGAAGGAATTTGTCCCAAAGATGGGCTCTATAGGATCGTGCAGTGAGACGCCGACGCTCCTATGAGCGTTCTATTACGCATTCATCATCTACATCATAACCACGTTCAAGTTCTGCACGAATCCATCGTGCTTGACATCGAACGTCGAACCAAAAATATTCCAACAGTCCTTGGCGCACAATTTCGTCAAAGAGAATGTTCCCAGTGTTGTGTAGCTCGTTGATCAAGGCAAAGAACAACCCAGTGGTTTCTTCGTTGTCATTCAATTCCCAAATATTTGGTGCATTGCTCGCGGTGCTTTGTGCATCAGAAATTTGCGACATACGCGCACACACTGTTTCGAAATTTGTAGGCTTTCTTCACTTGCACAGTTTTAATGGAGCAAAGAAGAACAAAACAGTCACTGAGGGCTCCTACCACGCACAGTTTTTCTCTTCTTCTTGTCTTCCACTCTGTAAATTATGGTAATGGATAGAAATGGCACTGGCTTGAGCCAACAATGTCTCCTTCCATGCTTCCGCTACGCACCAGTAAAGAACTCCACGCACAGGTTCACTAGTTTGCAAAAATACCACGTTCTTGCTGCTCCTCCATGCTAATCCATGCAGATCAAAGCAAATTCTCACACAGCACAGCCAAAATGGACACTTCCATGCACAACACAGTCAAAACACACAACAATGTTCACGCACTTCCTTGGTCACCTCTTCAAGTGCATAGCAAACAAAGACATGCAAAGTTGTCCCAAGGTCACTTTGCTCTCCACGTTTCTCCAAACTGATGGCTCAATGAGAATTGTAGAAGATGTCTGATTTTCAAACAAAATGCCAAACAAAACACCCAAGCAAAAAATGCTTCCTCCTGCAGATTCTTCATGCACACAATCGACAGTCTTTTCCTTCCACGCAGGCAGAGGATGGGACCCGCTCTGATACCAATGATAGGCGCTCCAAATAAAGTTTTATATATTGCTATATTTCTTAATATAAGGAGCACGCCTTTATATAGGCCGCAGTGAGTGGGAAGCAGACATGAAGGAAAAACAGTTACATAACTGTCCACTAACATTCACTAACAACAAATACATTAACAATGTATTAATGCGCTAACACTTGCAAAGTAAGAATATCATATATAAAATTCAATCAAAAACTTTAATATCTTACCCTTTAATTTTAAGAGCTAAGGAAATAATTCCTACAAAAAAATCATACTCTTTCATACTTTCCATAACCCTATGGAGAAAATCACTACATGTGGATCCAATCCCAAATTTGTAAATAAAAACATAGTGTGTAAAAAAGAGAATGATTGCCTCCATTCCCTTCCCATTTGTCACACAATTGAAAGGAATCTATAATGTGCTAAAATCTAGATGTAGAAAGGAGACTTATGCCCCCAACACCCCTCAAAATTTAATTGAAAAAAATTGTTTCATGATGAAGAAGTGAAATAATTTATGCCCCTGTTATGATCTAAATTGAATCGAATGAATTTGAAACTCTACCATGAAATAGTTCGTGAAGGTTAAAATATGATCCTAATTAAATACATGGTATAAATACACCTAGGAAAAACCATGTGAAAGGATTATAGCCATACATAGGTTTGTAACCAAAATGTGCCAATTTTTCCTTGTGTAAGATTTTCTTAATTTCTATATTTGATCATTTTTCTATTTACATGTATCCTATATTTACCTATGTACATGAACTGACAATTATTATTGTGTCTATTAATTATATGTTTAGAATATACTTGTATGAATTCCCCATATTTTGAGGCATGTGTGATAAATCACTTGATTGTGTGGATCAAAAGAATAAATGTGTAACCATGTCCAATAATTGTTTTAGAAACACATAGAAGGAATGTAATGGTAGGAAATGATGATGGGATCCTAAAATTCCAAAGGGTATGCACGTGGTGGAAACTATGGTATGAAACAAGATAAATATTGAAGATAATATACATAGTAGTACAATAAGAACTAAATAAGGTAAAATGAGAGATAAAGTAATAGTTCAATCAAATACAATACTATGTAATCAATGTTACAAAAAATTCATAGAGCCCTAATAATTGGTTACCCATAGTGTCATAATACAATCAAGGACTTTTATCCTATAAACAATATCACACCAGATAAGCATAATCTAAAAACATTGGACACCCATGATGTCATAAGACAAGTAAGGAAATTAAACCACAAGAAAGGAAAAACACAAGTAGAAACACACACAAGTAGAAAGCATGTATAACAAAATAGAATTAGAGAATGCAATGAAAAATAATTTAAAAATACTTGTAAAGAAATAAGTTTCAATGTTACACAAGACACATGTTTTTTTCATGTTGGTATGAAAAATAACAAGTACACAATGGATGAAATATATCGTAATGAATAATTAGATAGAAAATATAATAATATAATAACACCTACAAAATATGGAGGTATTCCCCTAAGCTAAGATTTGAGGAACCATGAAAACTGATAGTATCATGTATCAATCCATGTATCATGCATTAATATTAATATACCACATGTATGTATATGTGCAAAAAGGAAAAAGAGATATTTTATATGTCAAAAATATATATATAATATAAAGTGGTAACACCTTAAGATAACTGCACAAGTCCTAAATGGTTTTTTGCATATATTTATATGTTTATGTATTTTAAATTAATGCTAGAACACTTATTTTACTAAATTGGGACTTATTCCAGTCACAACAACTAAAAAGTATAGCCAATATCAGAATCCAATATTGTTATTTTCATATTCCAAAATGTCAAATATTGGAATTATCTGCACTCCAAAATCACACATATCGGATTCAAAAATCCCACATATTGGATTCGAAAATCGCATATATCAGAATCCAAAATCACATATATTGGAATCCAAAATCACCTATATTGGAATTAACGATACTCCAAAATAACATATATTGAAATCCGAAAATCAAAATATTGGAATCCGTTAATTCTTCTTCCGAAGTCCAATATTTAAATTTATGAATATTTGAAATAAAAATTAATGATTTAAGGGAATCCAACATTGATATGATAAATAATGCCTGGTGGTCACTAGCCCATATATAAGAGATACATGTTCTATTTTATAAAGGCTAGCGGTGGCTAAACATAAGCTTTGGAATAATTCTTTTATCAGTTTTAAATTTTAATATTATTTTAAGATTAAACTATGCAAATTTGAATATTTTAAACGTCATTGAGCAAGAGGCTGCTAGGCTAATGACATTCACAAGATGTGAGACTCTTCCAGATTCAATTACTATGGTTTGATTGAACCTAAGGGAAACAAAAGAATTACCGAACATAGGTTAAATTTGACGGCCACCTATGTCTGTTAAACAATTTTTAGATGATGGAAATTTTCAAAAATTTCAGTTCAAAAATGTAAAAGAGTGTTATTTTATGCTATTAATAAGATTTATAAAATATTATATTATATGTATTTCACTATTTCTAATATTTATTTGTATAGTTTATACTAATAAATCTATATAAAAAATGATGGTTATACTTACAATTTACAAGTTGCATGTGATGGTTTTTTCAAATATCTACAAGTATTTTATGGCTAAAATTGTAAAAAACATCTAAATGTTCATCAAATTTAACACCTGTGACAGGGAGTAACAATATTATGAAGACACTTAAAGAGGGAAATGATTCAATTTAGGAGAATGTAATTAACTATAAAACCATTAAAGATATATTTTAATATTTAACGTTAGAGCTCATATTTACTTCATTTATAATGGTGTGATTGAACGTTAGCGCAACCAAAGAATTTCTGAAGATGTTATGAAGAAATTAGTAGAGGGTGATGATCCAGTGTAGGAGAAAGTAATTAATTGTTAAACCATAACAGATATATTTTCATATTTAAATGTAGATATAAAATTAACTGTAAGAAACATGGCATATTTTTTTTCATATTTAAATATGGATATGAACTTATTTATAATTAACTGTAAAACTCTCCCATATATATATATATATATATATATATATATATATATATATTAGTATTTAAATATAGCTATGAAATAAATTGAAATTACTTTAGTAAAGGTACGTAAAATTATAGTAAAATATTTGATGAATAATTTCAATTTACAATGTAACACTATTCCCGAAGTTGGGTTTCCAAATCAACAATACAAATAATAGTAAAGCTCTAATAAAAAATATCCCTATAATTGTTTTAGTGATTTGATATAATCCCAAACATCTTCAACGTCCTTCAATGGTTGGAACAAAGGCCACAAAACATCTAACAAGTATGTGTCTTCTGACTTAGAATCTATATTAAATGTTTCAACAACTATGTAGTTCACAACATCATTCAACTTGTTTTTCTCTAAAGAGTCATCTATAAGCACTGTATTTTTACAATTGTACGATGCATTAAATTGTGACCAAACGGAGTTAAGATTCTTGAGATATAATTTGGGATTCCCAGAACCTTCATAATTAGAGCATTTGGTCTCGACGTAATTTTCCTGTGTAAATATAAACTCGAAGCTTGCAACCTCCAAGATGATGTTTTGAAGGAATAAGGGCATCATGTCATCAACAATTGACTTTCTCATCGATGTCTATATTGCTATGTTGAATTTGTTTTTACACTGTGGTAAGAACTCTTTCACATTAGGTCTGAGAAAATACAATTTTTTTGGAGCTCAATGCCACAATTTCTTTTTAACTATTTAAATGACGAAGATTATTTATGGAGGGTGTGTGCCAAAACATCGTTTATATCAAATATGACCAGTTTTATTTTGCACGTGTTCATATCTGCAAATGAAAAAAAATACAAAATCAAATGGTTGAGGGTGGCGAATCAATTTAAAAAATAAAAACAAGTCCCTTTCATTATTTTTATATCAAAAATCAAATGGTTGTAGGTGGTGACAAAGATAAAATCTAAGGGCATTCCTCATTTCTTATTGTTATACTAGGAATATTTTTTGTGAAGAATTTATTTGAATAACATGTAATGTTTCAGCGTGGTGAGTCTTTACATATCATATTGTAGTCATTTCATTGCATTGGAAAGTGGTTTACATTTTCTAATATCGAAGCAAAAATTAGTATTTAAGCTTACTCATAATTAATTTATGAATATATATTTCATTAATAAGAACTTCCCAAAGATTTTTTACATTAAAGATTTTCTGTTAATTCACATTTACAACTTATACACTCACACTCTGAACTTATAATCAGGGAAGATATATATTCTCTCAACCTATAATTGTACAATCGTAATTTAAATAGTTACACAGAACCATCACTAAAACATATGAATATATTTTATTTACAATGTTAAGTTGTATCATCAAAATAAAATTTTGAAATGCTCACTTTTTATTTAGCATTTAATCCCTCCAAATATTTGATGCCCTCTACCACATTCAATCCCTTTGACACTATTAGTGACAATTCTTTATGCATATTGGTCATCAACCACATATCTTTTGAGAAATTTTCTCCTCTTCTTTTCATCCCAACCATTAAATTTGCTAGAGGGTTTCCCTTTGTACCTAATGTAATACACACTGTGTCTTTAGAATTATACGGTACATCATTTCTATTCTAAACCTTTTCTAGATCTTTTATTTTGATTACATCGACCATTTTGTAAATTTATTTTCCCCAAGTGATTAATGGATTCAAGTCAGTCGATAATTTTTTATTGAAGGCCTTGGTCATATTTTCAACATCAGCTGAAGTGAGTTTGTCTAACCAAAATCCCATTTCAATTTTTTTGATAATGACTTTATAAACTCTTTTAGGCTACCTCACACATGGATTCTCTTCCCGCGTAACTTGAATGTGATGTCCCCAGGAGGCGATTAGTTTTTCTCATACAATAACCCCTCCAAATATAAAATAAGAAAGTAATTCTTGTGACTAATTGTAGGGAAGTAAATAATTTTTTTAATCGATCTCATATCAATTATAAAAAATGGAAAAATTCAACATTTTAGCTTGTGGCTACCACTTACCGGTGGCCCTTGCATGTAGGATTGCATCTTCTTTACCCACAACTAGGTCCTTTGATGAAATATTTGTTTCAAACAATATTAATATAGCTATTGCTATGGAAAATGAAAGCGTATTTGAAAAAAAAATATTGAACTACATGGTAAAATGGTAAATTCAATATTAGCACTTTAGGTAGCTACCACTTACCGATTGAGCTTCCAGATTGGCTTGCATAGACCTTACTAGCTACTAGTGTTTTGATGTAATATATGTTACAAACAAAAATAATCACTTCAAAATCAATTTCATGCTATCGTAAATGAAAGCATATTGGTCTTTGTGGTAATATGGTAACTACAAATCAAAATGTTTGATGTCTTATGAATGAATTATAGTGACTGCTAGGGTTCATTTATATCCGTTGAATCACCCATTGGCGGATAATTTTTTTGAGATATTGATGTAGATTAGCGACCACTGGGCTATGCCCACATTGGTTGAAATACGCATAGATTCTAATGTTTCTATCATTATGTCAATACTAATGGTTTATGTAGACAACCAAGAACTTGGAAACTACAAACTATGTAATGTTTGATGCCACCATGAAATTTTGAAATAGGTTATTTGGTAATTTCTTCTTTGAAAACGATTTCACTTCTATAATTAGTTGATATATTTTTCGATAACTATGTGAGCCTTACAAATGGTTATGTTTAAACATACGCATGGCTAATATACTTGGTTATTTCTACATATTCATGTTAGTTACCACCATGCACTCCACTATTACTTTCTCCGAGTGTTGGTGGTATACATAAAACATTAATTTTTTAAATAAATTTGTGGGGCTTGGTAGTGGTTCTTATTTATAAATGCACATGAATAACATATTAGGATTTGTTTGCATATTCATGTACGATGTGGCTGAGTTCTCATCATCTGTGGTCAAAGTTGGTGAGCATAAAGTATTGTACAAAAATGAGAACAATGGAAATTGAAAATAGATCTCATTACACATATTTATCAAGTGAGTAAAGGACAATCACCATGATGAGTTGGTTGTGTAGCATCAACTTGAGAGGTTTGTACATTGATTCCTATTGTTCTTGGGTTTTCTGCGTAAATAAGAAATGTGTAAGTACCTTTTTTCAGATGAAAGAATGTTAACATAATCACATGTCCAAGTTGTATTCTGGTACCAACCTTTCTTCATATGAGAATAGTAATGATTTAAAAACATTTCCCGACTAAGTGTCTTAACAATAAAAATAACACATTGATTGGATTCAAATAATGCACGTAGTGCGACATTTTCACTGTATAACACTAATACTATAGAATCCTAGGAACAACATCGAGTGAAAATCTCATACCAGAAATCATATGATTTCTCAAAAGGAAAAGGATGTTTGGTTCTTTTTAGGCCAATTTCGCTTGTAGTTATCAATTGTTGTGACAATGTTTGTTGTTATTCTCTTTCATCATTGATTTTTTCGCAGTTGTGCACTCCACTTATTGTGGACATAAGACACAAAATTTTAAATTATCCACTCTATCATAGAGTCTGTAGCATCCATCCATAATTGATTCTTCACTATCTTTAACCTTTTCCATGTATTTTTTACTGTTTCTCTCAACATTTTTGAATATTCAATTGGTATGAGAACAATAATACTACATTTTAGGGCACTGGTTCCAATAACTGTTAGAAACTCCATTATTTCTTCATAATAAATATCACTATATAAATTGTAAAAATCAACGATAACTCATTTTATATTGAAAGGATTTTTGGAAGGAATAGCTGATAGAGTTGATGAAAGCTGGAACGAGCATGCATATTGAAAATTAAATTATTCTGTGTCCTCCATCCTTGCTGGTATATTGTCTTCCACTGACACCAGATAGTTATCTAATATTTGTCTAAGCCTCAACGGGAAGATCTTCTTCTACCACCTGGTCCTATTTGCATTTAGATTTTTTTCCCCTATGTGCGAATCAAATTTTCTCTTTCCTTTCCTCTCTTCACCCAATGGTACAGACAATTGGCGGTCTTGTGATTCATGCAATTTAATTTTTTCAATTACATTGGATTCACTATTGGATGTTAATAGATCATTATCTAGATGTTTGTCTTTAAAATATTGTAGAAATTTTCTCTCATTTTTCTTTCACCTTCTATTCTCTAGCAGTAAGAATCAAATTTATCTACTATTATGCCTGCCTAAACAAGGCCATATAACTAGACATCCCTTGATTGTACTTTATCTACTAATAGTGATAGTTCTTCGTCATTCATTCCTCCAGCATCCCTGAATGAATTGGATGTGAATCTTTCTAAAGAATTAGGCTAAAAGTTATCCTGATTAAATTTAATAGGTGAACAAGAAAAACCACCATATTTAAATAACCCAAATGTTGTAGTCCATTTATTCCATATATCATCTGACAATAATATAAAAGTTCATTTATCGTATAAATAGACCATTGTGTCCATTTTTAAAATCAAAAGGCATTGAATCTCAAATTTATGCATTCAAATAAAAATTATATGTTTTATCTTTTTATGTAAGGAATAAAAAAATTAATAAAAAATGCAATAAAATTAAAATACATTACCTTCCATTCCTCTTTTTTGTGTTTTTCCAATCTAGGACATTGAGGACATCCATGCGATTTGCAAATGATCTATCTTTGTATAAACAAGTCAATAAACTTGGTTTTAATAAACAAGTCAATAAAATTAATAACAGAAACTATGTAAATTTTTTCTTGTCAATTAACATGTAACATAGTTTGGGAGGATAATCCCGGGTGTGATAGCCATCCACTTTTTGTAGATTACATGAAAGGAAACGTTGCAAAACATAGATGTTATCTATAGAGAGTGGAATTAAGTCAACATATGAATGGATATTTTTTAATATTACTTATTGGTAATTTACACCAATTGAATGGACTTAGTTATGGATATTGAATCTTAATGGCCTTTAAGATTCAATCTCCATAACTAGTAGAAAAAATTAACATACCAGCCATTAGGCTCAAGAATTTATTTATTTGAAAATAGCTATATGGTAAAAAAAAATGGTCAAGCTTAGTGGCCACTAAGCTCCTCTGAGTACCTATTTTCATTATAAGCACTATATGTTCAAATGTGGACCAATATTGTTTTTCAATGATAGTAATTATATCATATTGGATGGACTTTGCATGTTGGACCCAATTGTAGTACTACATTTCAAAAAGATGGATAAAGACAAATGTATTTCGCCTAAAATATATTTCTGTAAATTATAATCCATATTCGTCCATATTAAAGAAAAATCCTAGCGACTGATACAATTTCGTAATTTCAAAATAACTATTGAATAACAAATCATGGTCTATCTTAGTAGCAAATACAATAATTTCATTACCTTCAGAAGTAACAATCACTTGAAGTACAACTTTAGAACAATTGTTATTGGCAATTACTATAATTGTACAAAATTAGCCACACGTTACTAGGTGAATCCAATTGCTGCACTACATTCCATCAAGAGGGATCAAGAATTTATCTTCATATCAAAGGAATGACATTACAACCGATAGGCACAACAATTTCTAAATTTGAGAATATATATATATATTATATAATAACAAACAATGGTCAAGCTTAGCAATCACTGGGCTCCTATCATTACCATTTTCCATTGTCATCACTATCTGTTTAACTTTTGATGGTTAGTTCTTTTCATTGATTGTAAGTGTAACATATTGGATAGACTTCACACGGCGGACCCAATTACTTCACTACATTCCATCGAGAGGCATCTAGTGTTATTTATTTCTCCTAAGATATAATATATTTGAAAATTGTAATCCATATTCGTTAGTATCAAAGTAAAAGGGTATCAACCGCTACGCTCAAGAATTTCTTAGCCATTGAATAACAAATCATGGAATGGCTTAGCGATTGCTATGACTATATCATTACCTCTTGTCATAACAATCACTATCTATAAAAATTTAGATCAATTGTAACTGTAAATGATTAAAATGTTAAAAAATTATCCACATGTTACCTTGTGAAGCCAATTCCTACAATGCTTTCCATCGAGAGGGATCAAGACTTTATATTATTATAGAGGAAAATGCTTAGCGACCGCCAACCTTCATTACTCATTGAAAGGAATAAATTAGCGGCCACTAGGCTCAACAGTTTATTTTTTGAGAGGATTCAAGACTTATTTATTTCTCCTAAGATATAATTTTGAAAATTATAATCCATATTCATTCATATCAAGGAAAATTCCTCTTGGCCACTAGGCTTAACAATTTCTCAATTTCCATTTCAGCTACTGATTAAAAACTCATGATATAGCTTAGAGGCCCCTAGGATCCTTTCATTATGTATTTTAATAGTAATCTCTATCTATAAATATTTAGAATGATTTTAATTTTAAATGATTATAATTGTTTCAAATCAGTTGCACGTTACATGGTGGAGCCAATTTCTTCTCTACGTTCTATTGAGAGGGATCACGACTTTTAGTTCACATCAAATAAAATGTTTAGTGACCGCTAAGCTCGATTACTAGGTGATAGGAATAACTTAATGACCACTAGGATTAACAATTTTTAATTTTTGAATAGTTATATTATAAAAAACAATGGTTTAGCTTAGCGGCCACTAGGCTCCTATACTTATCTCTTGTCATTGTAATTGTATCATTTTGGGTGGACTTTGCATGACAAACCTAATTTCTACATAACATATTTATCTCGCACAAGATATATCTTATTAAATTGGAATCTGTATATATCCCTGAGAGTAAGAGATATATTTTTTATTTTGATAAGATAAATCATTTCACAACAATTACTTCATTCGGAAATAATGATAAAATAAAAAATAATGATATAGCTTAGCGACCACTAGCTATGTACCAATACATCTTGTCATTGTAAACACTATCTTTACAACTTTGAGGCACTAGTTCTTTTCATTATTTTAATGCAGAAACCATCTTTTGGGATTTCAAAATTTTCATGCCACGTGTCATTGTTTTAATGGTAGATATTTATATTTTAATATTGTGGTTTCATATAATTTAAAAATATTTTATTATTCATTTCTTTACATTTAAATTTCATAATAAATGTGTCAATTATAATTTTTATAACTATAAGGTTCAAAACATGCCACATGGCACAATATAATTGGATAATTATTTTTCATTTGTGCACTACATCTAACATTTTATAGGGAAATTTTGATTTAAAAAAAGTGCCTATACATTTGTACACTTTATTTCATTTATTTTATTACAATATTATATCTTTAATTTGTTTCAACTAATTTAAGCTATAGCCACGTGTTTTCGTTTTACTGGTTGTTATTTATATTATAATATTGTGGTTTCATATTATATTAGTTTCTTTACATTTTAATTTCATAATAAATTTGTGTTTTATAATGTTTTCTAATGATCAAGTTCAAACTTAACACATGACACAAAGTAATTAGAGAATTATATTTCATTAGCACACTACATCTAACATTATCTAGCTAATTTTTGATTATGTGTGTGTGTGTGTGTGTGTGTGTGTGTGTGTGTGTGTGTGTGTGTGTGTGTGTGCCTATAAATTGATAGAATTTATTTCTACTATTTTATTATAATATTATAAGTTTTACTATGGTTCATTTATTTTAGGCTACAAATAATAGCAAAAGATATGTGTGTGTGTGTGTGTGTGTGTGTGTGTGTGTGTGTGTGTGTGTGTGTGTGTGTGTGTGTGTGTGTGTGTGTGTGTGCGCGCCTATAAATTGATAGAATTTATTTCTACTATTTTATTATAATATGATAAGTTTTACTATGGTTCATTTATTTTAGGCTACAAATAATAGCAAAAGGCATTGTTTTCATTATTATTTTTTTCGACACCTTGTAGCTTTTCTCAATGAGTGGCAAATTCAAAATTTGAATTGTGAATTCCTTGACATTTTATAGAGTTTGAAATTTCAATATTAACACAATTTACCCCACTCTAATTTTAAAAATTCCATATACTACACTTTTTATATTTTCAAAATTTCTAACGTGGACTGTGCCGAAAAAATATTAAATACCCCAAAGAACTAGTTTTCAGGGTTTTCTATTTTTTAAGCCTTGCAGAACAACAACTAATGAAATCCAAGCAAGACGTAGATTGTAAGGTCAAATGTAAGAATCCTAGTCATTTTGGACAGGGAACAATCAAGAAGTAAGTATAATCTCGTTCATGGTTCAGCAAAAAGGGAACAATCAAGAAATAACAAAAAAGGTGCTAAAACACTGGGTAAGCAAAAGGGGTTATGGAAAAATAGTGCATATTGTTAGCTCGATGTAGTAGTTGATGGTTTGAACAACATCACCAAGCATGAAAAAATCTCAGATCTAAATAATGTATTTATAAAAAATGTATACTATACTAAATGTGCACTTTTTTTATTGCGGGCCTATACAGTCATTTTTGTCTTTAACCAGATTCTGTCCTTTTTAACCTCAGTCCATCCCTTCTTTTTCCTATAAAAATGCACTTAGAGACCTAGCTCTTCTTACCAATTCCTTTTGGTTGTTTTTTCAAACCGCTTTGTGAATAATAGTTAATGTATTTTTCACATTAGTCTAGTCCTTCTTTTCCCTACAAAAATGCAAACCACGTCCCATCTCTACTTATTGGTTCCTTATGATTATTTTGTCACACTGCCTGGTTCTTAAATAAAATAAGGAATATGTTGGGCCCCGCCAAAAGAAAATGTATTCCCCTTTCAGCTCTAGTTTTTATTTCATCTGAACGCTTTCAAGTTTTTGATGATATGTGTCTTTTTCACGTCAGTCTAGCCCTACTTTTCCTTACGAAAAATGTGATCCACAGCCCAACTCTGCTTATCGATTCAATCTGGTCTTTTTGTCAAACATCCTTATGAATACTAGTTCCTGTGTTTTTCACGTCAGCCCATCCCTTATTTTCCTTACAAAAACATGATTCATGGCCCAACACTTCTTACCGGTTCCTTCTAATTATTTTTTCACACCACCTTGAACTCTTAATGAAAATAAGGAATCGTTTGGGCCCCAACCAAATTAAATTTAATTCCTTTTCAGCTCTGGTTTTTGTTTCATTTGAACACTTTCAAGTTTTCACCAATCTTTGTCCCACTCTAGATTGTTTTTCCTGATAACGATGGCCAATTAACTCAAAATATTGTTTCGTTATTCATAACGTCTACCTTTTTTTCCTTTTAATATGATGATAAAAACAACCTGAGGTAAATATTTCATTCTACATTGTGTATATAGTTTCTGCTATAAAATTATATTAGGTTTTCAATTACGAGGTAATTTTTTGTACAATGGAAGTTTAAACATATTATATATACGCCTAAATTTTATCTATAAAATATTATAATCACTATATATTTAAATTTATATATTAAATATTTCAATCACTATGTATCTATGTGTGTTATTTGGGACAATATAATTAATTTTAATCAATATTATCAGTAGGCCATGTATTATTCATGGAAGATATAGTGTTTGCATATATATATTAATTTATTAGGGTTGCTATGGAAGGCCACATTATTATTAGTCTATCTAGAAGGTCAAAAACTAATATTGTTTGGATATTATTTGTCCTTAGGATTTTACAAAAACAACAAAGCTATTGGAAGATTGATGACCACTAAGGTATAGCTTAAAACCATATTTGTATCTTAGCAACCGCTATGAGCTTGCCACATCATATTATTTGGAACATAGTTGTCACTAGGATTTAAAAAAATAAAGAAATATATTGTGACTATAGTTCGCACTAGGTATTGTTGTAACTTATTATTTGGAGCTTAGTGGTCACTAGGGTTTCACAAAATAAAGAAATATATTGTAAGTCTAGTGTCCACTAGGTATTTTTTGTTAAATAAATAAAGATATTGTAAAGTTATACGTCGTCAAGACACTTCGACAACATATTATTTTAAAAAGGTTTCTACAAGATTTACCATTTTAAATGAATTTGATTTGGGATTAGTGACCACCATCCCTTACAACAATGTAACAATTTAACCTTTAAGTTCGTTAGGATTTAACACATAAGATTTGGGTCATAGAGGTCACAAGAATTTAACACATTAACATAAGATTCCAGGAGGCTAACATCCACTAGAATATGCATACTCATAATGTATGATATTTCAAGCTTAGTGGGCACTGGGTTATACCTCGAAAACATTTTTGGAGCTTAGGGATTGATCCTCAAGAATAGATATCATGAAGCTATATGCCATTAAGAGACTTTCGTAACATATAATTTAGAACATAGCGGTCGCGATGATTTAACACATAATATTTGGGGCATAGAGGTCACAATACTTTAACACTTTAAATTAATATTTCAGGAGGCTAGCACCCACTAGAATATGTGTACTCATAATGTTTGCAAGTTTTTGGCAGTATGCTTTAACAAATCATATTAAAATTGTTTGAGCTATATGTCATCTAGTTACTTCCACAATAGAATATTTTGAGCTTGGATGTCTCAAGAATTTAATAATGCGAAGTATAGAATTTTTAGGTTGATGCCTGCTATCTTATGATGCAACATATTATTGAAGATATGTTATCGCTAGGATTCAACTAAAAACATATCAGATATTACAAGCTTAGCGGCCATTAGGTTATCCCTCAAAAACATTTCTTGAGCTTAGAGATTGGTACTCAAGAAAAAATATCAAAAAATAAAGAAAGATATAGGACGTCTAGTGTCTTCTAGGTATTTCCGTAACATATTATTTGCACCTTAGCGGTCACTAGGATTTCAAAAATTAAACTAAAGTAGTATGAAATTAGCATCCTCTACATAGTACAAGAGCATAAGTTTAAAAAAATATTTCTACACAATTTAGCATTTTAAATGAAATTGATTTGAGCTAAGCGGTCACTAGCCTTTACAAGGATTTAACAATGTAAGCTGTCTATTTTTTATGATTTAACACATAAGATTTGGGTCATAAAGGTCACAAGAATTTAACACATTACCATAAGATTCCAGAAGGCTAGCATCTGCTAAAATATGTGTACTTATAATGTCTGAAAGTTATTGGCGGTATTCTTTAATAAATCAAATTAATAATTTTTGAGCTACACGACATCCAGTTACTTCCAGAATAGAATATTTTGAGCTTGTATGTCTCGAGCATTCAACAGGATGAAGTATGAAATTTTTACCTTGACGTCCACTATCTTATGTTGCAACATATTATTTATGATATTGTTTTTCTAGGATTCAACTAAAAACATGTCATATATTGCATGCTTGGTGGCCATTGGATTATGCATTGAAATCATTTTCTAGGTAAGACACTGCCGCAACATATTATTTGGAATGTAGTGGTCACTAAGATTTATGAAAATAAATAAAGGCATTGTGAATCTAGTGATCGCTAGGTATTACCACAACATATTATTTATACCTTAGAGTTCTTTATTATTTCACAAATTAAATTAAGGTATTATGAAATTAGTAGCCTCTGTGCACTACAAGAACATAATATTTAAAAAAATATTTCTACAGGATTTACCATTTAAAATGAAATTGATTTGAGATGAGTGGATGCTAGCCTTTACAAAGATGTAACAATTTCAAAAAAATTGAGGTTGGATATCTCTATCCTTTAACAAGAGGATGTATGAAAATTTAAGCTTGATGTCCACTATCTTTTGTTGCAACATATTATTTGAAGATATTCTATCGGTAGGATTCAGCAAAAAACATTTCAGATATTGCAAGCTTAGCGGTCACTAGGTTATGCGTAGAATTTTTTTCTGAGCTTAGAGATCGATACTCAAGAATCGATATAATGAATTTATACGCCGCTATGACATTGCAGAAACATATTATTTGGAGCTTAGCGGCCACTAGGATTTCTGAAAAAAACAAATATTGGAGTCTAGTGTCCACTAGGTATTGCCATGACATATTATTTGTACATTAACAATATTTAGGTTTTCATAAAATAAATTTAGTATGAAATTAGTGGCCTCTGTGTATTGCAACAACAAAATATTTTTAGAAATATTTCTACAAGATTTATCATTTTAAATGAAATTTATTTAAGCTTAGCGACTGCTAGCCTTTACAACGATGTAATAATTTAGGCTTAGCATTCGTTAGAGTTTAACACATAATATTTGGATCTTCGCAGTCACTAGGATTTCACACTTTTAATTAAGGTAGTATGAAATTAGTGGCATCTATGTAAAAACGTTACGCTTAACATTTGTTAGTATTTAAAGCATAATTTAGAGCAAAGCAGTTGAACGGGTTAGACACATTACATTAAGATTCTACATGGCTGGATTTTTTAGCAATACAACATCTAGGTTCTTCCACAATAGAATATTTTGTTCTTATATGTCTCAAAAATTTAACAAGACAAAGAGTGTAATTTTAAGCTTGACATCCGTAAGCTTAGTTTTCAACATATTATTTGAAGATATATTATCGCTAGGATATTATGAAATCTTAGGTTGTTAAGATACTGCCACATCATAATAATTGGAACTTTTATTAAAATAAAAAATGCATGTTTAGATAAGTATATCATTTGGAATATATACACGATCATTGCATCAATTATAACTATTCATCTATTAACATGTCATACATATCACAGTGTTTTCTCTCCTATCTCACATACTACAATTTATGATTCACTGTGGTTCTTCCTTAACTACGGGGTTGTTTTTGATCTGAGACCATGGGCATGGTTTCTTCCTTAACCATGGGTTGGTGTTGAACTGATCCCATGGGTACAATTGCTTCTTGGATTTATTTCCCTCTTTCGGAACCTGTTTTACCATCTCGTTGTCATGTATCCTCAAAATATTCTTTGTAAATCTTAGAATCTCTTTTTATCTTAGCCATATCTAGAATCATGTTTCTATATAGCACATCAGATTTGTCAAGCAAATCCTTTTGACTACCACATGCGTTTTTGGCAATTTCCTTCAGAATCTCTATTTTTTGTATTTTTTGCCTTATTTTAAAAATAATCTTAATGGCATCAAAAGTTTCTCCTTCGTTCTCCTCATCTATTATCCTTTGAAAATTAACCATGAATTGCTTAATGGATGTCATGAATTCTTCATTAAAAACCAGTGCATGGTTTCCTTTAAATATTTCCATGACGAAAGATTTTATGAAAACATGATTTCCTCTAGAAATGATGTCATCAAACTACAATGAAAGTTTTCTTTCCTGTTCATTCCATTCCCTTAGTCTTTGCTTTGTATAGTTAGCATATGTTTATTATATACCAATATCATCAATGGTCATAATTGTAGGGTCTTTAAAAATTCCTTTTTCAATGACTTGCCCCATATGTGTTAATGGGTTCTATAATGATGTCACTCCTGTAACAATTTTTTCAATTTTTTCCAAGCCCTCTTCTACCTCCTTCTTTGCATGGATTAAATTATTTATATTATTGTAAAATCCTTGCAATTCCTCTTCTTCATTAGAAACTATGATGGGAGCAACTGTGTACTTTAACTGAGTATTAAGCTCTATATTTCTAGCACGTACTCCCCTTACTACTTATATGACTACTTATGTTTTTGATCTTATAAAGGATTCCAGATCTTCCTTATATTGCACCACATGGGATCCTTTGACTTTCCTTTTCTTTGGAAGGGTGAAGAGGTGTTCTGAATTTTCATGCCAAAAGATGGCTTGTTGTGTTGACATCTTCTTTTTGGTTACCCTTTTCAAGGTTCTCCTCCTTTTATTGAATTCAATGATCAGTAAGGGATATTCTTGGGCCACCTAGTCTGAAGGTCATTTATAGGAAAGTATGAATTTCTCTACCCAATCATTTATCACTTTTTGTGAAGTGGAGGGATAAGATTGAGAGGATTGCATAGGGGCTTCAGTGGCTGGAGCTTTATTGGGTTCAGACAAGAATTCAAGGGCTTTGCTGGGTAGATCTTTATTTGGTTAGAAAATACTTCTTAAAACTTAGATATAGATTCATTTGATCGAGACAAGGGAGCACAAGGTTGTTGTGAATGTTTCAAATATAATTATTGCTTTCACTTCGAACCTCCTTTTTTATAATTGATCTTGGAGGTAGAAATTCCCCTGACTCCTTCATATTATATTGAAAAATCCTATCTTGTGTTTAGGTAATCCATACCTAGTCATTATCATCATGCACATAAAAATACAATATATTTAACTATCCTTTAAGGGAATTAAGGTGTTGGGAAACCCTATTCCATAGGTCATATTTCCTTAAAGGGTGTTTGGGGAGATGAAATTCATTTCTTTGGGCCAAGGAAGCCTTCGAATCGAGACACCTATTAAACATTCTACATCCCATAAATACTGGGAAGGAGAGATGTATTTTAAGATTATTCTCCTTACACTTTGAAAATGCCATTGAAAATATGATATGAAACCTCTTGTACTGCCAATTTCTTTGGCACATAATATGGAAACTTAAAGAGAGGTTTAAGGAACCCCTCAATCATGATAACCATTTATTCTAGATAGAAGAATATGTCCCCATTTTCATTATGGAAGTGAGGATGACATCAAATATTTTCAGTGACGTCATTTCATGTAATTTTTGGTAGAGAGAAGGATATAAATAAATGCATATATCTTGAATATACAATATGAAATGATAGGCATACAAGTCTGAATATTGCTCATTTACCCTCAAAGGGATTAAAGGAGACCAGAATTGATAGAAATCTAGTCAATTGAGTAAACCAATGAAAACATTAAGAAGAGAGGAAGCTATGTAAAATCATTTCCCATGGTCAACAAAATGATTTCTTTGTGTCATTAAATTGGAACAGAGCACCTAACCTAAGGAGGGAATATTTTCTTCATCAATAATAAAAGAAAGTAACAGGATCAAGGAAACATCCACCTTAGAGATTGTCAGATTTCCATATAGCCTATTCATGAGTGTCACGCCAATGTGGAATCTTGGTCTAAACCTTTTAATAAGTATTTAAGAGAGCTTAAAATCCTCCATATTATTCATTAGGTCAAATGCCCAACTCTGCAAAACATCTCTTACTCTCCTTTTGGCCATCCAGGACTCGACAGTGTCTGATTTGTACAAGAAGTACGACTCTCGAAGTTTATAATAACTTTTATAGGCATTCCTAGCAAACAAACCTATTCTCTTTTTCCCTGATTTAGAATTTAATGAAAAATCCCTAGACTTGGCATGAAATAGATATGAATTGAATAAATAGGGAAATGGAAGAACCTATGGTTTAACAACAATTAAATGGAGGCCAGCACTTTTTATCGCCCTTATGTCTCAGAACCATAGCAATTTCTCTTCCAGTAAACCCGTTATATCTACCGCATCAACATCAACACTTTCATTATGAATTACGAAAAATAGAGCTGAGTAATGCTCAAATTCTTCATCTAAGGCTACTGGATTGAACATGATATCTCTTATTAAATTTTTCATTATCATTGGAATATCATAAAGTATCTACCATCGCCATTACCATCTCTCTCGGCATGTTGAAAAATTTAAGGGCCACAAATGTTGCATACATCATTAAGAGAAGAAAATTATGAGACAAATGACATAATTTATTTTACGGTAACATTCATATGCCCCTTATAAAAAATATTACATAAGATAAGAAAAGAAATTTTGAATAAGTGGAATACATGTTGATCTTAGTGGTCATCAGAGTTAGGAATTACTAAATATTCAAATCTTAACAGTCACTAGGAAATATTCACAGACTTATTATTAATGTAATGAGCAAAGCATGGTTGTACATGCACCACTGAGGGTTCAATATATACGTAGTTTTAGTTGTGGTGTTCACTAGGCATCACGGTAGTAAAAAATTGATGCAAAGATCTAAGTCTGTCAATAAAAACACTCTTGAGGCTTCAATACTTACATAGTTTAGATGCTAACAATCATTAATCTCAGAAACTATGTTAAATTGTTCATGACATTTAACACGCAACAAAAAATGTTAACAATTGTCAAAACCCCTAAAATTTTGCAATGATTAAGGTGATCACTAAAAATTTTGTGAACCCTAAATTCCTATCTGTCGGCAGCGTCCATCAGAATGGAAATGTGTGGTTTCAAAACTAGGGATGTATTAAAAAATAAGACAGAGGGAGCCATGATAGTAGTTCTCTTGATTATTCTCATGGTTTTGATGGCTCTATCCTACGACTGGAGGAAGGATTTCACCACAGAAATGCTCTCCTTACTGTGTAGAATAGAAGCACAATCCTACAAAATGGTAATGATGTCCTTGGATAATTTAAAAATGGCGGATCTACTTCCAAGACCATTGGCTACATAGATATATCCAGCTCGCTCCAGGGTCTCAACGGAAATATTGGAAGTGTCAATACTAGTAACTGCAGGCTGCAAGAGACTTACCCTAATCAAAATAGGAAAATCAAATTTGAACACACAATAACCTCTGGTGGAGATAAACCTCCTAGTGCAAATAGGAAATCTGAGGGCATTAACGGTGGAGACAATGAAAACAAATATCCAGCTTCCCGGTTTATAGAAAATGGAGATCAAACCCATGCTCATTTCAAATCGGTTATATGTGGATCTGATGATGGAGAGAAAGAAAAAGGGGTCAGCCAAAATCAGGGAAAACAAAACAGTGCTAATAGGTCTAGATCTTATGCTTTAGTAGTATCTAAATAGAAGAAGAATGCCAGAAATGAGTTCTTAAAACCCTCCTAGGAGGTCCCAACACTGAAAATTGATGAAGATTTACTTCTAAAGGTTCTTAAAGAGGAGGAAAATCTCTCCCAGTTGAGTCTCATATGCAGATTTCACAAATTTTGGCCTAAACTTTCTCAGCTCCATGATTGGATAGCCTAGAGGTGGAGAGAAAGGATACAAGGTAAGATTGAGCTTTATCCTTGTGCTAAAGCTTATTTCATTATTGTCTTTGAAACCCCTAAAGATAGGGATTTAATTTTTAGCCAACATTGGGTTTGGGGAGAACACGGGCTTATGTCCAAACCATGGTATCCATCTTTCGACCCTTTAAAAGAGTCTCTTGATACCTACCCGATTTTGGTTCACTTACCAAGACTCCCACTATAGCTATGGAATAGATCTTATCTCATTGCTATAGGAGATACTCTAGGCTCATGTGTGGCAGTTGATGATAAGACCTCCATTCAAACCCATACTACTTATGCTCGAATCCTGGTTGATCTCGATACCTCCAAACCCTTACCAGAAGAAATCATTCTATAGATTGGTGAAAGGCTCTAGGTGCAGAGGATAGACTATGAGAAAATTGCCTTCAGATGTCGACGTTACTTCTAAACTGGTCATGTTACAGACGATTGTGAAAATTCCAAATGAAATAACAAAACTACCTGGTGGAAGGATTATCTAGCTGAACATCTTACAATTGACTCAGATCCAGTTGAGGAATCTAGTGCCCCTTGCAAGTTGAATCACCTGACATGGATGGTTCGCAGATCAATACAGAGAAGCTACCTCCAAAATATTCTCTTAAGAGTGCTGATTCAATGATTAAGGATGCTTTAACCCCCCCTATGGGTCACATCCTTATCAAATCCATTGCAGTTTTTCTTTCGATTGCAGTGGATGCAGCAAATCTGGAATTGATAGGTAAACCAAATCTAAATCTCCAAAAATATTAGACAAGGTATGATTCTTTTCCTTTTGGGTGTTATTATTGCTACATCTAGGCAAATGGCCTGCTGCACAGTTGCTGGGAAGCTGTGTAGATGTTAAGTAGTTGTTTATTAGTTTTTTTGTAGCAGTTTGTTTGCTTTTGCTGGTTTTAATCTTGGTAGATTATTTTCTGTTGTTGGGATTTTTTGGGTAAAATATGGCTTTTGAGCACTGTTGTACAAGGGTATAGTCCCTTTCAAAAAACTATTTACGAAAGAAAAAAAACATATTTTGGAAGGAACATTCTTTTTCTGACAACCATACACATTGTGTAAATAACATGAAAGGAAAGTTTGAAAACATAGATGTTAGTGAGAGTGAAGATTTAAGTTGACATATGAATGGGCATTTTTAACATTACTTATTATTAATTAACACCAATTGAATGGACTAGCGTAAAGGCCAATAATAATGGGACAAGCGGTTGCTAAGCATAATTTGTTAAAGAAAAAAAATAGTTGTCCCATAACACATTTTGAAATGAATAACGTAGGACCCTCAAATACCTAACTATTTTTATTTAAAATCAAGCATTGGATTATGCCATAATTCACTTATGTTTGTATAAAAAAATGACTCGCAGCCATGAAACTCCATTACTAATTGAAAGTAATGACTTAAACAACACTATGATTTTCCAGTTCTTAATTTAAGAAGAGATATAATTTCATTACCTCTATTCATAGCAATCACTGGCTATATAGATTTAGAATGATTATAATTGTCAATAACTATAATTGTATCAAGTTAGCCACACATTACCTAGTAGAGCCAATTATTGCACTAATTTCCATTGAAAGGGATGAAGGCTTTCTCTTCATATCAAAGAAAATGCTTAGCGACCACTAAGCTCCATTAATTTTCTAGCTTAGCGACCGCTGATCTCTTATCATTAACATTTTATATTGTAATAACTATCTTTTCAATTGTGGATCACTCAATTTAGAAACTATGCAAAAAAAAAATTGACAATTCACACGTAACATATTTTGGAAGGATTATACATTGTATGAAAGACATCCAAATTGCGTAGATCTAAGTCTGATCTAATTCTGTCAATTGAAGCAATCTTGAGGCTTCAGGACTTACGTACTTTAGATCCTATTAATGGCTACATTAAGCCATAATGAAATATTTAGACATTTGTCATATCTATGTATTATGCACCAGACAACTATTATAAGTATGAGAAAAATTTCTCTAATCTTTGAACCAGTGGGGTGTCAAGATATACACTGTGTTGATCTTAGCGGTCACTAGCTTCAACCACAACAAATTATTTAGAGATTACCTATATCTAGGCTTATTATTTCAAATCCCAACTATTATTGGGATGAGTAAGATAATGCCAATCCTTACACTACTACAGGGAACAGACACAAGTATTATGATCTTAGCGTTGTTAGCGTTCATTGCAACATATTTTTTAGAGCTTAATGGTTTATAAGAAAAATTAACAAATAAATACATACTTCTTATTGTACCTGTTACTACAATCATCCATAACAATATACTTATATCTTAGCGGTTGTTAGGCATCATTAATAAGAAAATTTTTGTTGCATTAACAAGAAAATATATAAATCTTAATAGTCAATAACATACACCTCAAAAAAATATTTAGAGATTACGGTTAGCAAAACACCATTCAATGTACATCTATCATTGACTTAATAATTTTTTTGTATTACATGTATATGTAAGGGATCAACATTTAATTATGTCTAATTAGTTTAATTTGTTGGTGCTCAGATTTGTCTCACCCGATTTTTCATTGAAAATCTCTCAGTTTATAGCCTCTGTTACCTTTTATCTCCCCATGTTATGTTTGAAAGGACTATGTCTTCTTTCTGTTACCGTAATCAATCTATTCCTAGGCTGAGAATCACTTATTGATCCATAGTTTTTTCCTCATTTCTCTATTCATCTAAAAAGTCTTTACACTAGGTATAAAACTTGGGTTGTCCCCTTCTTTCCATTTTCCATAGTCAGGAATTGTTGTCCCTGTTGTTTTTGTCCTAAATACCTGAAGAAAAATGAATGGATATATCTTGGAGGAGTACGTTTAAGAATTGTAACATTTCTAGATCCTCTTTCCTTGAGGAAATTTTCATCTTAGGGCTCAAAAAATTGTTTTCCTCCATTTTACGGTTTGACGGGTGAGTTTTCCCTGTCAAATTTTAAATCTTTAACATCTATGGAAATGTGGACCCTTTTGGTTGGATGCAGCTCAACGGGGCACTCTAAAAATTATATGGATCACCTTGACCTTAAAATTTTCCACGTGGAGGAGTGACGCTCATTTGAAAGTTTGCTTTTTGGTTTGGCCTTGGAGTTGCATCGGTAGGACATGTGGAGGATTTTGCTGCTTTACCCAAACTTAGACAAATTTTTATGCATCCAGTAGAGTTTGGCGGGACAAGGACATGTGGTGAGCCCACGCTCATTTAGATTCTCTACTCTTGGGCACCGTTTTGAAATTATGCCATGAAGACACGTGGAGGTTTCCATCAGGTCTTCCCATACTTAGACTTTACAAAAAGGTTTTAAGAGGCCTGGGACACGTGGAGGGACCGCACATGTTTGGGGACCGTCCCTTGAGTTTTATTTCAAAGAAGTGCCAGGAGGACACTTGGAAGCTTCTGCTTGCTTTTCCTTTTGCTTGGACTTTTCAACTGCCAAAGGAGATTGCCTCGGACCTTGACACATAGAACCTTCCATTGAGCTTTCAACTTTTAAACAAATTTTGCCGGGCTAGGACATGTGATGAGCCCAAGCTCATTCGGGGTCTCAACTTTTGGGGACCAACTCAATATGCCATTGAGACGCGTGGCAGTTTGAAAATTTAAAGGGGTGGCGAAGCGGGTCATCGGGGGCAACTTGGATTTTTTGCCTCTTGCCATCAAAAGGGTTAAAATCATCAAAATGGCCCGCAAGCCCAACAAAGGATAAGTCAAAATTTTATGTGAAGGTCAACGGTGGAGGTTCGGACTTTCGGAAGAAATTTATAAAATTTTTCATTTGTGAAAAAAGGGGTCAAAGTAAATAAATGGAGCGTACTTCCATTTGGACCCGCCTTAGGACACAAGTCCAGCGCATTTTTTAAAGGTGGAGGGGCAGAGAAAAATGAGAAATATTACATTTTTAGCAAAAATTTGTAAAAGGAAAAAAGGAACCCCCAGACCCATTTTAAATTGGATCTCCCACGTGGACAACCCAAATTCAAAATACAAATCGATGGTAGTTGTGCATCTGTATCTTATTTTTCCACCATTTTCACTCCAAAGCTCCTTGAGATGCGAGTCTTCATGATTTCTTGAATCTACTACATGCCAAATAGAGAGGGGGAGTTAATTTCATATCTAAATTTGGTGAGGAAGATTCACAAACATCTTTTACTACTAAGACATGATTTTTCTATCAGGTTGGATATGATTTTCTAGTTTTCCCTTCCTTAGCACACAAAGGACCAAATTTGACAGATTTGGGGCGGAAGTAGTTAGCGCATAAGAGGAAGAGTGATCTACCAGGTGAAATAATTGAATTATGAGATATTTGAAGAAACCTACCTCCTTGATCGCTTGACAACTTTTACAAATCTGATTCTGGAAATAGCGATCGAGATCATAGCGAGCACTGGTACATTGAATGTTTCTACATTTTTGGGGGAAAAATCTATTGTAAAAATGTTATAAATTGCATGAATTTTTTGTGCAAATGGTTGGAGTGTTAGAGGTCGAGACTGATTTCTCTAAGAGAAAAGCTTGATAGAGTCCATTTTTTTAAGAAACCATCTGAAGAACCTTGTTTATCTCCTTGTGTTAAATTTGGTCATGTCAAGGTGGTTACGAGTGTACAACCATTGACAAGCTCTGAGAGTGTTCTAGAAACTTTCCCCTGGTGATAAATTTAATTAAACTTAAGTTAATCTATGTTATTTTTGGGCAAAATTTGTGTTTTCTTCATTTCTAAATGTCTGCAAGTAGTTTCTCTTGTTCCCGTTGCAATCTTACATTGAAATATTTTTGAATCACACAAGATCTTATCCTTGTGATAGTTTGGTTGTATTTGCAATTTCATTTATCAGAAGAGATTTCATTTGATAGTGAAATAAAAAAATTCAAAATCAATGTGACTCCTAGCATGACTATAAGATTATTTTTTAGCCTTTGAGGATATCTTAGGTGTGATGAAATAGAAATTGAGAATGTTTAGTTAAGTTTTCCAATTTGAGCCTTCATTTTGGATCCTTGAAGTTTGTGTGAAAAGTGCTGATCTAGGCCTCCATTGAAGCACATATTCTGGTTAAAGGAACATCATATCTACCCTGAAGCATTCTATTGTTCAAGCTCTCCATTTTTTGTAAAAAAACCTCAAGGATCTGGCAAATCAAGTTCATCCTGCTTCACCTCCCAAAAAAATACATTTGAAAGAACTAATCTTACCCATACTACCCCTATTTTTCCTATGTATAAAAATTCATAGTTTCTATTACCAAAACATGCAGAAACAATCAGATCTTCATTGTCTTTAGTGTCCTGAAGCTTTCTTAGAAAATATCTCCATTATCTAGAGTGACGACTCGTGAGAGTTAGGGTTTGTGGCATTGATTATATTTTCTTCAAGGTCTCCTTAACAACTTCACAACGAAGGGTATCTCCATCTCGTCCACAAATAGTAGGCTACAAAAGGGTCCTCTCACCCTTATTGAAAGGCACAACCATAAAGTAGTGAGGATAGGTCAATTCCTCTTGAGGGTGCTACCCCTTTCTCCATGTTCTGAGTGACAAAGAAAAATCTTCATTTCATCCCTAGCTACAAAATGACACATTACATGCTCTTCTTATCTCTAAGCTTCCTGCCAATCTTGTGATGTTGCTCAGTCTTTGAGGGAGAATTAATTTAGGTAAAAACATAATGAAGGATCACATATATGTCTCATTACTAGACATATTCAAATACATACTATTAATGGAATGACTGAAGCACTACTATACAAGCACCACTGAGGGGTTAATATATAGATTTCTTTAACCATGACGTTCTCTAGGCGTCACTCTAGTAAAAAATATTAATGCAATGAGCAAAATATGTCAATACAAGCACTCTTGAGGATTCAAGTCTTAAGTAGTCTAGATCCTAGAGGTCGCTAAGTTGATCAATAGAGAAATATTTAGAGATTGGTCGTTTCCATGATTTTATTCACGGGAAAATTATTATTACAATGATAAAAAATTCTACATTATTGGAACTAGTACGGGATCAAGATATACATAGTGTTGATCGTAGCGGTCTCTATGTTCATCCACAATAACTTATTAAAACCTTCTTTGTATCTAGGCTTATTTAAAAGAACAATAGTTATTGTAATAAAAAAAATGCAAATCCGATCACTATTTAGGGGTTCAAAAATAACTACTTCTTATCCTAGCGGTCTCTAGGGTCAGCCACAACATATTTTTTGGAACTTAACATTATATGGGAATTATTAACAAATAAATATGTACTTCTTATCCTTCTTATTACTACAATCATCCCCAAGGATATACCTATAGCTTAACAATCATTAGGCCTCATTAATAGGAAAAAATTTAATGCATTAACAAGAAACTATATAGATCTTAGTGGTCAATAACATCCACCTGGATCAAATATTTTGAACTTAGTGTTAGGAAAACAACATTCAATGGACATCTCTTGAATTAATTATAATTTTATAATCTCCTAGGTCATTAAATTTCACAATGAGGAGTCAACACTTATGAAATTCTATTCCTAGCGGTCTCTAAGGTTAGACAAAATAGAAATTTAGAAGCTTAGTGGTCATTATGATCAACATCGACAAAATATTTTGAACTTAGTGTTCGCAAGGAATCATTCACTAGACATCTATTATTGAACTCAGAAAAGAGTTACATTACATATTTTCTTCAGGGGTCAAACATATTTTTATATCTCATTAGTTTGTTCCACGAATTTGTTTGAGCTAAGTGCTACACTAGATACCCTTGTGAGGGATCAAGCCTTAACTAGTTCTCATACTATTTACTATAATTTATTGAAAGGATGATCAAAATTACACATTTCAATTATAAATGAAATCTCAAAAGAGATGGTGATCTATAATTAGTTTTATAATGAAGTCTCAAAGGCCATGGTATAATTCTAATAAATATAATGAACACGCTCTTTGTAGTGTTAGTATGAAAATACAAACTCCGAACCCTATGTATAATCTCCCTAGTTATTAAACCTCATAATTTCTCATGATATCACATCTCCCTATTTCCATATGCATGTTGTCATATTAAGAAAGAAAAGCTATGACATCTTAAAATTTTTACTGTTGATATATCATTAGCTAATTTAACTAAAATAACCAAAGCATGTAATTTTAATCTATAAGTGTTGTATATGTCTTTGTAGAACTATCAATTAAGTGGAATATTATTTGGAATCTTGTTTAGCCTCACTTCTCAAATAGTAGGTTTTACAATTCCTCAATTCATTTATTTTCAAAGAGGAACGTACATAGACAGAAATATTTGCATTTTCGCTTTGGAAATCACATATATGTTTTTAAAAAAAAATATTTCCAACAATTTCCTTATGTAATCACACAATTACTGTAAACAAGAAAACACTTATTTGTGTTACTATTACTATTTCATCTACTGGAAGTTACTATCATTATTTCATTACTAAAATTTAATTGAAAATGAAATGTCTATAGAAACAGGCCGCTAACGGTCCAAAAGCCCTAAATGATTAACATCCCTAACTGAGAAAAATCTATTTTCCTCATCCTTTTTAGAAACACCTGTTTTTTTCACTTCCTGTAACCATTGATGTCCATCTCAGGTATTTTATGAATCATTTCTCACTCCTCTTACAAAAAAATACCCATAACATGTTTTACGTTGCTCACAATCAAGGTACACACATATTTAGAAAATCATTTAGGGATCAGAAAAAATAATGACAAAACGATTTCAAACCCTATTAGTTGAGAAGTGTTTGTCAAAGAGCGTTAAAGAATAGACATATATGACTAATGGAAGTATTAAAATCAGGGTTTTGTTGAAAAGGCTACATAATATTCTACATACATATAATTTCAAAAATTAGGAAGGAGAAAAGGTGAGAATGTATACCAATTATTGACGCCTTCATGAAAACAAACAATGCTCATAATATTACCAATTGAACCGTGATCTGATTTTCCAATGAATTATTACGCTTACAGAGTTTTTCCGTTATGCAAATGTTCTCACACGAACCTTCAAAAATTTAAGTTTCCTTAAAATATACTAATGAATGAAAGAGAATCTATAATTTATATGGAACAGACAATTCAAACAACCAATTTCTTTGGGACACAAATTACAAAAGACACACGGCTGCCATTAATTTTCTTTATACTTAATAACTAATTAATGGATATCAAATGGAGCACATATTTTGAAAATCATGAAAACTTTACTTTGTTTGGTTAATGGTGAATTAATTTTAGGGGAACAACTATATTAACCATATATGCCACATGCAAAAATTATCAATATTAAAAACAATATCATCAAAAGAACAACATGCTCAATGTCAATGTTATCATCATTAAATTACATAGTGAGTATATAAGTACTCCATACAATTAATATGCTAAAAATTATATGTGGTTTAATTGATGTCTCACGTATTGAATTATCATATTTCAAATATCGCACGAATGTTATATTATTCAGTTTAATGGCACTCAATTTTTTTTAAACGATTTTAACCAAAGCTATGTATCGGAAGGATAGGTGAACCCACCCTTACAAACAAAAACCGAACCGAAACCCAAAAAACCAAAAATAAAAGGCCCCAAAAAATGGCCTAAATGAAGAAGAATGAAACACCAATGAAAAAAGAACAAGACACCGAGAGCACAAGACAACAAAACCAAAAATACCAAAAAGGAAGAAGAATTACTCCTCATCTGAAAGAACCACCACCCTTGGTAATGGAGACCCACACACTACCCCACTCACAACTTTATGCATCGCATCTAACACAAAACCCCTACCTCCCTCCACATCTCAACCACCGCTGCCACAAACACCGCCAATCACTATTTGGCCTTACCTAACAGATGAAGAAATCCACCCTAACATTTTCCCAAAACTCATTGAGGTGGTCAATGGCTGATTCTATAGGAAAATGAGTATTAAAGAGATCTAGAGGTGGAATTTTTATAAAGTATGACCACCATGTCAGAAAAAAACATGAATAGCCTCAGAATGCAGGAGAAGCTCCCTATACTGCTAAATGATCCAATCAACCTTGTGCCCTGAGCAAGTTTCCTATTCATCCACCTCCTTGACCCAAATCAGAGGGCCAGGGATACTACACTGGTCCAATTCAACTCACAAATTAATGTGATGAATAGGGTAAATTAAGAATTCTATGGTTTCCACAACATCCATCTTGACCAAATGGAGTAAAAGGCAATTAAAAATGAAAGCTTATGTGATTTCTGAGTTGAGTCTGGCCCTGTTAGTATCCTGCATGTAAGAATCACCCAACACACAATATATATCCTCAACCTCGAGCACTAAAACATAGTGGAACACTTCTTGAATCCTCCTTCATAAGATGGATGAAATAAAAACCATTTCCCTTCTCTCCCTATGCAAAGTGATAAATGGAAACCCCAGAAAGACCATACTCGCACACAACAAAAAACTCAATCAATTTGAAATGAAAAGAAAGAAAAGATAATGTCCAAAAAATAAAGAGTGTTGCACATGGCACCATTAATTCAAAATTATCAACATTATCAACAAAATAACACCATTCTCATTGACAATATTATTGTCTATAAATTACATAGAGAGTATGTAAATATTCCATACTTGAACTATACTACCAGTGATATGTGGTTCAATTTATGTATCGCATATAGAATCATCATATTTTCGTCAACAAAAATATACATATTTACCAACATCGTTTCAAAATTGTTTTGTTACAGAAATAGTATCTTTGGATGTGTGTGTCAATGATATTTGTGGCACCCATGATGTTGATCGTTGACATTTTTCAGAAATAAAAAAGTAAGAATACAAAATAGAGAAGTATTACTTGACAACAATGCATGAATTTTTTTCTTTTAAGATGGAATGAGTGATGCAATACTATATTACTTAGGTTAAAAAACAATAATTTACCTGGGTAAAAAGAATGATGACTTGAAGTTGTACATCCAATATTTTCTCCATTATCTTTCTCTCTTGTTCACTTATTTCACGCTCATGTCGAAGCCTTCCCTTCTTAATTTCATTCAATTTTTGACACAATAGATGCATGCTATTTTTTATTAACTCTTTAAAATATCCATAAGAGTTTATTTTTCTCTTCACATATTTTCTACGAGGGGATTCTATCTTTTCTCCTTCCAAATTTTCAATGTTGATGGAAGGGATTTCTAATTTCCCTCTCCTGTCTTTTTCAGAAGTAGAAGTGGTTGTTGTTAACCAAATTTTCTACCATGAAAAAATTGGATAACTTACAAGTGGTATTATGGGGCCCACTATACAACATTAATGGGAAATTCAATGTTCATACATTTTTTCATGTCCTAGGGTGATCCATCAATTAGAAGGGGTTGAGAAAGGTTAAAATTTTACCTTTAGGTTCTGATCGACTGGTCGAGCTCATGACCGAGCTACTCCATTTTCCACCGATCTGACTTGAAGAGAGAACAAGTTGTTTCATGGGTAGCATCAAGCTAAGTGAGAAATGTTTCGGTACCAAAGTTTTAATGGATTCGCCAATCCATGCAATATGAGAACTAATCCCTTCACTTGTTGATTAAGCCAATATATTTAAACCATACAACAAGATCTATTAAGCACCGAGCTCACCTGGATCATGAATCAAGTGACATTGAGAATCAAGCTAAGGGACCATGCCAAGGAGTGAGTCCTTAAAAATTGCCAAGTTGTTTTTATTATGAACCGGGTTATGTAGTTGTGAAGGAATATTGAATTCATGTTGATTGAGGTTGAGTCGTTTACATAAAGAATTGGCCACTTCGAAGAGAATGGATGGGGATCAATTCATAATTGATTTTTCATTATAAAAGAATCAATTTTTAAGGAGCCAAGTCACGGGCTATCCGGTTGCAAGAAGAGCGAGCTTGAGTTGGTTTGAGCAATAAAGAAGGGAAACACTAAATGGGCAGTCGAGTTTTTCCATATATCACTGAGCCATCGAACAAGTTGAAGGATTTTGTGGAGAAATCAGAAGTGGGCAAGCCAGGTGGCTCAAGGAACATGTGGGCCTAAAAAGACCAAAATTCCCACAGATAGGGTTGTCTGGAAAATTTCGGGGTCAACAACCCTCTTGGCCCAGTGAATGCAGAAAAAAATGCTATGCGAGTGAGAAAGAGGATGGAGTATCATGTTGTGGACAATGTGGATGAACGAGACCCAAGTGGCCCATGGGATGTGGGTGCAGCCTGAACCTGAAATCACCGAAATACCCGCGGGGAAGTTGAACGCGAAGAAGTTAGTGGTCAATGGCCCACGCGGCCCAGTCAACGATGGCGATGGAAGCTTGATGCGGGCAAGGTAGATTTGGATAACACTGACGACACAAGACATGAGAAGTAAATTTCTCCACGAGCTGATGTGGCCCGATAACAGATTGATCGAAGATACTCAGTGCATCAAATTTAATGGGGTGAGCACTTGACATAGAGGGTGGAGTTCACTTGGCATGTCAGATTTGGTGGCAATAAAGGGTAAGGGCAAGCTCATATGAGCTTCCCAGGTATAACACAATATTTTGAATAAAAACCTCCTTCCTTTCAGTTTAAGAAAATTAAAATAGAGTGGTGGGGCAAAATACTAAAATTTCAATCATTTCAAAAGTGAAGCAAGCCTGACAAAACTCAAAATAGGTGCTCAGATTCAGAACGTAATAACTTTTACAATTTCTAACGGATTTTCACAAAATTGGTCTCGTTGGAATTGTGATTCCAATACTGATGCATAAAAATAATAAATGTAGGAATTGATGAAATTTTAATGGTGATTTTTAATGAAAAATACCCCATCTCTATTTTTTGGTTGGAAGGTGGTTAAGAGAGCATTCAATAAGCATAGGAAATCCCTCTTTCACTGCTACAAGTTATTAGGTACCTTGAGATTGCTTCTACAGGTCCAAAATCACTAACAAAACTCATTTGTCCTAACTTGTAATTATTGGGAAAGTGGATTTTAGGATTTTCATTCCCCCTCTCTCTCTCTTATCAAAATTCTATAAATTACAGTGTTGGACCCATTGTAAAGGAGGATAGTTTGAGTAGCAAAACTCTGTCATTTTTGGTTTTGTGAAACCAATGTGCTACATGCCCTTATAGTGGACTCCTTGCATGGTGATCCAAGCCTTTATTTTGTAATATATTAAACTGTGCATATCAATGAAGCATTAGATGCAAGTTGTGGATGTATCTTCCCTTGTTGTTTTTGTTTGCATTATTCTTTCATCTTCAACCTCATTAAAAATATATTGTGTTTTCTTTATGCTCTCGTAGGTATTCATTATCATTGTGTGTGTATGAAATATTTTTGTGAATGTAGTTCCTAGACTATGGAGAACTATTATCACCCCCTCTAGTATGTACTTTGCTTCCATTTTTCACTCATTGGAAAGCTATTCTCAGTCCCTTCTTTTAGTGCATCACCTCTCTAGTATAGTTTTCCTTCATTTACATGATATTTCTCTCTCCCTGGCCCCTTGACAATTGTAGGATAGAGATAGTCAGTAGATTCATCTCAGTAAATTTATTTTCCACTAAGATTAGGAAGACTATCACAAGTAGCTTTCTCTGGAGGTCTATCACAAGTAGCAAGTTCCACAACTTAGAGAAAGTACCCATGTTACCCAATCACACCGTGATCTCAAGCACAAAAACTTGTGCACATCAGAGGGTGATATGATTCGGTGATAACAGTTGTATTAACCCTCTCTTTTGCATTAAAACCAATAACCTTGTGTTTTTTCTGTATAATGTGATCTATATCTTCATAAAAATTCCATCTTAACTATGTTGGTGATGTTTTGTTTTCCAATTGTTTCTCCTTCTCGAGGGGTTTATTCAACCTGTTTTTCTTGTATTTACATTGCTTCCGAGTGAATTTTTTTACATAAAATTTATTCAAATCATTTTCTATATTATCCCAATGTTTCTTTCTGAGATATCCACAATTTAAATGTTCATACACATCTTCATATTTTTAAATAAACGTTTTCATATCAGATGTTTACCATAACTCTTCTTTGTGTTCTTTCATTAGCTCCTCTTTATTTCTATCTCTTTCATATGGATGGGTAATTGAAAATGTTTCTTCTAATCTTGAATCATCAACATTATATGGAGAATTTAAATCCATTTTTGAATGTAGAATTCAAGGACCTAATTTTTGTGTGCCACTTGTATTCACTTGGAAATTTGAGACACTATTTCCATCTAAGTTTTGCACGCAGAAGGCCTTTACACGGAGGTTTCTTAGTTGTGTTGAAAAAACCATATTATCTGCATAGTTTCTTGGAGTAGATTTGAAAACTTGTGATTCAAAATGCGAAAACAAGGAAAATGGTGATATTCCCATATCCTACAAAATTATTAGTTACCATAAAAATCACAAATGAAACAATTTACTTACTCCATCTTTTATCTAAACTTAATTTCACTTTCCATTTTCTAAAAATAAATATACAAGGGGTCATATGCTCTTTAAAATTACAGAATCAAAACATGTGGAGAACCATTGAAAATTGGTTAATTACCTACAAACAAATGCAATATTTATAATAACTGTGAAATGGGTTTATAAACTGAAATTCTTCAAAATAAAATAGCAATGCTTTACCTCATTTAATTTTCGGTAACTCTGTTCTTCCCCCATTTGTGTTTGTGATCCTTGTTTTGGTGTGGTCTCCTTCGAAATGAGTATACATTTTTCCATTTTATTACGTTAAATAAAGATGTTAATAGAGGTTTTGTTGATTAAAATTTAAAATTTTACCACTTAATATTAAATGTAGTATGAAAAAATAAAAACATACTCTCAAGTGGCGGATTTTACATTATGCAGTTTAATGGCCATTTAATGTTTAGGAAAGTGCAATATTAATTATATAAAATTTGACCTTATAAAAAAGTGTGATTGTTATTGTATTATAAAATATTACACTATGAGGTTTATGGATACAATTGTACACATGAGCGCAATCTAAAATCAAGGTACCATTTTTATAACATAATTTTTAATGTATGAAAACTACATTTCGACATTGTTTGAGACTTAATTTAAAATTTTAATTGAAATTAAGTCTTTAATATTAGGAATTATTAATAAAAAACTATGTAGCTTGTGTTACTTCTACTCAAGATTATATACAATTATTAAAAAACAAAGATATAAAGATCTTAAAAGTAATTAAATACACAAATTTAAAACAAAGCATATACCACCAGCATTAATAAAATAAAGTCTAAATTATTAAAATTAAATTTAAATATTGTTAAAATATTATGTAGGATATAAAAAGCTTAGAAATAATTAATACACATAATTGAATAAAAGCATATACCACCATCGTTATTCAAATAAAGACTAAAACTTGAACTCTATGCCATAAAATAAGCATAGCTTTACAATTAGAGAATTAAATACACAAACGATTTAATTCGACACAATATTAATGGACCTAAATATAAGGCCAAGTGTGAATCTGCACTTCATCTTGAAAATGCATGTATGTTATCAGACAAGGGATCACACTTCGACATGCAAGGGATCTCACTTTTACATGTAAGGGATCACACTCTAACATGTGAGTTATCACACTTTGACATTAGAGTTATCGCACTTCGTCGTGCAAGGAATCACTCTTCGATGTGTAAGGGATAAGACTTAGTCATGCGAGGAATCAAACTTGGTGGATGTACGAGGCCATGACTATTTCGTTCTATGATCAGCTATCACTATCACATCCAAGTGTGATTTTTTGAACATGGAATTGCACCCAATCGCACATTGAAGTGTGATCACCAACTTTTGGCATCCTATTCTAGTCAATATTTTAATTTTAGCATGTAAAAAAAAAATTACGTCATAACAGCTGCTAGGCTATACAACTATTGAAATTCATAGGGGAAAGAAGCCAATGACTATGAGTGATAATGTGTAGTATAATAGCAATAGTTGTAAAAATCAAAGTCAACATTTATAACTTGTATACTAAGAACTTAGAAAAAAGGTAGTCAATAAGACAAGTAAAATCAAGTCACATGTACAAAGCAGCCAATAAAAAGGTGACACATTAGCTATTCTGAAGCTAATATTAGTTTCTTTGTGCTAAAAAGTACCTATTTTTAATCACTTAGAAATACCTTTTCAACAAAATTTAAATGCAAAAAATAAAATGTGTGCATTTTAAAAAATTTAATCTTTCCCCTACACTATGTGGTTTATGGATAAAATTATACAAAGAGTAGTCGGATCTAAAGGGTGTAAAATAATTTGTTATATGTTTAAAGATTTGGATTAAATGAGGTTTTAAATATGTTCATATCAGATGTATATTTTTATTTTCTCATTGTGATTTCAATTCTCCACACTAATGTTAAAGATTTAAGTGTTCTTTGTACTATTTTTCTCTTTTTAATTGTGGATACATTTGAAAATGAACTTTTTTTTTAAGGAGCATATGTGGGTTTACTATCCAAAGGTGTGGAAGTTGCAAAGGGAATAGTTTATCCATCCAAATATACACTCCATTGTAGAGGCGTGGGGTCAATCTTATTCATTGTCACAATAAGTATTGTATTCAATGGCAGAGCAAGAATGTTGTACACAATTGATGATTGTGAAACCTTGTCAAGAATTTAAAACAAGGGGTACTGTATCCCATGGGAAAGGAAGCAAATGATTAGGCATGTGATTTCAAATGATTCACAAGTGGGGGGTGATGGAGTTCAAAACATCATGAGAAGTGACTCAGAGGATAAATTTAATGAGGATGAGGGTTTGATTTCTACCAATGATAGCCATTGTTTCACAACTCCTAAAGACAGGGATGAATTTACTACAACCTATGTGGAGCTAAAACATAATTGTCCTCATAAATAAGGTGACATAGCTGAACGGTTTATATCCCTTGTACAAGTACAAATGGTGATTTCGGGAGTGGTTTTGAGACCCACACACTTTGGTGTTTTTTGGGAGAATATAATAACTACATGAAATAAGTGCATATATCTTGAATATGCAATCTAAAATGATGGGCATACAAGTTTAAATATTGCTCATTTACCCTCAAAGGGATCAAAGGAGACTAGAATTGACAGAAATCTAGACAATTGAGAACACCAATGAAAACATTAAGAAGAGAGGAAGCCATGTAAAATCATTTCCCATGGTCGACAAAATGATTTATTTGTGTCATTAAATTGGAATAGAGCACCTAACCTAAGGAGGGAATCTTTTCTTCATCAATAATAAAAGAAAGTAACAGGATCAAGGAAACATCCACCTTAGAGATTGTCAGATTTCCATATAGCCTATTCATGAGTGTCACGCCAATGTGGAATCCTTGTCTAAACCTTTTAATAAGTTTTTCAGAGAGCTTAAAATCCTCCATATTATTCATTGGATCAAAAGCCCAACTCTGCAAAACATCTCTTACTCTCCTTTTGGCCATCCAGGACTCAACAATGTCTGATTTGTACAAGAAGTACGACTCTGGAAGTTTATAATAACTTTTATATGCATTCCTAGAAAATAAACCTATTCTCTTTTTCCCTGATTTAGAAAATAATGAAAAATCCCTAGACTTGGCATGAAATAGATATGAAGTGAATAAATATGGAAATGGAAGAACCTATGGTTTAGAAGAAATTAAATGGAGGCCAACTCTTTTTATTGCTCTTATGTCTCAAAACCGTGGCACTTGCTCTTCTAGTAAACTTGTTATGTCTACTGCATCAACATAAACACTTTCATTTTGAACTGCAAAAAATAGAGCTAAGTAATGCTAAAAAATTTCATCTAAGGCTACTAGATCAAACATGATATCTCTTATTATTTTTTCATTATCGTTGGAATATAATAAAGTATCTACCATCACCATTACCCTCTCTGTAGTCATGTTGAAAAGTTTAAGGGCCACAAATGTTTCATACATCATTAAGAGAAGAAAATTATGAGATAAATGACATAATTTAAACATCCATATGTCCCTTATAAAAAATATTAGGTAAGATTAGAAAATAATTTCCAAACAAATGGAGTAAGTGTTGACCTTAGTGCTCAGCAAAGTCATCAATCACTAAATATTCAGGTCTTAGTAGTTGCTAGGAAATATTCACAGACTTATTATTAATGTAATGAGAAAAGCATGGTTGTACATGCACCACTGAGGGTTCAAGATATACATAGTTTTAGCTGTGGTGTTTTCTAGGCATCATGGTAGTAAAATTATTAATGCAAATATCTAAGTTTTTTAATAAAAAAACTCTTGAAGCTTCAATACTTACATAGTTCAGATGCTAACAATCGTTAATCTTATAAACTATGTAAAATTGTTCATGACATTTAACACGTAACATATTTTGGAAGGATCACCCTTTTTCTGACAACCATACACATTGTGTAAATAACATGAAAGGAAAGTTTGAAAACATAGATGTTCGTGAAAGTGAAGATTTAATTTGACATATGAATGGATAGTTTTAACATTACTTGTTAGTAATTAACACCAATTGAATGGACTAGCATAAAGGCCATTAAGATTTAATGTTTTCAATTTTGAAAATAGTGTGCATGAAAAAAAAACACAATAATGGGACAAGCAGTTGCTAAGTAGAATTTGTTAAAGAAAAAAAATAGCTATCCCATAGCACATTTTGCAATGAATAATGTAGGACCCCCAAATACCTAACTAGTTTTATTTAAAATCGAGCATTGGAGTATTCCATAATTCACATATGTTCATATCAAAAAAATTATTCTCAGCCATGAAAATCAATTACTAATTGAAAGGAATGACTTAAGGAACACTATGATTTTCCGGTTCTTAATTTAAAAAGAGAGATAATTTCATTACCTCTTTTTCGTAGCAATCACTGGCTGTATAGATTTAAAATGATTATAATTGTCAACATGTAATGCCTACTTCCCTTCGACACATTTTGATATTGATTATGACACTGTTGACTATATTATGGGCATTATTGTGACTTCTGATTTAGTATGATGATTAGATGTTAGAACATGAACTATTATTGACTCTGATTCACATATGATGCATGATGACTGTTAGAGACATTTTATATAGATTTTGACATGTTATTGGACATGGTCATATATATTTATGGATGTTTTTAGGACATGTGATATTTGGATATATTGAGCAGACCTAGAAAATTGAATTAAAATGAATGATGATATAGTTGTTGATGAAATCGTAAGTGATATTGTTGATTGTCTGGATGTTTTTGTGATTCATATATATTGATGATTTTTAAATTATATTTATATTCATTTGGATGTTTTAATATGGCCATGAGGCCAAAGGAGGTATTTATATTTTGTAGGTTTAAAATATCACAACAAACCTCGGGGGGATTGGAGACCAACCACTTTAGAATTTTAGATAAATTCAACAAGGTCACCATGGAAACTATATTGTTTGTCTGTATTTGATTATGCTAGGGATACCCATGTAGGGGATCACCTTTAAATGTGACCAAGGGGTTGTATGTATTTTCTTTTATTTGGTCCCATTGTAAATGTTTTCATGTGTTTATTTTGTGGTGCTTTGACCCCTTTCATTATTGAATTATATGGTGTGTAACATAATGTGAGTAATCATTTTTGTTAAAGTTAATTAATTAAAATATGGGTTATAAGAAAGTAATTAATAGAGTTGTTGGCCTTGAAGTAAAGTTATTTAAGATAAAAGTGTACGTGATGTGTAAGAGATATGTAAGTAAATTTTTGAATTATGAAACCCTCCACCTTCTTTTGAAATTTGAATTTTTCCTTGGAGGCTGATTTGGGAGGCTTGTGGAACAAGTTAAACTCGTCCCATACCTCTTAAAGTTGCATACCAACCTTACCTATGGTTGGAGAGTTTGAATATAGCCTTCATTATGCATGTTTGTATGCTTTAATTGCACTTTTTTACATGCTTTCAATGTTAATCCTTATGGGATATGGGCTTGATTTGAGTGTGTAAGTAAAATTGTTATTTATTCACCTACCTATTTATTGTGCATTGGAGAATGAAGTTGACCTTGGGTGTTAGAGTTGAGGATGTGTGTAGTGGCCTCCTACATGGATCCACCTCATCCTCTTCTCTTCCCTCTTTTATATATTCGAATTCCTTGGATTTTTTTTGGGTTTCTTCACTTTTGCATACTTCAATTGGGGGGAATTATTTTGCTGTTTTGAGCTCTTGTTTTTGGAGAAGATTGGAAACTGTTGCATGCTTGTAGATTGTTGATCTTGGACTGTGTTTGCATTGGAAAGATTTTTGTTTTGGAACCTTGGAACAAACACCATCATGGAGAGGTAAGAACTTAGCTCTTGGAAAACACCTCCTTTCATTTTATGCATATGTGAATGGTTGAATGTTTGAATATGTTGTTTTATTTGTTTGTTGGTTGGGTTGATGGCCTAGGAATGGTGTAGGAGAAGACTATGGGGTATTTTTTTGGAGGCATAAGTGTTTTGGGGAGGTATAAGTGTGGAGGGAGTTGGGATTTGGGTTCCACCTTACAAAGAAATAGCTTGAATTTATTTACTCATTATGGGGTGACATAAGAGGTTGGGGGGGCATAAGGAAATGGGAGGAATAAGGGGTACTTGGGAGAGGCATAAGGGCATGTCAGGGATTTGAAATGATATATATTTTGGAGGTTTTTTCTCATGTGGTGATACCCATTACCCCTTTGGGAGGCATAAGAAACATCCCCCATAGTTTATTACTCCTTTGGCTAAGTGTTGTTTGTTGTCTTTATTCTGTGGTTGTAAATTACGGTTTTGCTTTAGACTATATTTTAAACTTGAAATTTGCATGCGTGTTTTTGAAGCCTATTGTTGCCATGAGTTGAAACACATTTCTTATTGCATTGTGGTTGGGGCTCGGGGGCCAATGAAGAGGGTGTCTTCCCCTTTTAATTGGATGTCTTGGTTGGGTGGAGAGATTTTCCTTTCCCCTTATTCTATTGTGATCAAATTGAAATAAAGAAAATGGAGGATATTCATGTTTCTATTCTGGAACAGAGGAAAAAGACAAGTTTGACAGTCCTTGTTGAGATTATTCTTATTGTAACCCTTTCCCAATTTGAAGTGGAGGACCCTTTTTATTACTTGTGATGGAAATATGTTTTGTATTGGCTATGAAAGTTATAATTCAAAATGTGAAAGAGATGTACTTTGTTTTCTATTTTTGAATGAATGAGAAGGAAATTGTATTCTGTATATTGTAATTGAGGAAGAAGACAAAGTTTAGACAGTCCCTTGTAAAGTTTCTTTTGAAACCTTTCCCACCTTGAAGTGGATGATCTTTTATATTATTGTGTTGGAAAGACTACTCTGTTTTAGCTATGAAAGTTATAATTGATTATGGAAGAATATATCTTGTATTCAGTTCTCTGAATAGAAAAGAAAGAGATACATTTGGTATGTTGTATTTTGAAAATAAATGGGAAATAAGTTGTAAGAGATTCCCTTGAATTAATAGAAGTGTTTTAACTTGTTCATATGATATTATTTCCATTGGAAATATGTGTTTGATATACAGTTGGAAATCTCTGTTTGTAAAAGTGAAAAGGAAGCACGTATGAAGAAATATTACACTGCTTTGTCTCGTTTGAAATGTTTAAATAAAAAAAATATAGAGTTTGCATTCTTGTCTCTATCATTTTATTAAAGGAAATAAAACTATTTAAAAACTAGCATGGAATAAATTCAATGTTTTTATTGCATGGAAAAAGAGATAGTTTAATCTTTGTTCTTGAAATGAGTAAACTTCATTTCTACTTCATTGTATACATTGCAAATTCCTTTTTATCAAATGTCCAAAACAACCCTACAAATCTATAAGAGACAAACGAAATATTCAATTGGACTTAATCAGATCAGAATGATCCCCAAACTAAACTAAAACACATAAGAAATGATTTTTAAGAACCTTTCAAATCGAGTAAAGGAGAAATTACAGGTCTTCTGCTGTGTAAACATTGGTAATTTTTGAAATGCAAATCAATAGAACAAATCAACCTTTGTTTTCTACCCCACATTCTTCCAAATGTAAACCTCCATTTCTATTTGACATGTTGAAGGAGAAAGAATGAAAAATTTGAACCAAATTTATAAGTCAAAATGACTAGTTCACTTTTTAAATGAGAGAAAAACGTTTTCTCAAAATTGACCCTTTAAAATTTATCAAAATTAAATTTTTAAGGTTTTTGTGCAAAGAGGACATCAAGAGATTTCCAGAAAGTCCTCATTTTTCCAAAACTGAGTTCCCAATCAATAGTTATGGCCTTCTGAAGGTTTTACTTCATTTGGCTTCAAAAATAATCTAACTGTCAAATTTTAAATGATTAAAATATTCCCTGGCATACCCACGGGAAAAAATCTTCCTTTTGTGCTTTTTTCCTTAAAAATGCAAAAGTCATGAAGTTTCCCACCACTCCGCTGACCCAAAAACCATTTCTTTCGTCAAAAATAATCTAAGTTTCAAAAAGGAAAATTTGGAAAATTTTCCCTGTGGTCATACCGCCATGCCCTTCGCTTTTGGAAAACATTTGTGTGGGTGCACGAACCTTCAACCATTAACTTAACCTATTTTTAATTTTGGCAAAAAAAATTCTTATTTCTCTCCATGGCCCCGCACCCTCGCCATTCTTTTTGAAAATCTCTTCCGTGGGCACGTGGGCTCGCGCTAACAAAATTAACTTAAAAAAACAAATTTGGAAAAAAATTCCTAATTTTCTCCACCTGCCTGCCTCCCCATAGCCAATGATTGGCTGACACATGGCTTCATGAGGCAATGGTAGAGGAGCGGAGATTTCCTTAACCTTTGCACTTTTAACACAAAAAGTCTTAAATTTTTTAAGTTTCTTCGTAATTTCATTTCCCTGCACGAATCAGGACTGAACACGTGGCACCTTGGGTGACGGGTGGAGGCATGGATCATTTTGATCCCTTAACGCTTTTTAGAAAAAAAGATCAAAATATTAAATTCTTCTAGCGACCTACTTTCCCTTTGGTTTGAAGTTTTTAGGATGTGTGTCCCTTTACGAGTTCATAGGTGCGCAGAGGTAAATTGTGCCTTTGTCCCAAAAGGGAAAAAGTGCTAAATGCCTCCCCTGCTCCGTCGTCCTGCGTATGAGAAAAAATTTCTTCACCACTCCACCGGTTCGCTTTTCTCCTCCGAGAAAAATTTCTCTCTAAAGTTTGCAAGCCCGAGTTGGGGAAAATTTTCCTTCCCAGGCCCGCAGGCCCACTTTTGGGAAAATTTTCACCCCAAGTTCCACTTGCCCGTAACTTGAGAAATATGAGGAGTTAGGAGGACTTATTTATATCACCAAAAGGTGAGGAAATTCCCTATCTAATGGGAATGTTTTCAAGAAGTTTTAATTGCATTAATCATGGGAAAAATTAAATTGAATATTTAACCGAGTTCTTAGAGTGGGTAGGTAGGAATTATGACTCTGATGATTTTAAATATGTATTCTTGGAACCCACCTCGATGTAATTAAACCCTATCTGGCTTTTCATGGATATTGCTGCGAATTAAATACCTTGGGTATTTAATTGTTTTGGTCCCTTACATTCCTAATCTTGTGTTATTTTATCAGGGACCATATCTAGCTATAATGTCAATGTAATTTGTGATTTGAGAAGCTAATGCGGCTCCTAAGGAGATTCGAGCTAGGTGTGGATTTATTACACTTATTCAGACTTTATAATGTGGCTAATTAGCCAATTGTCCTATAATTTGGAAAATTTATTGGATTTGAATTTAATTGGTGACTCAGAGATCTTTGTGTTGTTAACTACCTTAAAAGAAAAATTATTCCATAATTTCTTCTAACTTAATGCCTGAGGTTGTTCTATGTTGTTCTCAAGTGTGAAGATTTTAGCATATGGTGTTACACCCTTGGTTTCCTAGTATGTCTTCATGAGGATACTTTAATTTGTCCCTAATAAAAAATAGGCTACATGGAATTCATTACAAAAATCATATCAATATAGGATCTTACAGGGAAAAAACTCCTTAAATCAGATGCTAAAACGATACTCAAGATAGACCAATTCATAGAATCAAGAAAATAAGGAAGTATAGTTAGCCAGTATATTAGATCCTGGTGGTGAATCTCTTAACTAATCCAGTTAGAGCTATGAACCTCATAGTAATAGATGTTTATAATTGTGGGATGATGAATTATGCCTTAGGAAAGTGTAATGCTTTTGGACTAGCTTATTCCACACGAGAGTGGAAACAGTGATCTTGTCTTGTAATGGTTATTAAATCTTCAATCGCTATGGATAAAGATTTATCGGGATTTCCTATAATACATTATATAAAGTAGTGACTTAACGAAATTATGAATCTTGGTAAATGAATGAAATAGAAGTTGATCCTAAATCCTCAAGAAAAATATGTGAACCTTCCTTCCTTTAGAATCACATTGTTTTTTGTTGCGTAATGCATGTATGATATAAGATCAAGTCTACCATGCCCTTAGGACTTTTTAAGTTACCATAGGAATAACACTCTATGACCTAGTAATTGTGAATTACGTAGAGTAACTTATGGCTTGCTTTGAAAATTTTACCCTATTACACTGGTGATGTTAGAGTAATTATACCTTGATAATTTAAATAATCGGTAAATCACCCTTATTCAACGCTGATACACCATTTCCAAACTGTAAAAGAATAGTAAAGGAAATCTATGAAAAAGGAAAAGAAATGTATGATTGTCTACTTATATTATGATGCCTTTAAAGAACTTAAGTATTGAAATATGTGGTGTTAATAAATTTTAAATATTAAAAAATCATATTGATGTCATGAGAAGGATGGTCATCCTGTGGTAATTTTATTCTATATTTGAATTACTTATCCTTGTGCCTTTATCATGTAAAAAAAAATTCCTTGCCATGTCAACATACATGTGTTTCATGGTACCCTATGTGGATTAATGTTGTGCAAGCCCATCATGTGTTGTGTGTTGTCCTAAGTGGATCTTCCTTGTAACTGTCGTGTATACTGACAACTTGTAAGTCAAAAAAATAGTATTCTGGTTTTTTTATTGTTGTATTTGTGTGTGTAAAATGTGTGTGTTACATATTGTAATTTTCTCCCCTGGCATGGCCAATCTGGTCCTCTAGGAAACTCGGTCTACAAGAGTATGCTGACAACGTATGCATATTACTAAAATAGTTGCAAGTGCAAATTCTAAGGTCTCTATTTACCCCTAAAACTCAATGATATGTTAAAGGCCCCCCTATGAATTCGATACAGGCTCAAAGATCCCTATAGTGCGACCATTGCCTTTGTTGAAAGTCTTCGTGGGTCCATTAAAATCCCATGGAGAGACTTGTCACAGTGTTATTTATTATGGAGGAAAACTTCACCTACTATAACAGGCCATAAAGCTATGATTTCATCCCTCCTATAAGGATTTGGCCTTTATTTTCTTATCACTAATTATGACTGATTCATTTTTCTTTGCATAATATGGTAACTTCCCATAAAATTGTCTACAGGAATACCCAAGAAATAAACCTAAGTCAAACTAGACAAAATCGGATAGGATTATTTTTTTGTTAAACATCTACTTGCGGAATAAGGTTAGCATTCATGAATCACACTTTCAAATTTTAAAACTTAATTAAATTAACATTATTAATTTCCCATTAGATGGTCCATTATAACACTAACTTGTGATGTCATAATAGGAGGAAGTCTAAATTAATACTATCTCGTATATTAATTATTCTTAACAAATGAGACTTAGAAATTTCCACTTAACCAGTTGAGTTATAAGATACACTTACATTTATGCCTATTGAATGTAGAGTATAGCTCAAAACAAATAGTAATGTGGTCTATTTGATTAATTTTACAAAAGTTCTATTATACCCAGTAGTGTGTTCAAAGTTGGCATTAGTACCTTAAAATGTCTCATAGATGTATATGCATTTGTGTTAGTGGGAGTAATAGGTCACCCATACCCTTATCATCCCTTAGCTTAAGTGGCCCCCACTGTAAATCCTACCTATGTCATTTTTAAATTTAAATTTCTCTCACCTCTTGTTTAAGAACCTACCTTCTTGTAGGGATGCATCTCATCCATTCGAGACCTAAGAAATTGTCATTTTCGGGCAACTTATATTAAGGATATAACTATCTAACCCTGGGAAGTCTTACCTATGAAAAGCATATTTCTCTCTGTGTCACCTTGACTTATTGTTTCTTTTCTTTTTGTTTTGAAGATTGGTGGAGAGGAGGTGGAAGCTGATGAGATTCAATTTCGTCACGATGCACCTTGGATCGGAGTTGCACACTATCCTTGTTACTTGTCCTTTCTCCTATTTACACTCTCTTTTAGGGTTCCTAATGTTTTTTTTTTGTGCTTACTCTTTATTGTTATTATGAGCCTGAGATGGGAAATATGGGTAAATTTATCCCTATTTTAGAGAAAGAGCATAAAACTTCTTGTATTGATATTTTAGTTGCTAGGGGATATATATATATATTATTTTGCTAAATGGTTGACGTCTCTAGATTTGGTTGGTGTGGTGTGTTCGATTCTTAAAATAAAAGTGTAAAAATCAGACTATCTTAAACCTTGTGGTCATGAATTTTCTTAGTATTAAAATGAAAAATTGATTATACCCTCTCAGGTTATATAAGTTCTTTCCATATATAGTTTCCTCGATTGTAAATATTATGTTGATTTAGGTGTCTTTCCTTGTTGATTAACCTCATCTTGTGTGATCTCAAATTGTGGGACCTTGAGTAGACATGTCTCTCATATAAAATTTTGGCTATGGTTGATTCTTCTAGCCTTGTCTAAACAACGAACTATGAAAGCATAACTTAAGCTTAGTAGAAACCTTAAATTTTGTTATTGCGGTAGGTAGTGTTTCATGGGCAACTATGTGGTCATTCTTGAACTCATGAAATTCTCCTTGTTATTCCTCTACTTGGTGGTTACTCTTAAGACTCTTTTGAAATCTTCATGTTATATTGTTATGTGTTGTATCTTGGTTGATAGCGTAAATTTAATCTCTAGATTTAAATGTTTGTAGCCTTCCATGCAAAAAGTTTAAAACTCATCCCTTGCAATATCCCTTCTTCTTGCTGAATTGCGTTGGACCAAACTTGGGTTCTGTAGACCCACACTTGTTTGAATCAAGAAATTACATAATGGAGTGATCTTTTTTTATTACATTTGTTCCTTTCTCTCTTTCCAGTGACTTAAAGGAGGAATTCGAATCTAAGGGGAGGGGGATGTAGTGCCCACTTCCCTTCGACACATTTTGATATTGATTATGACATTGTTGACTATATTATGGACATTATTGTGACTTCTGATTTAGTATGATGATTAGATGTTAGAGTATGGACTATTATTTACTATGATTCACATATGATGCATGATGATTGTTAGAGAAATTTTATATAGATGTTGACATGTTGTTGGACATGGTCATATATATTTATGGATGTTGTTAGGATGTGATATTCGGATATATTGAGCAGACCTATAAAATTGAATTAAAATTGATGATGATTTAGTAGTTGATGAAATCGTAAATAATATTGTTGATTGTCTGGATGTTGTTGTGATTCATATATATATTGATGATTTTTAAATTATATTTATATTCATTTGGATGTTTTGTTATAGCCACGAGGCCGAAGGAGGTATTGTGTTTTTCAGGTTAAAATATCACAACAAACATCAGGGGATGGGAGACTAATGACATTCGAGTTCTAGATAAATTCAACAAGGTCACCATGGCAACTTGTATTTGTTTGTGTGTGTTTGATTGTGTTAGGGATTCCCATGGGGGGGATGAACTTTAAATGTGACCAAGGGTTATGTGTATTTAGTTATTTGGTCATTTGTTAATGTTGTATGTGTTTTATAAGTGATGTTCTTTCCCTTTTCATTATTGAATTAAATTGTGGTAAATAATGTGAGTAATAATATTGTTAAAATTAATTAATCAAATTGGGTCATAAGAAAGTAATTATTAGAGTTTTTGACCTAAAAGTAAAGTGTTGAAAGAAAAGTGTAAGTGATGTGTAAGAGATATGTAAGTAAATTTTAGGAGTATGAAACACTCCACCTTCTTTTGAAATTCAAATTTGTCCTTGGAGGATGATTTTAGAGGATGATTTTGAAGGGTTTTGGGACAAGTTAAGCTTGTCCCATACCTCTTAAATTTTCATACCAACCTTACCTATGGTTGGAGAGTTTAAATCTAGCCTTCATTATGCATTTTTGTAAGTCAAGGTGTATGCTTTAATTGCACTTTCTTACATGCTTTCAATTTCAGTCCTTATGCGGTGTGGGCTTTATTTGTGTGTGTAAGTAAAAAATTTATTTATTCACCTACGTATTTATTGTACATTGGAGAATGAAGTTGACCTTGGGTGTTGGAGTTGAGGATGTGTGTAGTGGCATCCTACATGGATCCACCTCATCCACTTCTCTTCCCTCTTCTATATATTCAAATTCCTTGGCTTGTTTTTGGGTTGCTTCACTTTTATCATACTTCATCTTGGGGCAACTTGCTTTCAGTGTTTTAGAGCTCTTGCAAATTGGGAGAAAGATTGGAGATTGTTGCATGCTTGTAGATTGTTAATCTTGGACTATGTTTGCATTGGAAAGCTTGCTGTGTTTGGAACCTTGGAACAAATTCCATCATGGAGAGGTAAGAGTCTTGGCTCTTGAAAATGCTCTTCCTTTCCTTTTTATGAATATGTGAATGGCTGAATGTTCGAATGTGTTGTTTTATTTGCTTGTTGGCTAGTTGGGTAGACTACCTAGGAATGGTGTGGGAGAAGACTATGGGGTATTCTTGTGGGAGGCATAAGTGCTTTAGGTAAGTATAAGTGTGAAGGGAGTTGGGATTTGGGTTCAACCTTGTAAAAATAAATAGCTTACATTTCTATACTCATTATGGGGTGCCATAAGAGGTTGGGGAGGCATAAGGAAATGAGTAGGAATAAGGGGTACTTGGGGGAGGCATAAGGGCATGTTAGGGATTTGAAATGATATATATATATATATATATATATATATATATATATATATATATATATATATATATATATATTGGCGGGTTGTTCTCAGGTGGTGATACTCATTTCCCATTCGGGAGGCATAAAAAACATCCCCCATAGTTTTTTCTCCTTTGGCTTGCTTGATAAAGCCTAAGTGTTTGTTGTATTCTTTATCTCTGTGGTTGCTAAAATTGCAATTCTGGTTTTGGACTGTGTTTTTAAATATGAAATTTGACATGTTTGTTTGTGGAAGCCTATTTTTACCATGAGTTGAAACACATCTTCTTATTGCATTTTGGTTGGGGCTCAGGGGCCAATGAAGAGGGAGGTGTCCCCTTGTCATTGGATGTCTTGGTTGGGTGGAGAACATTTCCCTTCCCCCTATTCTATTGTGATCAAATTGAAATAAAGAAAATGGAGGATATTCATGTTGTTGTTCTGAAGCAGAGGAAAAAGACAAGTTTGATAGTCCTTGTTGAGATTATTATTAGTGTAACCCTTTCCCACTTTGAAGTGGATGAGCTTGTTTATTACTTGTGATGGAAATATGTTTTGTATTGGCTAGGAAAGTTGTAATTCAAAATGTGAAAGAGATGTACTATGTTTTTTGTTTTTGAATGAATCAGAAGGAAATTGTATTTTGTATATTGTAATTGAGGAAGAAGACAAAGTTCTGACAGTCGCTTGTGAAATTTCTTTTGTAACCTTTCCCACATTTAAGTGGATGATCTTGTATATTATTGTGTTGGAAATACTACTCTGTTTTAGCTATGAAAGTTATAATTGATTATGGAAGAATATATCTTGTATTCAATTTTGTGAACATAAAAGAAAGAGATGCATTTGGTATATTGTATTTTGAAAATAAATGGGAAAGAATTTGTAAGAGATTCCCTTGAATTAATAGAAGTGTGTTGCCTTGTTCATATGAGATTATTTCCATGGGAAATATATGTTTAATATACAATAGGAAATATTTGTTTGTAAAAGTGAAAAGGAAGCATGTATGAAGAAAACTATTTAAAAACTAGCATGGAATACATTCAATGTTTTTATTGCATGGAAAAAGAGATATTTTTATCTTTGTTCTTGAAATGAACAAACTTCATTTCTACTTCACTGTATACTTTACAAATTCCTTTTTATCAAATGTCCAAAACAACCCTACAAATCTATAAGAGAAATGAAATATTCAATTAGAATTAATGAGATCAGAATGATCCCCAAACTAAACTAAAACACTGAAGAACTGATTTTTAAGAACCTTTCAAATCGAGTAAAGGGGAAATTGCAGGTATTCTACTGTGTAAACATTGGTAACTTTTGAAATGCAAATCAATTGAAAAAATTGAACTTTTTTTTCTACCCCACATTCTTCCAAATGCAAACCTCCATGTCTGTTTGATATGTTGAAGGAGAAAGAATGACAAATTTGAACAAAATTTATAAGTTAAAATGACCAGTTCACTTTTTAAGTGACATAAAATTGTTTTTTCAAAATTAACCCTTTAAACTTTATCAAAATTAAATTCTTAAGGTTTCTATGCAAATAGGACATCGAGAGATTTCAAGAAAGTCCTCTTTTTCCAAAAACCGAGTTCCCAATCAAACGTTATGGCCTTTTGAAGTTTTTACTTTGTTTAGCTTCAAAAATAATCTAACTGCCAAATTTTAAATGATTAAAATATTCCCTAGCGGACCCGCAGGTGAAAATATTCCTTTCTTTATTTTTGCCTTAAAAATGAAAAATTCATGAAGTTTCTCGCCGCTCCGATGACCCGAAAACCATTTCTTTTGTCAAAAATAATCTAAGTTCCATAAAGGAAAATATGGAAAATTTTCCCCGCGGCCCTGTTGCCATGCCCTTCACTGTTGGAAAACACTTCCGTGGGATTGTGGGCCCAAAAACATTAACTTAACCTCTTTTTAATTTTGGCAAAAAAAATCTTGTTTCTCTCCGCATCCTCGGACCCCCGCTAATCTTTTGGAAAATCTCTTTCACGAGCGCTTGGGCCCGCGCTAACAAACTTAACTTTTAAAAAAACAAATTTGAAAAAATTTGGAAAAATGATTGGCTGACACATGGCTTCACGAAGCAATGATGGAGGAGTGGAGGTTTCCTTAACCTTTGCACTTTTAACACAAAAAGTATTAAATTTTTAAAGTTTCTCCATAAGTTTGTTTCCCTACATGAATCAGGGATGGACACGTGGTGCCTTGGGCGATGGGCGGAGGCACGGATCATTTTGATCTCTTAATGCCTTTTGGAAAAAAATCTCAAAACCTTAAATTCTTCTGGTGACCCACCTTCCCTTTGGTTTGAATTTTTTGGAGCACGTGTCCCTTTATGGGCTCGCAGGTGCGTGAAAGTAAATTGTGCCTTTGTCCCAAAAGGGCAAAATCGCTAAATGCCTCCCCCACTCCGCCGACCCACATTTGGGAAAAGTTCTCCCCCACTCCACTAGTCCATTTTTCTCCTCTATGTACAATTTATCCCTGAAGTCTGCAGGCCCGAGTTGGGGAAAATTTTCCTTCCCAGGCCCGCAGGCCTGCTCTTGGGAAAATTTTCACCCCAAGTTTCGTCAGCCTATAACTTGAAAAATATGAGGAGTTAGGAGGAATTATTTATATCACCGGAAAGGTGAGGAAATTACCTATCTAATGGGAATTTTTTCAAGAAGATTTAATTGCGTTAATCATGGGTAAAATCAAATTAAATCCTTAACTGAGTTATGTGAGTGGGTGAGTAAGAATTTACTCTGAGAATTTTAAATATGTATTCTTTAACCCCCTATAATTAAACCTTACTCTTGTCTTGGATCTCTTGGAATTAAATACCTCAGGTATTTAATTTTTTTGGTCCCTTAACCCTAAAATTTTAATCAGGGAATATTTAGCTAAAATTTCAATGTAATCAGTGATTAAATTAATCCCTAAGGAGATTTGAGCTAGGTGTGGATTTATTACAGTTATTGATTTATAATGTGGATTTAGTAATTGTTATAATGGGAAAAGTTATTAGTTGAATTTAATATTTCTTGAGACTTTGGTTGTTAACAATTTTTAAAAAAAATATTATTCCATAATTTTTCTAACTAAACCTAGGTTGTTCTTTGGTCTTGAGTGGTTGTTTTAGCGGGCATTACATAACAACTATAATTTAATCAAGTTAGCCAAATGTTACCTAGTGGATCCAATTATTGCACTAATTTCCATCGCGATGGATGAAGGCTTTCTCTTCTTATCAAGGAAAATGCTTAGTGACCACTAAGCTCCATTACTTGTCTAGCTTAGCGACCGCTGATCTCCTATCATTAACATTTTCCATTGTAATAACTATCTATTCAATTTTGGATCACTAAGTTTAGAAACTATGCAAAATTGTTCTTGACAATTCATGTGCAACATATTTTGGAAGAATTAAACATTGTATGAAATACATCCAAATTGTGTAGATCTAAGTATGATCTAATTATGTCAATGGAAGAAATCTTGAGGCTTCACGACTTACGTAGTTCAGATCCTAGTGATGGCTACGTTAATCCATAATGAAATATTTAGAGATTGGCAATATCTATGTATTACGCACCAGATAACTAATATAAGTATGAGAAAAATTTCTCCAATCTTTGAACTGGTGGGGTGTCAAGATATATGTTGTGTTGATCTTAGCGGTCACTAGCTTCAGCCAAACAAATTATTTAGAGATTACCTATATCTAGGCTTATTATTTCAAATCCCAACTATTATTGGGATGAGTAAGATAATGTCAATCCTTACACTACTACAGGGTATAGACACAAGTATTATGATCTTATCTATCATTAGCGTTCACTGCTGTGTGCATGTATACTTTGCTTAATGCTAAATCAAATGAAGCAAGAACTACCACCTAAAATAGTTCTACAATTTAGCTAAAACAAAGCATAAACACCATCATGATAAGAATTAAACAAGGGTTAGATGCTAGCATTCATAAATACAAACTTTGAAACTAACAATGCTAAATATCTAAACTCCTCTATTCTCTAACAACAAATAAATGAATGGACCTAAGTAAGCTCCATGGCTATCAAAATAGTTGTCCTTAATGTCCCAAGAACCTAGGAATGGGGGCTAATCAAAGTTGGGCTACAAGACCCTTTTGACACCTCCCATATGACCCAAGCACTTTAAGAAAGAGGCTTAACTCTTCAAGATGATGAACTCTCAAAAGGGCAAGGTGCAAGCTCTTAGTCTCTTTGCTATATGCTTTGCATTTGCTCTCTTAGAAAGTTTAGGTGTAAGTAAAAAGGTAGGTGGAGGGCTCTTTATATAGCCCAAAGGATAAAGGATTCAACACATTCTCATGAATGTGGGATAAAGGTAAAACATGATTAGGAATGGATAAGGTTGCTTTATTAAAGGTAACCTTACTTTAGAAGGGTTTAATACATGTTTAGCAAGTCATGGGAGTTGGGGGGTATTTTAATTAATCAAAGGTGATTAATTAATAGGTAGGTGTAAGCTTATAAAAGCCAATTAGAAGAATATTAGTGTGATTTAGGCTATTATAAGGGGATTAAATCAATTAAATATTGATTTATTGGTTAAATGGAAGGGAAAGACTAATTAATTAATAATAATTAATTAGTCTAGGTAGAAGGTGGTGATTTATTAACGGAAGGTCATTAATTAGGGTATTTGTTGGATAGGACAACTTAATTAATTAGCTTAGTGTAATTAATTAATGATGATATGAGGGAAAATGAGTGCTTTTGACGATATGTCGTCGATTTGCGAGAAAGGGGATAATTAGCGCAATTTAAGTATTTAAATTGCTTGGGCGTAATTATAGGTGTCTACATTTGCCCCTCTTTGGGGTGGCGTAAGTGATGCCACTTCAAAGATAGTAGACAGAAGAGATTTTGAAGGGATAGAAGAAAAATTAGTAGGAGGGAGAGATGCCCCCTCGAGTGTCGATGGGGTGATGAAGGAAGTTGATCGACGATCGAAAAATATGAGAAGTAGGCAGAAGAATGGGGACGAGGCAGGATGCCTCGAGGAGAGGGAGAATTAGGGGTGAAAGGGAAGTGGTGTAGAAGAAATATGGATGAGGGGAGAGAAGAGCTTAACCTCTAGCCACTTATTTGTTTGGAACAAATTTGATGTCATCATATTGCCATAGGAACTACATCATCGGTCCTTATGAAAAATATAAGCATACGACAAAGGTAGAATGACATGAAAAGCCATACTACGAACAATTGTCCATTGCTAAAAGTACCAACTCCACGCAACATACAATAATGCAATGCAATACGAGAAGGAAACAAGCTCATATAACAGGGAAAACAAGTACGAACGCACATATCCAACCCAACAACGGTCAAGACAGTTATACAAATGTTTTGTTATCAGTGCTGAAGAGATCCACAAGTTCGTGATTGACGACAAGGGTTAAAAATGATGCCCCAAGCAAGGATACATGCAAGGGGAAATGAAAATGGACACGGGGTCCATGAAAAGCGTTTGTGCGCAACGAAACAGCACCAGGCAACCAAAAGTGCCCCAGAGTACAGACGAAGCAAGCAACTAGCTTTTTTGAATGGTTGTGAATCCGGTGATCTGCGAGTCATATTAATCAGGGAAGATGTGAGACAAACCAACAGGATATGGAGAAAATACCATGCGAAGACACAAGTTTCAGCCGTAAGAAGCAAGTTACCATTTTGTAGGGTGTTTTACTGTTTAGGATTTTTTTGAAAAATGTTGCCTTGTTTTTGGATTTTTTTGATATAGTAAATGTTTGTATTGTTTTGGCTTTCTGAACCATGATAAACAATAGAAGAAATGAGAAGAATAAAAAGAAGGGCCTAGGGGTAACAGAAAGTGCCCTAGGTGGAAGAAAAGAGAAACAAATGACAAATAATGTCCTTGTTTAGTGGAAAAATTAAGAAAAAATAATTATTTGAAAAATAATTATTTACGAGGGTGTGAAGAAGAATAAAAATCGCCAGGGAGCAATAAAATTGGCTGGGGGAGAAGAAAGGGGTATTGGATAAAAAATGCCCCAATACAGTGAAAAATAAGATAAAAAATAATTATTTAATTAAAAAATAATTATTCCACAGCGAACAGAGGAGAAAATGGTGAGCGAAACGGGTTTCCCGGCCATCCGATCAGTGAAAAACAGGCTAATATACCCCCAGTGGGGGTAAAAACATCACAATCAGTTCATTTTAACCGCTTAGTTTAGAAAACTTACCGTGAGGCCCTGACATGCAGGAGAGATGGTGATCGCATGTGATTGTTTGAGGCGTGATGTAGATTGTAGATGATAGATCTATAGACAATATCAAATGTTGTTTTCAAGTGTTATTTTGATGTCTATGGACGGGATGATATGATGATATTGGTGTGGGGGGGGCATAGATTTTTGATTATGCGCAACCCCTCTTGCCCCCATTGATGATATGATATGTGATGATTAGCTTAGCATACATGCATGATGTAAAACTTAGCATTTTTGTTTATATATGATGTATAGATGATGCTAGATGTGATGATAGTGATGGTAATGTGATGTGAATGATAAAAAAATAGAGCACATGCAAGAAACACAGCCAAATGCTACAAAGAACACCAGGAATTAATGCAATACACCATGAATCACCATGCCTTATTAACAAGTAACAAAACACAACCAAATGCATTAAGAAAGAAATAAAGAATTAACACACTAGCATGGCAAAACCCACTACAATATGCACAAGCAAGAATGAATCTATTCTAAGCAAGAAAATATAAACTATGACAAAGTACACCCAAGTAACAAACAACTCAAAAGTAAGCACGCAAAACACTATACAAGCAACAAGCAAAGCAAGAAAACAAGACAATGCAAGTAAATGTTTTTGTAAGATATGTTTTCATAAACTGATTTTCTATTGTTTAGGTTTTTGTGAAACAATTTTATATTGTTTTTGTGTTTTGTGAAACAATTTTCTATTGTTTTTGTGTTTTCTCAAAATAATGTTCTATTGTTTTTGTGTTTTCTCGAAATAATTTTCTATTGTTTTTGTGTTTTCTCGAAACAATTTTCTATTGTTTTTTGTGTTTTCTCGAAACAATTTTATATTGTTTTTGTGTTTTGTGAAACAATTTTCTATTATTTTTGTGTTTTCTCAAAACAATGTTCTATTGTTTTTGTGTTTTTCTCGAAACAATTTTCTATTGTTTTTGTGTTTTTCTTGAAATAATTTTATATTGTTTTTGTGGTTTTAACAGTTTTCCAAGGCTATGTGCAGGTAACCAAGAAAGCATGGATGCCCCCAGCGTTAGGTGGGGAATATATAAGGGCAGAAGCCACGCGCTAATGAACAAGAAGGTGAACTCATTGAGTTGCCCCGAGCATAAGATGGGAAATAACGAAAGACCACATCCCTCACAGATGAATAGAAGAAGGCAAAGCCGGATCAAGGCTAGACAGAATGGTGTGCACAAGGAAACTCGAAAGCAGAACCAGGTCTAGGCCAAAGACAACTACCCAGGATGCTTGTGAACAATGAATCCTCCCGAGGCGCCGGAAACTGGTTTTCACCCAAGGACTTGTCCAAAGTGCCACAATTGCATGGTTTTCACTAGTGGACGACCTGTTTTCTCTTTTTCTTTTTCTGATTATTTTTTATTTTATTTTATTTTTTTTTATGTTTTTGTATTTTTTTTATTTTTATTTTTTATTTTTATGACTTTCTTGTGCCATGTTTAGGCATAAAACCTCTTAATATGCATGGCATTCATGGGCTCCCGGAGCTCATCACCATTGGGGTGAGCCAACTTGTATGCCCCTGTGCCATACTTGGCAACTATGACATAGGGTCCTAACCAGTGTGGTTCGAACTTCCCTTTCTTTTCTCACTCTGCTCTGGTGTTGAACTGGTTCTCCTTCATAACTAAATCACCCACCTCAAACTGGCAAGGGATGATTCTCTTGTTGTAGTTGCGGGAGATTCTGTGTTGATATACCTTCAGGTGATTAAGAGCGTGAATGCGCCTCTCATCTAGGAGCTCTAACTCAGCCAATCTTGCCACTCGATAATCTTCATCCTTATCCAAATAGTCCCAAAGAGAAATTTGCAGGGATGGGAGTTCAATCTCTAAAGGGATGATAGATTCTGTCCCGAACACTAGGGAATATGGCGTCGCACCCGTAGGAGTGTGAATTGATGTTTGGTAGGCCCAGAGGGCTGGGTGGATTTGTAGGTGCCAGTTTCGACCGGTTTTGCTAACCATCTTCTCCATTATCCTTACCAAAGTCTTGTTTGTTGCCTCAGCTTGTCCATTACCCTGAGGGTAATATGGCGTGGACCATTTTAATCTAATTTGGAACTGTTGGCAAAGGCCTTTCACAGTTTTGTTCTTAAATGACTTCCCATTATCTGTGACAATGGCTGCAGGGATACCATATCGGCAAATAATGTGATTCATGATGAATTTAGAAATCTGTGCTCCTGTGACATAGGTTAAAGGGACAGCCTCCACCCATTTTGTAAAGTATTCTGTAGCTGTGATGATATGTGTATGACCATCAGATGAGGTAGGAGTAAGCTTCCCTATTAGATCAAGTCCCCATTTAGAGAATGGCCATGGGGTAGTGATTGGTTGTAATGGTTGCGATGGAGCATGGATGAAATTTCCATACTTTTGGCAAAGCACACATTTTCTAACATAATTACAACAATCAGTTTCCATGGTGGGCCAATAGTAACCTACTCTTAACAGTTTCTTAGCCAAGACCATTCCGTTTGTATGTGCTCCGCATACTCCTTCGTGTACTTCTTTAATTACCTGGATTGACTCCGTCACATCCAGACAACGTAACAGATTCCCATCGTAGCCATGACGATAAAGTGTACCTCCTAAAAGGGTGTAACGGGCTATCTGGTGAATCAGGATTTGCTTTTCAGAATGGGAGATATTGGGAGGGAAAGTACTGTCCTTAAGATAGGTGAAGATGGGTTCATACCATGGGGAATGGGGACCAACAACCTCACAAGCCAGGAAAGATTCTGGCATGTCATATGCGGGCTGGTGTAGATTTTCTACGAAGAATGGCATATCATTGTTCCCTGGTGGAATACGAAGCATAGATCCCACCATTGCCATGGCATCCTGCTCGATCTGTTCTGTGCTCTTGGGATCTGCTCAAAGGTGATGCACACAAAATACTCCTTTAGAGTTTCCACTAACTTTTTGTAAGGTATGAGCTTGTCATCCTTAACTTTATACTCATCATTAACCTGTTTGATGATTAGCTGTGAATCACCTACAACCTTAACATGTTGAATATTCCACTTGATGGCTAGCTTCATCCCTGCAATGAGTGCTTCATATTCCGCAATGTTGTTCGTGTAAGGGAAGGCCAGGCGGAAAGCCTGTGGTATAGGATCACCCGAAGGAGTAATAAGGACCACTCCTGCACCTGAACCATGAAACGTAAAAAATCCATCAAAATGTATCTTCCATATGATAGATTCTTCAATGTAGAGCAAAGATGCATCCAACAAATCTAGACTCAAAGGTTTTGTGCTTTGCAAAGGTGCTTCTGCTATCTGGTTGGAAAGTACTTGTCCTTTAACTGAATTTTGATGGACAAATTCTATATCAAACTCACTTAGTAGAATGATCCAATTATCCATTCTACCTGTGAGGGAGGGGTTTGGACAAAAAATACTTGAATGGGTCGACCTTGGATATGAGCTTGGTCTTAGTATTTAGCAGGTAATGGCGAAGTTTCTGAAAGGTAAAAACAATGGCCAAGCAAGCCTTTTCAATCTGAGGATAATTAAGTTCATAGGTGATGAGGGTGCGACTCAGATAGTACACTACTTTCTCTTTATGGCTAAGGTCGTATTGGGTGAGCAGTGCACCAATAGCGTATTGCGTAGCAGAAATATAGAGCAAAAGTGGTTCTCCCAGAGTAGGAGGCATGAGGACAGGTGGATTAGCCAGGTATTGTTTAAGAAAAGCAAAGGCTTGATGTTGCTTAGGTCCCCAAAGGAAAGTGACGTCCTTTTTAAGAAAATGGGTGAATGAGTGACATTTATCTACAAGCTGGGAGATAAAGTGGTGAATGGCTTGAATTTTCCCTTGCAAGCTACACAGTTGCTTGATATTCTCAGGTGGAGGCATTTCAGTGATGGCAGACACTTTAGCAGGATCTACCTCAATACCTCGTCTTGACACAATGAAGCCCAATAGTTTCCCAGATAACACACCGAAGAAAAATTTCTTTGGATTCAATCTAACTTTGTATTCACATAGGCGTTCAAAGATACGCCGCAAAATGATAGGATGATCCTCTCTTGTTTTGGACTTTCCCAGGATGTCATCTATGTAGTCTTCCATGATGTCATGAATCATATCATGAAAGATTACTGTCATGGCCTGCTGATAAGTTGCTCCCGCATTCTTAAGGCCAAATGGCATCACCTGATAATAGAAGGTGCCCCAAGGAGTTGTGAAAGTTGTTTTGTGTTGGTCTTCCTCAGCAATCTTAATTTGATTATAACCCAAAAATCCATCCATGAGTGATAGCATTTCATACCCTGCGGTTGAGTCAACAATCATGTCAATGTTGGGCAATGGAAAGTCATCTTTAGGGAAAGCTTTATTGATGCCCCTAAAATTTGTGCAGATTTAGATACCGATAGGTTTCTTCTGGACAGGAACAATGTTTGATATCCATTCAGAATAATCAATTGGCCTGATGAATCCTGCTGCAAGCAACCTTTCCAACTCTTCTTTAACTAACAAGGCCACTCTTGGGTGCATCTTTCGGAGCTTTTGTTTGATAGGCTTAGCATCTATGTGCAAAACTAGGTTGTGCATGACCAAAGTTGGATCTAAGTTGGGCATGTCTTTGTAAGACCATGCGAACACATCAATAAACTCTCGCAGTAGCATAGTGAACGTCTTTTGTTCTCTGGCCGAGAGTGATGCTCCCAATTTTACTATCTTGGGATCTTCTTCGGTACCAATATTGACATCAATGGTTTCTTCAACTAACAATTTTGATAAATCCTCCATATGCATAGGATCGAGAGGTAGGTTGAGATCTTCATCCAAGGATGTCTCTTCAAGATTTTCATCCTTGGCGTGGTCACTTTGTTTGTCCTTTGATTTTCTTATTTGTTTGTCAACCAGTGCCTCAAAGAGGTTTTCACTGTGTGACTTAGACTTTGATTTTTGCTGAGGCTTTTCTTTAGAACTCTTGCCCTCGCTTTTCTGTAAATTTTGCTGACCACGAAGTTCAGCCTCCTCGCCGAAGTAGGCACAGGTGTCTAAGTCGATAAAGAAACCCTTCTTGTGATCTCCAATGGGAATTGTATCCCTTATGCCCATGAACTCTGCAATAGCCTCATCGTTCTCGAATAAATCTAGTGGCATGTGACATTGTTGGTCCCATTCAACGAGGGAAGGGTACACAAGGTCAAGGGTCGGTTTAGTTGGGGTTATGGTTAGGACAGCATTGTTCATGAAAAGGTTCGTGGAGGGCAGATCCTCATATAGGCTACAATGGGAATCTGTATCGCTGTCTAGGTACTCAAAGCTATCCTCATGCACAGAACAAGTCACATCTTGATTATTGGGGTGTGCTCCGTAAGGGTGAATCCCAATGCCATATCTTTCTGTTTTGAAATGTGGAAGAGGGACTGGTTCTCTTTGTCCTTGTTCATTCCTCCCACATCCTAGGCCTTTGTAGCCCATGGAGTACATCATTCTGCTAGATTTTTCATATTCTGGGGTTTGATAACAAGGAGAGGTCAGAAACCAAGAGTGCTTATTGTACATTATACTCCCCATAGCCATATTCCAGAATTTTCATCTCCCATGAATCAAATGGCAATGTGGAAGTGGACGCCCCATGAGTGTAAGAATTAAGAGAATTTGAATCTACTCGAGATTCCATGGCCTTAGAATGAAGAGGGACAACTATATCTGTGGAGGGACATGCATATGTACCCTTTTGTGCAAAGCTATTAAGAGCTCTACAATGAGCAAAGGGCTCTGAATCCCTGGTATTGTAACCGTATGTCCCTCATGCTTCAGCTTGATGCATTGATGAAATGTTGATGGCACGGCCTGCATGGCATGAATCCATGGTCGTCCTAGAAGCATATTATATGGTAGTTCCAAGTCTAGGATGTGAAACTTTGTCTGATGGCAAGTGGGGCCCACCTCCATGGGTAGCATAATGGTGCCTGCTGACTCTCTTTCCGCGTTGTCGTATGCGGTGATAGTAATAATATGGGACTCAAGATCTTCCTCCGTATGTCCCAATTGTTTGACCAGCTTAAGCGTGCAGATGTTCAATCCCGATCCGTTGTCCACAAGCACCCATTTGATTTTCCTGCGGGTGACAACTACCTTGATGTACAAGGGAATATTATGTGTAGGAATCATGGCAGGGATCTCCCTATGGTTGAAAGTAAGATGCTCACTTGATGCAATATTTTCCACTGCGGCTTGAAGGTACGTAGGATCGAATTCTAAAGGCACTCCCGACCCTTGAAGAGTTTGATACAAAATGTCCTTATGCACATTGGATATCTTGAGAAGATCTAAGATCGAGATCTTAGTAGGTGTCCTCTCAAGTTGTTCTAAAAGGTTATATTTATCAGTTTGCGGGGTCAACAGAGAGGGTTCCGGAATCACGAGGCGGGCACGCCTTGTTACCGCAGTGCAGTCCTTTCCCTTGATCCGGATGGTATTGACACAGTCAGTAGGGGAGTGAATACATCCGATAAGTGCATCATAATGATTGTTATCTCTTTTGGTATATAAGTAATTTGTGGCTTTATAGGTTTGAAATGACTCTCCTTGATCCGGCTTTGTCTTCTCCAACTTATCATGCTTGGGGAATGGTTCCTTATAAATCACCATTTTCTCGTTAGCTGTTTGCGTGTGGCCAGGGTTATCCACCTCTATCTCCCCGTTGTCAATGAGGTCTTGAATATAGTGGTGAAGTCACAAACATTTTTCTATTTTATGACCTTTAACGCGATGCATTTCGCAATATTCATGCTCCTTATACCATGAAGGTTTAGGAGCGTTTTCATCAAACGGTTGTGTTGTAGGATAGGTCATCATGTTGGCCACATCCAACTATTTTACTATGAGGGACAACGGTTCATTAAGGGAGGTGAATGTTTGTCGCTTTGGTGGTGGTTGAATTGGGCTCTTGGTTAGTTTAAAAGGTTGACTGGTTTGGACCGTTTGAACACGTTTGGAATCAGTGATTCCGTCTCCCACCACGTTTTTGTTTTTGTTAAAGATCTTTGGCTTTTCAGTGGGTTTGACACTTTGGTTGTCTTTAGATTGGGTTTTGAGGGTGCCTTTGGCAATGAGAGCCTTTTCTATTTGAATCCCTTTCTCGATAACCTCCTCAAAGGTGCGGACACAATGCATTTAGAGGTGGAAAGCTATATCTGGGTTGAGATTAGGGACAAAAATACTGACCAGCTGCTTCTCAGGGAAAGCGCAAGGGAAGCGACTAGCTATCCCTCTCCATCATTGGAGGAAGTTGGCGAAGGTCTCATTTGGGCGTTGTTTTTTGCCACACAAGTCTGCCATGGTGATGTCACTCTCTATGTTATATGAGAAATGACGCATGAATCTTTCTGCCAATTCTGGCCAGGTGAAAATTGATCCTCATGGTAAGTTCGTAAACCATTCCAATGCTTGGCCTCCGAGACTCTTAGGAAAAAGTCTGATGAGGTAATTATCACTATAAGACACCTCTTGACATGCCATGTAGAAATATTTAACATGATCCCTTGGGTCTCCCTTTCCTTTGTATTTGTCGAACTTTGGAATATCAAATTTCTTTGGAAAGGGTTGAAGGGTCATTGTCTTATCAAAATGATAGGGGCATAGTTCTTCGTATTGGTATTTCCTAATACTCCCTATATTGCTCTCTTGTATGCTCGCAAGCGTTGCTTTCATAGATTGCACTTCTTGTGCAAGCAATTGTTCTCTAGTGGGAGAAGCGGGTACATGTACACGACGATACCCCGTGTCTTCTTCTCCTTGGTTTTCTCGATGGAGTTCGTGGATCCTAAACTTAGGCCTTGACTTTTGAACATTCTTGTTTGTTTCTTTCTGTACCTGGAAAGTAAGCAAAGCTAGTTGTCGGCTTAGGTTACTAAGTTGTTGTTGGATTGTGACTTGGTTTGTGTCTTCTTCTTCTAAAGGTTCTTCCTCTTCGTATTGTGGAGGCTCTTCCCCTGTTTCATGTTCTATCTTATTTCTTCGTGGGACTTTGATGAGGGGTATTCTATGCCCTACCACTTTATCATTTTCTGTGTAAGAAGTGGAAGCATGCCCGCCTGTTAAAATATCTTCCATATTGATAAGGGGGTGTTCTTCCTTAGTAGTGTCATTTGTAGGTAATATTGGTTCATTCTTGGTGGGAAATTTGGCCCCTAATTCCATGACTCGTGCCAAAACTCTATCTTTGTTTCTAAGGAGAAACTCGTCTAGTAGAGTGGGGTCAAAATCAAATTCTGCGTGTGGTGATTCTAATTCATTTCCAATATGATCAACCATTTCTTTTGTTTCCTTTTCTGCAGAAAATAGTGGTCCTAGATCGTGTCCAATGAAGGGGTTTGACCCTTGTCTGTTAAAGGTCTCCCAAGCATGTTCTTGTTGTTCCTCATATGTCTATTTCTTCAACCCTAGACGTGTTTTGGGAGCCATGTTTTTGTGATAAGTTTCACTAAGGTAAGTTGTAGATTTGTTCAAAATTCAATGACTACCCCCCTAAGTGAAACACAATATGAAATTGCTAAGAGTATGAATGTGTCACCAATGTGAGAATACCAATATGATAGAGTGATAAATCACCCGTGATACAAGCGTTTGGTATTAAAACTTAATCAAATGAAGTACTTCCTAGACTACGTTTCAAAGTAATTTACGACGCCATATGATTAACAAGATGTCTCTACTTATGCCAAGTTCAAAGGAATGAACAAGACGTAAGTAAATACATGAAGTTAAATGTGATCTCCCAATCAAGATATACGATGAGTGAGATCAAACTCTATTAAGACCTATATCTCAAAAAGTGCCAATTACAATTCGTGAATGACACAACAATATCACCAAGATATGTTAACCCACTTTGCTAGAAAGTGAAGTATTGATATCGAGGTGTTATTGATATAACACACACAAATGGTAACACCTAGCACTCTTTGAAATCAAGGTAATAATAGAACCGAACTAAAAATCTCAAAGTATAGCTAGGAATAGTTAAAAATGTGTGCAGCGTAACTGTACAATATAGGTATTTATGTCGAGTTTACAAGAAACAAGACATAAATATTGAAATTGTAATGATACGCGACAAACAAGTTGACTCCTCTATGGAAGTCCGCGGTGATGAACCATGCCTAACTACAATGACGATCTTGATGTGGGTATCAAGATCACAATGGCTACCAAATGACGTGAAAATGCCTCTGCTCACTTTAGATGTTTAACTAACCTAGCCGCAAACATGGATGGGCGTAAACGGACATAAAAGTGAGAGAAACAGTCGAATGGAAACACAAAGGTAATCACACCTCTTTTGATCAACAAAGTGTCAAAAGAATATGAAGGAAATAAATCAAGAAAAAAATGATGAAAAATGCTAGCCTCACTTCGGCAGAGTTTCACCTCGCCCTAAGGCAAGTAAAAACTAGGCGAAAGTAATACGTCACACGTTTCTCAAAAAGAAGGTTCACAACTCAACACTGTTTTAAAATGGTCAAAGTGGGCTCCTAGTCAAAGTATATTCTCCTAGGTGGTTCTCTCACCCTAGGTGTTACAAAGTTGGTACGAGCGAGCGCGATTTACCCAAAAAGTCACACTGACTAGTTTGGGATTATCTCGGCTTTACTTTACCCCCTTCAAGAACAGTAGGAAACTAGTGCATCTACGTGTACTATCACTGGGGTCACCACAACGGACAAATTGTAACGCTATCTCACACAGGAATCACTAGTCAAGTAGGTAGTGCGGAGCACTTCCTATTTTGTCCACAAGGTTCCCTCTTGCCTGGATTACTTTGGGGTTCCTGGAACCACCCCCATTGTTGTAGCTTAAGGCGTTATGCCAAAGGGGTTATGTTCCAGTTGAGCGGAGAGGGACATACCCTTTTCTAAAACCTGCAATACAGTGTTTTGAATATGTTGTTCTTTTTATCTTGTTTAATTAGGTGTGGTTTGCTTGAACACCTTTTGGCAACCTGTATAACAACTGTATTAGTAGTTTTTGATTTTGTTTTGGTTCCTTCTTTCTTTGACAGGCGTTTTTAGGTCCTGCACTCAAGGGTTTAGTTCTCCAAGAAAATCACATTATTTAAAAGAGGATTAAGAGTTGCTTTTGATTCTCAAGATCATCCAAGGATGCAAGAGAAGAGCATACACAAAAAATAATCCAATTAAAAATCAAAGAAAATCTTTTCAATCAATGAACCATACAAAATTCTTGATAAATGTTCATTCCAAACCAAAAGTGAAAGATGAAGTTTCCAATTTATCAAATGTTATAAAATGAAGACTAAAGTTGCTTTTGATTCTCAAGATCACCCTAAGGTGCAAGAGAAGAGCATACATAAACTTTATCCCAACTATATAGAAATAGAAAACTTCAAATCAAAGGACCATTGAAAAATGTTTTGTAAAAGGTTCATTCCCTTAAGCAAAATGAATAATCAAATTTCTAAGTTTAATCCCAATGTTAACAAGATAGAGATCAAAGTTGTTTTTGATTCTCAATATCACCAAAAGTTGCAAGAGAAGATCATAAACATGCTTTGGTCTAAATCAAGTAAGCATGGAAATACAACATTCATCAAAACATTAGACATGTTAGAAAATGACCAGTTTTCAAATAACAAAAAAACCTGTAATTTATGTAACTATAAATCCTAAATTTATGTTTTCATTGCATTTTTAACTTCAATACCTTTCCAACGCAAAACAAATGGAGTCATTTTGAGTTCGGGAGCAAAATTTATGACCTTCGGAAGATGGGTTACACATATGCTCTTATGCTCATGGGTATGCACTTGACATGCACTCAAAAAATGTCAAAAAAAACATCCCTTAACCTGCAAAATGGGAAAAAATTTCCAACCAAGATTCAATTTTGACAACAACCCATCACATTAATATATGAATAGAAGACTCAACACTATCAAACATTAACATACATGCTCAAGAATTTAATATTTTCAAGAAATTGACAAAACTAGCATGTAGAATGATGAAAAAGTAAGCTCTAAAAATGAAAACATGATGAAATCTTGAAATTTTCTCACCAAGATTAAATTTTGACAGTAACCCACCACATTAATATGTAAATATAAGACTCGGCACTATCAAACACTAACCTAAATGCTCAAAAATTGAAAATTTTCAAGAAATTGACAAAACTAGCATGTAAAATGTTGAAAAAGTAAGCTAAAAATGAAAACATGATGAAATCTTGAAATTTTCTCACCAAGATTAAATTTGGGCAACAACCCACCACATTAATATGTAAATATAAAACTCATCACTATCAAACACTAACCTACATGCTCAAGAATTTAAAATTTTCAAGAAATTGACAAAACTAGCATGTAGAATGTTAAAAAAGTAAGCTCTAAAAATAAAAACATGGATAAATATTGAAATTTTTCCATCAATTCCAATTTTGACAGCACTTCACCTCTTCCATACCTACAAGGAATACCCAACACATGCAAACTCAACAAAACAAGTTAAGAAAAACAAGTTAGATCAACATGTGTAAAAGAGGGTTAGTAACCAAAAAATAAAACTTAACTACAAAAACTTGAAATTAAGTGCAAAGGACAATGGATTAGGTCCCACCGGGCGTGCCAAATGTGTGCATGTATACTTTGCTTAATGCTAAATCAAATGAAGCAAGAACTACCACCTAAAATAATTCTACAATTTAGCTAAAACAAAGCATAAACACCATCATGATAAGAATTAAACAAGGGTTAGATGCTAGCATTCATAAATACAAACTTTGAAACTAACAATGCTAAATATCTAAACTCCTCTATTCTCTAACAACAAATAAATGAATGAACCTAAGTAAGCTCCATGGCTATCAAAATAGTTGTCCTTAATGTTCCAAGAACCTAGGAATGGGGGCTAATCAAAGTTGGGCTACAAGACCCTTTTAACACCTCTCATATGACCCAAGCACTTTAAGAAAGAGGATTAACTCTTCAAGATGATGAACTCTCAAAAGGGCAAGGTGCAAGTTCTTAGTCTCTTTGCTATATGCTTTGCATTTTCTCTCTTAGAAAGTTTAGGTGTAAGTAAAAAGGTAGGTGGAGGGCTCTTTATATAGCCCAAAGGATAAAGGATTCAACACATTCTCATGAATGTGGGATAAAGGTAAAACATGATTAGGAATGGATAAGGTTGCTTTATTAAAGGTAACCTTACTTTAGAAGAGTTTAATACATGTTTAGCAAGTCATGGGAGTTGGGGGTTGTTTTAATTAATCAAAGGTGATTAACTAACAGGTATGTGTAAGCTTATAGAAGCTAATTAGAAGAATATTAGTGTGATTTAGGCTATTATAAGGGGATTAAATCAATTAAATATTGATTTATTGGTTAAATGGAAGGGAAAGCTAATTAATTAATAATAATTAATTAGTCTAGGTAGAAGCGGTGATTTATTAACGGAAGGTCGTTAATTAGGGTATTTATTGGATAGCCAACTTAATTAATTAGCTTAGTGTAATTAATTAATAATGATATGAGGGAAAATGAGTGCTTTTGACGATATGTCGTCGATTTGCGAGAAAGGGGATGATTAGCGCAATTTAAGTATTTAAATTGCTTGGGCGTAATTATAGGTGTCTACAACTGCAACATATTTTTTAGAGATTAATGGTTTATAAGAATAATTAACAAATAAATATGTACTTCTTATTGTACCTGTTACTATGATCAGCCACAACAATATACTTATATCTTAGTGGTCGTTAGGCATCATTAACAAGAAAATATATAAATCTTAATAGTCAATAACATACACCTCGAAAAAATATTTAGAGAATAAGGTTAGTGAAACACCATTATATGGACATCTATCATTGAATTAATAAAATTGTTGTATTACATGTATACGTAAGGGATCAACATTTACTTATGTAGTATTAGTTTGTTGAAGGCTCAAAAATACGTCTCATTACTAGACATCATTAAAAGACATACTATTAATGGAATGACCGAAGCACTGTTGTTGTAGAAGCATTGAGGGGTCAAGATATACATTTTTTAACCATGACGTTTGTTGACAATTTTTACACTTGTGTAAAAATTGGAAACTCAAAACTTTGTTATGATGGATGGAATAGGTGAAGTATACCTAAGTTAGGGGAGATCACATCAGATTATGTCATTGTTGCTGATTTATTTAAGAGATTACATGAAATCTACATCTATGTGTGTTGTTACAAATTGTAACAGATCACATAATCTGCAATTTTATGACTATCCTCAGCAAAAAAACATAAGCCCTGAAGGATAGTTATGTTGTCTTGATGAGAATGTCCAATTACAGAGTAGGTGAAGTGTAAAGTTTTGGAACATTATACATAAGTGCAGATCTCAGAAAATTAGAGTTCATTACTGAATGTTACAAGTTCTACTCAATGTTCTTTCCTTCATGATTAAGACATTCAATTATGTTATTGAGTTGTTTAGTTCATTATACAATCCATACAGAAAGCAAAAATGTAGAAAGAGATATACAACTCATTTACAGAATTCAATGTTTTATTCACAAGGAGAGTCAAATGTTTCCCATACAAGCCATGGGATGTAACTGAAAAGTAAAGTACAACTACTGAAAAGAAAGATACACATGCATGAAGGATAAAGCAAAGGAGTATGAGGGTGAACCCATCGTTGCCTTGTATATTCTTCTTTGTGCAGAGCATCTCTGTGCCAGCTCCTTCATCCTCAAGTCATGGTACCTGAAAATAAAAACAAATCAATCATCAGTCACGAGCTCAGGGATCAAACCATATTCCTACACTATCCTACTTCATGCATATGAATCTTCTCCTAAGCAAGAGATGTATTCTACTTGAAGGGAAAACTGCATGCATGCTTTAATCACTCAGAAAGAAGAAAGTGAAAAGAGAAGAAGAAAACATGGACATAAGAGAGGCCAAAAGCCTAAATATTTACGAACTGCTTCCCTAAGTGTGTAGGTACATGTTGTAGCCAAAGAATGAAATAAATAAGTCATAAGTGCATACTAAGAAGAAGGAAGAGTGCAACTCAAAGTTCAGAAAACATTCTACAAATGGAAGAGGTTAGAGCTCAGAAGAGAGAATGGAAGATAGAAGTACACTTTCAGTTTGTAAAGAAGAAGTAGAATCAGATTTCAACAAGTTGAGGCTAAAAGCAAAAGGATTACAGTTGAAATAGGATGAGAGAGAAGATTCTGGAAAAAATTTGACAGGGCTTCGCCATGTAAAATCAACATTTCATATTTTTTAAGCATACATATCAAAGTTGTAATGAAAGGAAAAGCAATATATAATTGCAAAAAAGAATTATTTATAGCTTAAACAGCTGAAGTGAATTGAAATTCCATGATAATTTAACAAATTTCAACTTTTCTAAGTTGCAGTTTTCAGAATAAAGCAGATATGAGAGCACATAATTACTACAATATCAATGAAATACATTCATTCAAGCAAGGTTGTACTCATCTACAACATAAGCAGAAGCCATTACAGGTGAACAAAATCTATCTCATGATGACAGTTTGAAGTAAGCTACAGAAGACACAATGTGCATGAAAGATCATCATATAGTAGCTATACAAGTAAAGACCAGATTAAGCTACAGGTCTTCATGAGCTCAACTTCTCATAATAGAGGGGATACTTGCAAGGAAGGAACATGTCTAGTTTGAAAATATTTTGAAAGAGAGATAATTCTGGAAAAAATTTGGCAAGGCTTCACCCTATAAAATCAACATTTACAACTTTTCCATCATTTATATCAAACTGAAAAATCAAAGAAATGCAATGAGAGTAATAGGGTAAAGTATCTGAATCAAGGCTTGTACCAAATAGTGATATCAAAATAGATCAAGAATTGCTTAAAATTACTGTTGATATCAAAGAGTACAAGTGTAATTACAGTTACAGAATATATTCACCAGGAACGTGAACAAATGTTTACAACTCACAAAGAAAAATCTACGGGAGTGTCAGAAGTTTCGTTCTCGCACAGGTCTATATCTATCTAGGAGAGAAGTTTTTCAGAAATAATGAAATGGAGGATGATTCAGATTTCTTAAAGAATACAACTCAGCTCAAAGGATCAGTTCTAATAAGCACATCAAATACTTGTTCAAGCATGATACACTAATTACAAAGCAAAGTTCTTGTAGATTTCACAGTTTAATGATAGATTTCAAAAGTTCTAGTGATGGAGTTTAAAAGGTAGAAGAAGCTAAATCATATAAAGTACAATTATATAGTAAGGCTCAAAGAAACATTCATGGTGGCCTAGTTTTGTAGTCAAAACCCCATGATATCTTCATAGAAAAGAAAACAAATGCCACAGAGTGAATAAATGCACAGATTATCCTGTGATATTAAAATATGGAAACCCTTCTCAGGAACGTGCCAACAAAATAATGTAGAACCCAGATTTGGGGAGGAACAAAAGTTACAGATCCACATTTAAGAGACAACATGCAAGGGAGAATTCCATAATGACTATGTTTCGAACTTACAAAGGCCGAGCTCGAAAAGAAAGACCGAGTTTCAAAATGACCACATAGAGCTAATAAGGCCGAAATAAATCAAAATCGAGCTTCGAATCCCCAACAAATGGCGGATCTTAAAAAAAAAATACAGATCTTAGTTCTTTATTTATAGACCCATTAATGGGTATTAAAGGAAATATCAAGGTAAGAAATAGTACTTACTATTTAAATCAAATATGAGCAGCCCACAAGTTGCCATCAAGTTCATCAAAAAGGGACAACCCAAACAATGACCAAAGCTTGAGTCAAAGAAACCAAGGTGTCACATGAAAATGCAAAAGAGAACATTATCAACACTTCTGAAGTAGAAGTGGCAAAAACAATCAAATTACTTTGTACTCAGAAGATTAAAACTTACCATTCTCTTCATCAAATAGTGATGCCAACAACATAGAACCAAGCTTGACAGAGACCAGAGAATAATACAATTCAAAGCTTGGAGTTTGCAAAATGCGGTCATGACCACAATGCCTCACATGGAAATCTCAAATGCTAAGATGCTATACCAGATAACCTCGCAACAGAGCTTCGAAGGCCGAGAGTGTCACCCAATCAAGACTTCAAGTTCATGGTAGTGGTAGCCATGTAAAATACCATGTCCACCTCCTCCAAAGAAAACATAAAATTCAAATAAAACATAGTTCAGAAGGTCAAACAAATACAGAAGAACCGAGCTCAAAAATTGGTCATCAATGGTGATCTATAAAAAATTTGCTAGGGCTTTGCCCACATATCATAAAACTGAAATGAAATGATCGTCAAACCTGAGCTTCTCTTTACTACCTCAACACAAACATTGGTTTGGTTAGAACTCAACCATAGTTAAAGATCAACAGTTTCCAAACAAAAGGAAAGTCGATTAACGCTTGATGATTAATCTCAAAGTTCCAAGCAAACCATTATGGTTAGCCTCCCACTGACCAACATTCAATGCATACAAAAACCCTAACCGAGGGTTAATAAATCGATGGTTACATGCTAAAAGGTACAAAGATCAACAACCTAAAATTGACACCAATCTTCAAAGCAAACCACCAGGGTTATAATTAACCTGACCCAAGTTACAGAAGCCACCAAAAAAATGCATGGAGGGGTGAGTCATCGTGGGAAGGGGCCAGCCCACGTGTCCAAATAATAATCATTGCAAAATACTTTCAAAGTCTAAACCATAGTCTGAGTTAACAATAATCAAAAGCCGACCAAATTATACCACAATGATCACCAAAAAGGTGAGATATCAACTATAGTCCTTTTAATCATGCAAATCCGACTATGTGTTGCCATATAATATTAATCAAAGGGGGCCGAATGATTAAATATTACTATTTTCAAACCATGGTCTAAGAGAGCCATGTGTGGTATCAAAGGTGGTCCCCTCATCTTACATCAAGAACCATGGTAATATGCTAAGTCCACACAGTGGCCAAACCATGGTGGAGTGCAGAGGTGGTCCCCACACCAAGAGGTTGGAGTAAAATTCAACTTTCATCCATGTGATCACTAGCAAACGGAATGAGTGTCAGCATCAAAGGAAAGGGTGGTCCCAGCTAGATTAATATGTGGATGAATATTATTGCAAATATTTGGAATATTTTTCTCACATACAGGGAGTTATATTTTTGCATGCCTTCACAATAGGACAGAATAGAGAAGAAGATGAATTTGCATGCTCAAAGGAAGAAGACTTGCCTAGCAAGCAATTTTATTATTAGCAAATTATTCACCCTTCTCTTTCTTAAAAATAGATCAGTCAACTTCAGTTGACTGAGATGTAATCAAAGGCTATTAATGCCTCTTGTACTAGTTTGTATTATTTTATCCTTTTATTTATTATTAAATAAAGGATAAAATTAGGATGCATGGGCGAGTACAGCCTTAGTCTATTTTTAGGAAGGGTGGGAAAAATTATTTTGCTATATATTGTGTGCCTTGGCAAAACACAAAGGAGAATTACAGGAGGACTTTTCGATATATGAGTACTGAAGCAAATTTTTCCAGTTTTTCCCTCTAAGTGTGAAGTGTTTTATGCCTTTCCAAGTTACTTTGCAGTCTTATGTATGTTTTATTAATTTTGTGAATACAAATTCCCTGATCAACCACCTTACCCTGCTGCAAGTTTCAGTTCTTTCTGCTTAAATTTAATGTGCATGTTAACTTATTAGTACTGTTGTGATCCTCCCTCAATATAATAAGGTGTTTTTCCCTTATATAGTCTACAAAAAACTATTGGTTCGTGCATCAAGAAATCCTTCACAAGTCATTTGTGCATACACTCAGTCAAATCCCTCATACAAATTTGGTGTATCACCTTAGTTTTAATCATTATTACAGTCATCCTTTACCCTAAAAACTCCTAGAAAGTAGTTTAGTATATGCCAACAAGGAACCAGCCTTGATACTGGAGACTTACCTCAAAATAGGTATACCCACAGACCTGAGGTGTTCCCATTGTATCTACGAAAGAGAGGGATCATTTTTGCAAGCTTAGAAAACATGCTACCATCTCTCTATAGGGTGCAATTTCGAGAGATAATAGTTTTTGTCACGCCTGGTGGGACAACGACTCATATCTGCATGTAATTTTTCAAATCTACAACAAATTAAAACTCACTTTTGGGAGAAAACTGCAGCTAATTTATTTTAAATATTTCATCACCTTTTGGCAACTCCGTAAAGTTGATCTTAGACCAGTATTGCAGCATGTTCCATGCCTAAAGTGACTACAAGATCATTGGTAAGAGGGATTCCTTCTGATTTTGTTTCTTTACTTTTGAAATCTACTAGAAGGAGAAGAGTTGGTAATACTTTGCCTTACAATAGACCTGGTTTTGGTAATCCTCCTCCTAATATTCCTTCACCACGTATAAATTTTTCTATCAATATCCCATTTTTTCCAATGGCCCAACAACCACCCAGGAATTTTGTGCCCTTTACTAATGGCAGCCCATTAGTAATTCCAGTTTATCATGATATTCCTACGCTGCCATGAAAAGTTTGCCATCATTTACGGGTGAAAATCATGTTACACCAGCTAAACATATAAAAGATGTTGTAGCCCTATGTGCAGTCCATAATATCACTCATGAAGATGTAGCCCTAAGACTTTTATTTGCATGTTTTAAAGGGCAAGCCTTGTAATGGTACAAAAATTTAGAAATTGGAAGCATAGGAACTTGGGATATTTTTGTTGAAAAATTGTTGAAACAGTTCTAGGACAACTTAGATCATTTGTCTCTCATTGAATAGTTATCTACTATTAAGAGAGCTCCCAATGAATTTATGTCTAGTTTCAATAACTGTTTTACCAGAACTTGGGAGAGAATCCCAGCAAGTGTAAAGCCTCAAGCTGATCATGCTTTCCTTTATTATCTTAGAGCATTAAACAGTGATATCTCAACTATGATTTAGTCAATGGGTGGAGAGACACTCCCAACAGCTTATGATATTGCTATCCGAGCTGAAAATAGTCTTATTCAAGCTATAAAGTTAGCACCAAGGACATCAATGCCATTTTCAACAAATTTAACACTTATTCCTCATCCTATTACAATCATAGATCCCACTGTTATAGCTCCATCAGATGATGTATTCAAAGCTTTGCAGACCATGGGGAATAAGATGACTTCAATTGAAAATAAAATTGTGTTACCGAGCAGACCCTACCAAGCTCCTTATTAGCCCAACCAACAGAATCAACAAAACAAGCAGCCCTATCAAAAGAATCAGAATTATAGGCAGCCTTACTAGCAAAGGAAGTTTGACCCAAAGGCTCCTAGTTCTTCAAACATTTTAGTTCCAATTAATATGGCTACAGAGGAGTGGTGTCAACCTTGTAATCAACCTCATTCAGCTGCAACTTACCCAAATGCTTTTCTGAATCTGAATCTTGTTGCACAACCTCAATCTAAAACATTGTTTATGCCTCAAATGGAGGGTGGGCAGCAAGAAACTCATGTTCAGAAAGCACCTGAATAGAATTTAGTTGGTTTTAATGAGGAGGATTTCATTGCAGTCACAACTAGGGCTCAAGGGAGGGCTGCTGAAAATCAAAAGCAACAAAATAGGCCTATCTTACCTACCATCACTGACAAGGCAATAGCTCCAAAGTCAACTAACAACCCTATTTTTCCTCAAAAAATACCAAGTGTTCCAGTTGATAAAGGCCATCAACAACAACTACAGCCTGATTCAAGAAGATTGTTTATACCTCAGATATCTAAGGCAGCTGAAGCAGAATCAGTTTTCGTTAAGGCCTATTCTAAGATAGTTGATTCTGTCTCTAAGACAATTTCTTCTTTTAACATTGTTGATGTAATGAAAAATCATAATGTTAACATCTCAATGTGGGATGCTCTAAGTATTCCTGGACAACAAGATTTACTTTCTCATGAACTAGCTAAACTGTAGATTTCTTCAAATACAGCAGAGAAGGAAGTTCAGAAAATAGATATGGTCCTTGGAACATTTGAGCAAGACCATATTAAGGAAGTTAAGTGGATGGTACAGAAATTTTTGAATGCTCATGACATTAATAAACCACCACCATTTTATTTATCACCGATTATTGGAGAACATTTAGTTCATAATTGCATGGTGGACAGTGGTGCAAGTAGCACAGTTATGCCAAAAGTGATTACAGAAAAATTAGGCTTGTAGTATGAGCCTATAGAAAGGAGTGTCTTACAGCTTTATGGAACTGCAACTAACACGATTGGTATAATAAAAAATTTAGAGGTAACGTTATATGTTTGCCCAAATGTTTCTATTTTACAAGATGTTACTGTGGTAGACTTGCCTCCATATTTTGCTTTATGCTTATCTAGAGATTTCAAAACAAAAATAGGAGGTTATCTCTCTTTAGATTAGTCCTTATTTTTTACCACACGTTATGGAACTAAGGTTACTATCAATTCAGAGCCATTGGCTAGATTTCACATTGAGCCTCACTCTTCAAATGCGGTGGCTAATTATTCAGCCTTAGATCAGTCTAATTTTGACGAGGTAGCTCATGTTTCAGCATTAGATGGTGTCTTTAACATGTTTATGGATGAAAATATAGTTGAAGAACATGTTCATGATCCTTTTAAGGAGGTTAAAGAACATCTTTTTGGTGTGTATAGTATGCATGAAGAAAAGACACCTCTTCCATTGCTTTCCAAAATAGATAATTCTACAGAAGGAATTTGTAAGCTTCATTTTGATGGAGCTAAGAACAAGAAAGGACAGGGAGTAGGTTTGATGCTCACTTCCCTGACAAACAAAAGGTACTTCTCATCTTTGAGTCTCCAATTTACATGCACTCGTAATATAGCGGAATACGAAGCATTAATTCATGGCTTACTTTGGGCCAAAAAGAGAGGTATCAACACATTAAAAATCATTGGTGATTCTGAGTTGGTTATCAATCAAGTAAAAAACTTCAATGTTTGTAAGAATCCACTAGTGAAGTCTTACAGACATAGAGTTTCAAACTTAATGGAATATTTTAAAGCTATTAATATTAATTCTATTCCTAGAGCTGAAAACAAGTATGCAAATAGACTTGCAGCAGTTGGTGCTAGTTTCAAAGTGCTAGAACAAATTGAAAACAACAAAATTCAACCTCATATTAAGCTAATTTTTAGGCCCTCAATACCTGATAATGATTTAAATTGGTAGGTTTTTGCAGCAAGAAGCTGAGTTCTCTGCAGTTAATCAGGATAATTTACAACATTTATACGGTGATCAGATTGTTCAGTTAAAGACAAATAAATTGCCTCGATGTCTGATTACATTGAAAGACATTTTCAGTATTGATGATCAGTTAATAAAAGACAAAACTAAGATGTCAACACATGCTGATAACTATGAAGAGATTTCAATTGATGAAGGGAAAAAGTTATTTCTTGGAAAGGTATGTTCCTCAACTAAAAAATAGTCATTTATTAATCTTTGCAAAGAGTTTAAGGATTCCTTTGCTTGGAAATACCAAGACTTGAAAGGATTTGATCCCAGTATAGCACAACATACAATCTAATTACATCCAAATACTAAGCCTCTAAGATAGAAACAGAGGCCTGTAAATCCAAAGATAGAACCTCTGATGAAGAAAGAGTTATCCAAGTTGATCAAATCAGGTATTATTTTTGTAGTTAAGCATTCAAGTTGGGTAGCCAATCTTGTTCATGTTAGGAAGAAGAACGGTGAAATCAGACTATGTGTAGATTTCAGAGATCTTAATAAAGCTTCATTAAAAGATCATTACCCACTTCCAAATATGGATCAGATTTTGAGAACAGTCTCAGGTTCAGATAGACTATCTCTTCTAGATGGTTACAGTGGCTATAATCAGATTTTAGTCTGAGAAGAAGATAGATACAAAACAACTTTTACTACCAAGTGGGGTACCTATGCTTACAAAAGAATGCCTTTCAGTCTTTCAAATGTTGCTGCAACGTTTTAACGTGCAATGGACATGGATTTTTTAGATCTTGTTAAATAGATGCATTCTTGTCTATTTAGATGATGTTACTATATTTTCAAAAGATCCAGAAGAATATCTAATGCATTTAAGGTAGACCTTTCAGTTATGCAGGATAGTTTGGAATATCTTTGAATCCTCTGAAGTCTATCTTTTCAGTACATCAAGGTAAATTACTTGGTCATATTGTTTCGAAGTAGGGTTTAGCAATTGATCCTTTCAGAATCGAAGCTATATCACAGCTATCACTACCTCATCATAAGAAGGCATTGCAAAGTTTTCTTGGAAAAATCAACTTTGTTAGAAGATTTTTTCCATATTTTGTAGCATTAGTTAAACCATTAATAGCTATGTTAAAGAAAGAGAAAACTTTCTCTTGGACCAATGAAGGAAGGGAAGGTTTTGAAGCAATAAAATCAGCTATCTCTTAGGCTCCTACTCTTGCAAACCCAAATTTCGATAAAGATTTTACAATGTATGCACTTGCAGGAGCTGAAACAATCTCAGCTATCTTGACTCAGGTTAATGATGAAAATATTGAGTAGCCAATTGCTTTCTTTGGACAGAGTTTACATGATTATGAAACAAGGTACACATTTCTTGAAAACCAAGTACTTTCAGTAGTCAGAGGACTAAAGAATTTTAAGTACATGCTTTCAAATAATAAAATTCACGTTCTTGTTTCTCATCCAAGTGTGAAAAATTTCCTTTTAAATAAAGAATTGAATGAGAAAAGAGCAGGATGGATAACGAAGGTTATGGAATATGATGTTGATATCCGGGTTGCTAAGATAGTTCGAGGTAAAGAATTATGTGAACATCTAATTTTTTATAGGGAAAAATAGTAGGCTTGAAAACCCAAAGATTCAGAACAGCATGCTGAAGTTATGTATCAGCAATCAAATATCATGGTCCAACCAGGAAATCAACAACCTGAACTTGCCCAAGAGATCCAAGAATCAAGGTGGATGACTGATTTGGTTAACTACTTACAACATGGCACTTATCCAGAAGGTATGGATAAGAATAAATGAAGATATTTCATATTACAAGCTATTCCTTATCTTTTCGTTGATGGTGTATTGTTCAAAAGGGATATAAATGGGATCTTGCTACGATGTGTTGATTATGATAAAATTCAGAAAATATTATCAGAATTTCATGAAGGACCTGCAGGAGGTCACTTCTCAGCACGTACTACAGCTTTAAAAATTATGAAAGCAGGTTACTATTGGCCTAGCATATTCAAAGACTATTTTGAATGGATTAGAAAGTGTAAGAAATGTGCTTTCTTTGTTGGAAAAGAACATCTTACTTCGTTTCCTTTGCATCCTATTTCATCTGATCATCCTTTTATGCAGTGGGGTCTTGATTTTATTGGAATGATAAACCCACCTTCATCACAAGGAAATAAGTGTATCTTAACCGCTAAAGATTATTTTACATGATGAGCTGAAGCAATAGCCTTGAAAGATGCTAACAAAGCTTCAATACTATCCTTTTATGAAGGCATAGTTTACAAATTTGGTTTTCTAGAAATGATCATATCAGATAATGCTTTGGCATTCCTCGGTGCAAAGGTAATAGATTGGGCTGTCAAACATGGAATATATCTGAGTTCTTCATCTAATTATTACCCACAAGGTAATGGCTTAGCTGAAAGTACTAACAAGAATCTATTAAGAATCATCAGAAGAACACTCAAGGATAATCAAAGATCTTGGCATTTGATGTTGAATTCTACACTTTGGGCTGACAGAGTGACTCCTAAAAAATCAGTTAGCAATTCACCATACAAGCTTGTGTATGGAAAAGAAGCAAGAATGCCTATTTCAGTTGAGTTACCAACATTAGATTTGCTGCATCAAATGGAGCTACTTGAGAATGAACCATTGCAGGTTCGTTATGTAGAGTTAATGGAATTGCAAGAGCTAAGAGATCAAGCTCATTTAAATATGGAAAAGAATCAGAAACAAATCAAGAAGCCTTTTGACAAAAAATCCAAATTCAGAGTCTTCAATGAAGGGTATATTGTGTTAAAATGGGATGTTGATTGTGCAAAGCTAGGAAGACACTCAAAGTTTGATACACTCTGGAGTGGCCCTTACATGATTTTAGATTGCAAGGAACACAATGCTTTTCAGCGTTCGAAGCTGAGTGGAGAGGAACTTCCCATTCCTATGAATGGTATGTTTCTCAAACACTGTTATTGAAAATCTTACATTGATTGTTAGAGTAGGATTTCCATTCAATAAGTGCAGTTTCTACACATTGCATTGCTTTTCATTTCAATAAGTGCATTCATGCACATGATCTGGTTTATCAGATCCTTTACCAACTTTAGTTTGTTTTGGAAGGGTTGGACCTTTCGAGAAGGCATATTTTGGTTATATGCTTCAGATTCCATGCCCAATGGACAAGAGCAAGGCACTAGTATATAAGCTAGCAGGCATCTTTCCCCACAGGATTGCCAGAAATGTTGAAAATTTTTACACTTGTGCAAAAATGGGCAACTCGAAACTTTGTTACGATGGATGGAATAGGTGAAGTATACCTAAGCTAGGGGAGATCACATCAGATTATGTAATTGTTATTGATTTATTTAAAATATTACATGAAATCTGTAGCTATGTGTGCTGTTACAAAATATAACAGATCACATAGTCTGCAATTTCATGACTGTCCTCAACAAAAGAACACAAGCCCCGAAGGACAATTATGTTGTCTTGATGAGAATGTCTAATTACAGAGTAGGTGAAGTGTAAAGTTTTGGAATAGCATACATAAGTGCAGATCTTAGAAAATTAGAGTTCATTACTGAATGTTACAAGTTCTACTCAATGTTCTTTCCTTTATGATTAAGACATTCAATTATGTTATTGAGTTGTTTAGTTCATTATACAATCCATACAGAAAGCAGAAATGCAGAAAGAGATATAGAACCCATTTAAATAATTTAATGTTTTATTCATAAGGAGAGTCAAATGTTTCCCATACAAGCCATGGGATGTAACTGAAAAGTAAAGTACAGCTACTGAAAAGAAAGATACACATGCATGAAGGAGAAAGCAGAGGAGTATGAGGGTGAACCCATCATTTCCTTGTATATTCTTCTTTGTGTAGAGCATCTCCATGCCAGCTCCTTCATCCTCAAGTCATGGTACCTGAAAAGAAAAACAAATCAATCATCAGTCACGAGCTCAGGGATCAAACCATATTCCTACACTATCCTACTTCATGCATATGAATCTTCTCCTAAGCAGGAGATGTATTCTACTTGAAGGGAAAACTGCATGCATGCTTTAATCACTCAGAAAGAAGAAAGTGAAAAGAGAAGAAGAAAACATGGACATAAGAGAGGCCAAAAATCCTAAATATTTCCTAACTGTTTCCCTAAGTGTGCAGGTAAAGGTTGTAGCCAAAGAAAGAAATAAATAAGTCATAAGTACATACTAAGAAGAAGGAAGAGTGCAACTCAAAGTTCAGCAAACATTCTACAAATGGAAGAGGTTAGAGCTCAGAAGAGAGAATGGAAGATAGAAGTACACTTTTCAGTTTGTAAAGAAGAAGAAGAATCAGATTTCAACAAGCTGAGGCTAAAAGCAAAAGGATTACAGTTGAAATAGGATGAGAGAGAAGATTCTGAAAAAAAATTTGACAGGGCTTCGCCATGTAAAATCAACATTTCAGATTTTTTCAGCATACATATCAAAGTTGTAATGAAAGGAAAAGTAGTATATAATTGCAGAAAAGAATTCTTTATAGCTTAAACAGCTGAAGTGAATTGAAATTCCATGATAATCTCACAAACTTCAGATTTTCTAAGTTGTAGTTTTCATAATAAAGTAGTTATTAGAGCACAGAATTACTACAATATCAATTAAATACATTCATTCAAGCAAGTTTGTACTCATCTACAACATAAGTAGAAGCCATTATAGGTGAACAAAATCTATCTCATGATGACAGTTTGAAGTAAGCTACAGAAGACATAATGTGCATGAAATATCATCATATAGTAGCTATACAAGCAAAGACCAGATTAAGCTACAGGCCTTCCTGAGATCAACTTCTCACAATAGAGGGGATACTTGCAAGCAAGGAACATGTCTAGTTTGAAAATATTTTGAAAGAGAGATAATTCTGGAAAAAAATTGGCAGGGCTTCGCCCTATAAAATCAACATTTACAACTTTTCCAGCATCTATATCAAACTGAAAAACAAAGAAATGCAATGAGAGTAACAGGGTAAAGTATCTAAATCAAGGCTTGTACTAAATAGTGATATCAAAACAAATCAAGAATTGCTTAAAATTACTGTTAATATCAAAGAGTACAAGTGTAATTACAGTTACAGAATATATTCGCCAGGAACGTGAACAAATGTTTACAACTCACAAAGAAAAATCTACGGGAGTGTCAGAAGTTTCGTTCTCACACATGTCTATATCTATCCAGGAGAGAAGTTTTTCAGAAATAATGAAATGGAGGATGATTCAGATTTCTTAAAGAATACAACTCAGCTCAAAGGATTAGTTCTAATAAGCACATCAAATACTTGTTCAAGCATGATACACTAATTGCAAAGTAGAGTTCCTGTAGATTTCACATTTTAATGATAGATTTCAAAAGTTCTAGTGATGGAGTTTAAAAGGCAGAAGAAGCTAAATCATATAAAGTACAATTATATAGTAAGGCTCAAAGAAACATTCATGGTGGCCTAGTTTTGTAGTCAAAACCCCATGATATCTTCATAGAAAAGCAAAAAAATGCCACAGAGTGAATAAATGCACAGATTATCCTGTGATATTAAAATATGGAAACCCTTCTCAGGAACGTGCCAACAAAATAATGTAGAACCCAGATTTGGGGAGGAACAAAAGTTACAGATCCACATTTAAGAGACAACATGCAAGGGAGAATTCCATAATGACTATGTTTCGAACTTACAAAGGCTGAGCTCGAAAAGAAATACCAAGTTTCAAAATGACCACACAGAGCTAATAAGGCCGAAATAAATCAAAATCGAGCTTCGAATCCCCAAAAATGGAGGATCTTAAAAATAAATACAGATCTTAGTTCTTTATCGCAGACCCATTAATGGGTATTAAAGGAAATATCAGGGTAAGAAATAATACTTACTTGTTTTTCAAAGCTAAGACATCATGAGCAAGCTTGTTCAAGCTCAAGTAGAGTAGGTTATCAAGTTCATCAAAAGGGAATCAACCCAACACATGGCAACTCTCTTTTCAGTTGAAACGACCAAAGAAATCGAAAGGTGTCACATGAAAATGAGAAAGAAGAACATTATCATTGTTTATCAATCACTTTGAAGTGACACAGTGGCAAACAATCAAGTTACAGTTGTACTCAGAAGATTAAAACTTACCATTCTTTTCATCAAACAGTGATGCCAACAACTCAAAACCAAGATCGAAAATCGACCCAGAGAATAATACAAGGCCAAGCTTGGAGTTTGCAAAAGCCTGAGCTTCATGAAGGAACAATGGTGTCATCGTGAAAAATAACTCGAATCAAAAACTAATAAAAACCAGACAACCATCGCAACAAAGTCTTGGAATGCCGAGAATGTCACCCAATGGAAGCCTTAAACCATGGCAGAAATCAAAAATACAGAACCAAGTCTACCTCCTCCTAAGATATCAAAAGAAGATCACGAAGATTACAACATAGTTCAGAAGCATCGTCACCAAAATACAGAAGAACCGAGCTCAAAAGTCATAAATGGTGGTCTACAACAAAAATTCCAGGGCTTTGGCCACATATCAGAAAACTGAAATGAAATGATCATCAAACCTGAGCTTCTCTTTACCACCTCAACACAAACATTGGTTTGGTTAGAACTCAACCATAGTTAAAGATCAACGGTCGCCAAACAAAAGGAAATCTGATCAACGCTCGATGATCAATCTCAAAGTTCCAAGCAAACCATTATGGTTAGCCTCCCACCGACCAACATTCAATGCATACAGAAACCCTAACCGAGGGTCAAAAAATCGATGGTTATAGGCTAAAAGGTACAAAGATCAACAGCCTAAAATTAGCACTAATCTTCCAAGCAAACCACCAGGGTTATAATTAACCTTACTCGAGTTACAGAAGCCACCGAAAAAATGCATGGAGGGGTGAGTCATCATGGGAAGGGGCCAGCCCACGTGTCCACATAATAATCATTGCAAAAGACTTTCAAAGTCTAAACCATAGTCTGAGTTAACAATAATCAAAATCCGACCAAATTATACCACTATGATCACCAAAAAGGTGAGATATCAACTATAGTCCTTTTAATCATGCAAAGCCGACTATGTTTTTCCATATAATATTAATCAAAGTGGGTCGAATGATTAAATATTACTATTTTCAAACCATGGTTTAAGAGATCCATGTGTGTTATCAAAGGTGGTCCCCTCATCTTACATCAAGAACCATGGTAATATGCTAAGTCCACATAGTGGCCAAACCATGATGGAGTGTAGAGGTGGTCCCCACTTCAAGGAGGTTGGAGTTAGAATTCAAATTTATCCATGTGATCACTAGCAAATGGAATGAGTGTCAGCATTAGAGGAAAGGGTGGTCTCAACCAGATTAATATGTGGATGAATATTATTGCAAATATTTGGAATATTTTGCACACATACAGGGAGTTATATTTTTGCATGCCTTCACAATAGGACAGAATAGAGAAGAAGAGGAACTTGCATGCTCAAAGGAATAAGACTTGCCTTACAAGCATTTATATTATTAGCAAAAAATTCACCCTTCTCTTTCTTAAAAATAGATCAGTCATCTTCAGTTGACTGAGATGTAATCAAAGGCTATTAATGCCTCTTGTACTAGTTTGTATTATTTTATCCTTTTATTATTATTAAATAAAGGATAAAATTAGGATGCATGGGCGAGTACAGCCTTAGTCTATTTTTAGGAAGGGTGGTAGAAAATTTATTTTGCTATATATTGTGTGCCTTTGTCAAAGCACAAGCAGAACTTACTAGAGAACTTTTGGATATATGAGTACTGAAGCAAATTTTGCCAGTTTTTCCCTCTAAGTGTGAAGTGTTTTATGCCTTTCCAAGTTACTTTGCAGTCTTATGTATGTTTTATTAATTTTTTGAATGCAAATTCCCTGATCAACCACCTTACCCTACTGCAAGTTTCAGTCCTTTCTGCTTAAATTTAATGTGCATGTTAACTTATTAGTACTGTTGTGATCCTCCCTCAATATAATAAGGTGTTTTTCCCTTATATAGTTTCTAGAAAACTATTGGTTCATGCATCAAGAAATCCTTCACAGATCAGTTGTGCATACACTCAGTCAAATCCCTCATACAAATTTGGTGTATCACCTTAGTTTTAATCATTATTACAGTCATCTTTTACCCTAAAAACTCCCAGAAAGTAGTTTAGTATACACCAACAAGGAACTGGCCTTGATACCAGAGACTCACCTCAAAATAGGTATACCCACAAACCTAAGGTGTTTCCATTATATCTACGAAAGATAGGGATCATTTTTGTAAGCTTAGAAAACCTGCTACTATCTCTCTACAGGGTGTACTTTCGAGAGATAACAACGTTCTCTAGGCGTCACTCTAGTAAAAAATATTAATGCAATGAGCAAGTTCTGTCAATATAAGCACTCTTGAGGATTCAAGTCTTAAGTATTTTAGACCTAGTGGTTGCTAAGTTGATCAATAATGAAATATCTAGAGATTGGCCGTTTCCAAGATTTTATTCATAGGAAAAATATTATTACAATGAGAAAAAATTATACATTATTTGAACTGGTGGGGGATCAACATATACGTAGTGTTGATCTTAGCGGTCATTATGTTCAGCCACAACAACTTATTAAAACTTTCTATATATCTAGTCTTATTTAAAAGAACAACAATTATTGTAATGAAAAAAAAATGCAAATCCTATCACTATTTAGGGGTACAAAAATAACTACTTCTTATCGTAGCATTCACTACGGTTAGCCACAACATATTTTTTGGATCTTAACTTTGTATAGGAATCATTAACAAATAAATACATACTTATTATCCTTCATATTAATATAATCATCCCCAAGGATATACCTATAACTTAGCAGTCGTTAGGCATGATTAATAGGAAAAAAATTAATGCATTAACAAGAAACTACATAAATCTTACTGATCAATAGCATCCACCTGGATCAAATATTTTGAACTTAGTGTTAGAAAATCAACATTCAATGGATGTCTCTTTAATTAATTATAATTGTATAATCTCCCAGGTCATTAAATTTCACAATGAGTAGTCAACACTTATGAAATTCTATTCCTAGCAGTCTCTAAGGTTAGACAAAATAAAAATTTAGAAGCTTAGAGGTCATTATGATCAACATCAACAAAATAAATAAACTAACACTTAATTCAACATATGAGTTAAATGTTATATTATAATAAAGTAATTTTTTAATTACTTTAGTTAGATTATATTAAGTCAACTCATAGTTGTCTTTAGTTGTCTTATCACATGTTTTGTGAGATATTGTTCAATCTCATTTTGTTTATTCCTGGATGATTTCATGAGGGGAAATAGGGGCAATTAGGGGCAGTGAATATTATCCTGCATTTTATTCTCAGATTAGTTTATCTATTTCCATGTATTGTGGATGAGATAGAAGTTGTCCAATATCTATAAATATTGCAGCTCTCTCTTCTTATTGTAATGCTTGATTTTTAAAGATTAATAAAATATACAAGCACCGTCTTGTTTCTGTGTAAAAGCTTCTGAGTTGTTTTGTGTATTTTCTTATTATCAAATATTCAACTCCAACATCTGGTATCAGAGTAGCATTCTGATCTAAGAAAAGTGTAGGAAGTTTTGAGGGAGGAGGAATAAGAAGCTTGAGCTAGGAGGAGCCAGAGTTGCCCCCAGCCTCTTCACAGAGCCCCTGCCCTACTCCACACGCCAGAAGCAGCAAAAGCAACAGTACAGAAACACCTCCAAGATTGGTAACAAAGTGATTGTATCAATTTTTTTAATACTGTTCATTACATATGAACTATATACAATTGTTTTGAACTTTTTTTTCTTTTTCTCTAATTCAGAGATCCCGTTTAGTGTGATTTAATTTAGTGGACCCCCAATTTTGGAGGCACCACTATTCGGGTTTGGTGTGTAGGTTTCATTTTTAATAAAAAAAGAAACATCCACAACCGATCTGTAACCTGTATGCAGCTGCGGTATTTGCATATATCTGTGAATTCACCTTGTAGACCTATGGATTTACCTAACAACTTCACACCTGCAAAAGAAAAAAAAATGAGTTAGATACTGATCTGGGTGTGTGTCTTCAATCTGCAAGCAATTCCTATCTGACCTTGTAGAACAGAGCGTAAGAGAGCCTTTAAGGCGAAAGGGTGGTGAAGGAAACAAGGCTGACGACGGAGGAAACAAAGTTGCATGCATGCACGTAAGTCAGACCCCGTGTTTTCTATGTAAAAAATCATTTTTAAAAAATTTTCCTTTTTTGGACGATGCGAAAAAAATTAGAAGTACAAAAAAAAAATCCATTTTTGGAAAGGGGCCCGGAAAAAAATATTTTAAAATGGTCATAACTTTCAACTGGTACCTCAGATTGAGGTGCCATTTTTTTTAAAGTGTGTGTTTTTACGAGCTCTACGTATTGGTTTAGTTTTTAATAAGCTTTGTCTTGTAAAAATTGCAAAAAATAAATTTTTTGTATTTGAAAAAGAGACCAAAGAGTCCAATTTTTATTTTTTTTTCAAATCGACCAAGAGCCATTTTATTTTTGCAAATCGGCCACAGAGCCAAAATTGTAATAGGGCCAATAGTGCCGAAAAATTCATTGTAACACGGCTGAAAAGGAGCCCAAAAATCAGTAGAACCTAGAAATTTGGGGTGGGTGTTTGAGTGTGATCTGAAGGGGGGTGTCGTACTGTTATTTGTCTCTTTCTCTCTCTCTCTCAATTCTATCACCCAACATGGAAAATGCACCTAAATTTTTTCTACCAGAATCACAACTCCTCAGAGGAGATAACTATGCTGCATGGAAAATGAAAATACGCACACAACTTGAATTTGAAGATTTAATAGGTGTAATTGATGGCTCGCTAACGAGACCAGAAACTGATGCAATCCAAATACGTGCATTTGATAGAGAAAATCAAAAAGCTAAGTTAATAATAATGTTTGGTGTAACTGATGAAGTACAACCTCACATTAGACAATGTAAAACTGCTAAAGAAGCATGGGAAAAATTAGCAATAGTGTATGAAGCTAAGAACAAAAACACTATTTTACAACTTCAAACTCAATTACACAGTCTTAAAATGAAATCTAATGAAAAAATAGAATCATTTTTAAGACGTGTTGTTGTATTAAAATCTTCTCTTGAAGCTATGGAAGAAGAAATTGAAGATGATTCATTAATTCCTATTGTTCTAAGAGCTTTGCCAAGCTCATACAGGATATTTGTAACAACTCTTAATATAATGGGTCAAACAATAACTTTTGAAGAGTTAGTGAACATGCTTCAACAAGAAGAGTCATTACACAAACCTGTAGAAGAAGAGGAACAAGCCCTCTCTTCATATCACAAAGGGAAGAATCAGATGAATTCATCACATAGAAATAAGTAGACTAATCAGCAACAAAATCAACATAGTCATCAAAGACACAATGAATCAAAACAATTTTAGATATGTGGTAGACAAGGGCATGATTTGAAAGAATGTTGGTATAACACTTTTTAGAAAGGTTCATCTAGTGGTAAGAAACCAACTTCTCAACAATCAAATCAAGGTTACAAGAACAATCAACACAGTCAAAAGAAAGGAAACTGGAAAAAGAAACAACAACATGGTAACATAGCTGAAGAGGAAGATAACCCATAAGATGAGGACTTCCTATTTTCTGCACAATCAACTCAAGTCAACAATTCACCTAAGTCAATCTAGTATTTAGACTTAGGGGCTATAAAGCATATGATAGGGACAAATGAATGGTTTATTGAGTTAAGGAACACACCTAACAAAGACCATGTTTCATTAGGTGATGATTCTTCATAAAAAATACAAGGCATTGGGAACATCTCGTTACCTCTCAGATCAAGAAAATGTACTATACGAGATGTCCTTTATGTTCCAGGATTAACAAAGAACTTAATTTCAGTTAGTCAACTCTTGGAGCACAACTTGAAAGTAGACTTTGATTGTACAAATGGAAAGAAGATGTGTCTGATCAAAGATAAGTCTAAAAACTCCAAAATTGTTGCTAAAGCTTCAGGAATGGGTCAGATGTTTCAGTTGGACTTTGTTCAAACCAACAATCAGGCTCTTATCAGTAAGGAAGATTCATCGGCACAATTATGGCACAAAATATTTGGCCATGTAAGTTTTAGCTATCTTGACACACTTCAAAAATATGACATGGTTAGAGGACTACCACATTTCAGAAAAAAAACAGATAAGTGTACAAATTGTTTGGCAGGAAAACAACATAGAGCACTGTTTCACAAAAGTACATATAGGGCCCGTGGTATATTAGATCTGGTGCATACCGATCTATGCAGACCAATGAGACCTAGTCATACAGGGTTTCAGTACTTCATGCTCTTTGTAGATGATTACTCACGAAAAATGTGGGTTTACTACTTAAGAACCAAAGATCAAGCTTTTGCAACCTTCAAAAAGTTTAAGGTAGCCATTGAAATAGAAACTGGTAAAAAGATAAGGACTCTATGCATAGATCGAGGGGGTGAATACACCAGTAATGAATTCAAGGCTTTCTTAGAAACAAATGGAATTCGTTGACAAATGGCACCTCCATATACACCACAACAAAATGGTGTAGTTGAGAGAAGAAACAAAACAATAATGGATATGGTAAGGTGCATGATTGATGATTCAGGGTTAAGCAAAACATATTGGGCAGAAGTAGTTAAAACAATGGTATATTTGTTTAATAGATCTCCTACTTCCACACTTGATGAAATAACTCCACAGGAAGCTTGGTCAGGGCATAAGCCATTAATAAAACACTTAAGAGTTTTTGGATGCAAAGCAAGTATGCTAATTCCTAAGAAGAAAAGAAAGAAACTTGATATGAAATCAGAAACTTACATATTCTTGGGATATAGTGAAGAAGCTTTGGGATACAGATTAATGGATCAAAAAACAAGGAAAATTTTCACAAGTAGAGATGTTGAGTTTGTTGAGAATAAGGAAGTAGATGCTCCTTTCAAAAACTTAAGCAATTCTCAAGATAGTCCTACTGTGAAAATTGAAGATGGCTATGACTTTGATGAAAATAATGATGATGAAGTTAATAATGATGATGATCATATAGATAATACAACTTCATCACCTACAACTAAATGTATGCCTAAGTGGTATACAAATGTAATAAAAGATGCTAAGTTGGATAGTGAACCAAACACATCCACTTTTGGACCAAGAACTCATAGCATGGCTCAAAATGAAGTTAACTTAGCCTTAATGAGCATAGTTATTGAATCAACTGAGCCAACTACAGTTCAAGAAGCCCTACAATCAAAACCTTGGTCAGATGCAATGAATTCTGAATATAAGTCTTTGATTAAGAATAATACATGGCAACTTACAGATCTTCCACCAGGGAAGAAAGAAATAGGTTGCAAATGGATATTTAAAACAAAGTACAAGTCAAATGGAAGCATCAATAAACACAAGGCACGATTAGTAGCAAAAGGGTATGCTAAAAAAGAAGGCATTGATTATGAAGAAACATTTGCACCCACAACTAAGATTAAAACAATCAGAATGATATTTTCCTTAGCTGCACAATTTGGTTGGAAAGTTCATCAAATGGATGTGAAAAGTGCCTTTCTAAATGGTGACTTACAGGAAGAAGTCTACTTAACTCAACCTGAGGGTTTTATAATTCTAGGAAATGAAGACAAAGTATGTAGACTCATAAAATCATTGTATGGTCTAAAACAAGCACCCAGGGCTTGGTATATAAAAATTGATGAGCATATTTTAAGTAAAGGATTTAAAATAAGTCCATATGATCCTAACTTATATCTCAAAAAGCAAGGGGGGGAGTTAGTGATTGTAGTTGTTTATGTCGATGACATAATCATCACTGGAGGATCAGTGAATATGATAGAAACAACTAAGAAAGATCTAAGTAAGTCATTTGAAATGACAGATCTAGGACTTCTACATTATTGTCTTGGACTTGAAGTATGGCAAAGAAATAATCACATATTTGTATCTCAAGTAAAATATTCCAAGACAACACTTGAAAGATTCAAAATGATGGATAGCATCCCAATGGCAACACCTATGGAGACAAGGCTTCAATTGTCTTGGAAAGATCCATCAACAGAAGTAAATACAACTCTTTATCAACAAATGATTGGGAGTCTCATTTACTTAACCTATACTAGGCCAAACATCAGTTATGCAGTTAGTTACCTTTCCTGGTTTATGCAAGAACCAAGAGTTTGCCACTGGAAAGCATAAAAAAGAATACTAAGGTATATTAAAGGAACTGTGGATTTTGGTTTAGAGTACAAGAAGAATGATAACTTCTTCTTGACTGGTTATACAGATTCAGATCATGCAGGAAATATAGATGACAAAAAATCCACTTCTGGGTTTGTGTTCTTTTTGGGATCTAGACCTATTTCATGGGGAAGTAAGAATCAAAGCTGTGTCTCAAGGTCTTCCACAGAATCAGAATATCGTGCAGCAGGAGGAGTTGTCTGTGAAGCGATTTGGCTTAAACGTATACTTGAAGGGTTGGGAATTCTATAGGATCATCCAACCATTCTTCATGTAGACAATGAAGGAGTAGTAAAACTTGTTCGGAATCCAGTCTTTCATGAACACACCAAACACATTGAGGTGCAAGTCCATTTTATCCACGAACATGTTCAGAATAACAACATACAGCTTCAACATTGCCCGACAGATCATCAGCATGCAGATATCTTCACCAAATCTCTTGCACATCCTAAATTTGAGGCATTTAGATTATTCCTCACCAGCTCTCTTCAGAATATGCTGAATTAAGGGGGGGGAATGTTAGAAATAAACTAACACTTAATTCAACATATGAGTTAAATGTTATATTATAATAAAGTAATTTTTTAATTACTTTAGTTAGATTAGATTAAGTCAATTGTTAGTTGTCTTATCACATGTTTTGTGAGATATTGTTCAATCTCATTTTGTTTATTCCCGGATGATTTCATGAGGGGAAATAGGGGCAATTAGGGGCAGTGAATATTATCCTACATTTTAATCTCAGATTAGTATATCTATTTCCATGTATTGTGGATGAGATAGAAACTGTCCAATATCTATAAATATTGCAGCTCTCTCTTCTTATTGTAATGCTTGATTTTTAAAGATTAATAAAATATACAAGCACCATCTTCTTTCTGTGTAAAATCTTCTGATTTGATTTGTGTATTTTCTTATTATCAAAGTATTCAACTCCAACCTCCAAGTGTGCGTTAACATCCCGCATGCCCCGTTTAGCCCCCGCGTGCTTTGTTTTTCCCTTTTCCCCTCTTTTCTTGGCCTTTTGCTCTTCAGTGACGAAACCGCCGCCCTGCATGGGCGGCGGTCTCGTGACCGCCGCCCTGATCAGGGTGGCAGTCCTGTAACCGCCGCCCTGCTCAGAGCGGCGGTCCTTTACGCATTTTCCAGAAAGCGTTTTAACGCGACTCACGTAAAAATCAATGATTCACCAGCTTTTTTTGCCGACTTGGGCTTGCATTTATGTTTTTGGTCCCCTGGAATAGTGTTTGGCCATTGTTTATAGTTTTAGAGTTCAGTTTGGTTTTGATCTTTGGGTGAATGAAAAGCTATAAATAAATGGTTTGTGCTCAAACAAATGGTCTGGCCCCTCATTCACTTCTCATACTCTCATTTTCATAGTTCAGTTCTATTATTTTGCTTAGAAGCCATAGTTTCAATTCTTTGCATGTTTAGTTAGCATTGTTCAGCTGTTGGTAAGCCACATATCCATCTTGTGCAGGCAGTGCTGTTATTTCACCCAATCCATTGGAGTAGAATAGCTTAGGAAGCCATTAAAGTTGCAGGTTTTGCTCCTCAAAACAGGATAGTTTCAGGTTCTGGACGCTTTATGTTGCATGACCCGCAATAAATCCCGCTAGGAATTGCATAAGCCAAGCTCTGTACTCTTGCGCTATCCCTCTCCTACTCGCATTATATTCAGTCTGCATTCTGAGCTGCCTTTGTCCCAAAATCTACTTCTGTTGATGCTAGCATTACACGCTTTTCTGGATTCACGTGAACACAAAGGAACGAGGAGATCACACTGAGGGGACAAGATCACACACACCATTGGATTCGCCACTGTTCTGCAGAATCCAGGTTCTAGCTTTCAAAGTTCTAAAGTTAGAAATATATCAAATAGAGTAGATAATCACTTCTTTTCAGTTAAGTTTACTTTCGATATTGCCAGGGAAGCTGTGGGGATTGATAGTTTCTGAGAAACTATGATTCATTCCTCACTTCTGAGGTAGGATCGAGAGTCTGGAAAATAGATTAAGCAAGTTATTTCATTATTTAGAATAGATCTACAAATTGCACAGACAAATAACTACACTCGGTTATTTTGTTTGTTTTAAGTTTTATCTTAGTTGTCAAATTCTAGATACGTTTAAATAGCTGCTTTCTTAAATTCTTAAAAGTTTCTCAGAAAATACAAAAATAGAAATTATATATATGTTCTAGATTTATTCCACGTAGTTAAAATTTGCTTTGTTGCAGTTAGATTTACATTATTGTTTTGTATGACAATCACGGGACCCAGGGAGCCCAGGGAATACGTATTTGAGCCAATTGTGCCTCAACCCAATCTCGTCACGGCAATAGTTGACATAGACCAAAACCTTAGAATACAAATCTTCCAAACAACAACAGATTTACGACAGATCAGCTCTCAGTTGAGGGGATTAAATATAGAAGATGACCAAGCACACACGTTTTGGTCAAATCAACCGAACTACAGATTACCCTAGGCAAACATACACATGACTGTAGAAGGGTTCGAAAGAGAACAAACCTTTGGTTGTGATCCTTTGGTCCCACAGCCAGATGCAGGAGACACTCTTCTAGATATAGATACCAGCCTAAGAATCCAGGTTGCAAGAACGCCTGTGAGGTACTCTGAGAAGATCGCGCAGTTATTAATCCTAAATATAGAAGCTGAGAAAGCATATGATTATTGGATACTAGGGATTAGGACTTGATTTCGTACATGACCATAGCAGGACCGCAACAACCAAGAGTCTACGGTTGTGATCCACAAATCCCGCAACCTAACGAATCCATAAGTCAATCAGATATAGACACTGGCCTACGCATATTAGTATTCAGATCTACCCCACTTCCACCCACCATCGTCGAACAGTTGTCCTTACTAGATATAGCGGCTAACAAAGCTAGAGAATTCTGGACTAGGCCAGAGAATCGTCCGTAGAGTCGATTGTATTCATTACCCACCATATGACCTTATCTGGAGACATACACGAAACTATCCCAGGTCATTTTCCACGTATTCCACAACCCATAGATCGAATCACGCCAGAGCTCGATATTGATTGGAGCCTTCGAGCAGTCATCCTTGCCGATCGATCTATCACACCAGTTCAGGTTAGAAGGGCCTTCTTTGCCTTAGATTCACAAATTCCACTAGTGCGTATTGAAGACATTAGATTGCCTAACTAGTTTGTCTGTATCCCACGCATATTCCATCCCCACCGGCTGTCTCGGTACGACCTCGGGAGGTCGGGTACGCGGAAGAGTTACCTGTAGATTCCCACGCTCGCTTGTCACTTTTCCGACGTATAAAATTGGTGAACCCGACGTGAAACAAACAACTGACGTAAACTTCTACTTTCTAATTCGGAGTCATAGTATGTGTTCTTCCAAGTTTCATCTTTTCATCATCCACCTTCGCTCCTTCCCATTATTCTGCGGGTATTCATATACCCCCCGAATATGTCGGGATTCGATGCATATGGCAGACCCCTCTTGGGTCTTGAGGCATACTATGCCCAACAGAATAGGCAATCATCACCCTCACTCTCAGTATGGGGGGACAACTACTCAACTAATCAGTTGTCAACACAAACTCCAAGAATCAGATATAATTCATCTTTTCAAACTGAGGAGTTAGATCAACCCCCTCGAAAACAACAAACAGAGCCTTCAGGCTCGAATAATATGACGTTTACCGGAGAATCTGGTTCGTCTCCTCAGATGCTACTTAGACCACAAATTAGTAGACAATCAGACCCATACCTGGTCTTAGATGATGAACAGTCAATACGTTATCCTAGGAGTGAACAACACTCTCGGGGTATGTACCCACCTGTAGGAGGTTTACAACCACAACCCGAGGTCTCTTTTCAAGAAAATACCTCTATACCATTGCATATAGGAAATACTCTCGGAGAAACTTGGCAAGACAGCGATCAGTTCATAGCAGGATTTCACATGCCTATACAACACCAGGGTATACAACAAACGCCACCAAGGCAGAATATTGTGACTTCACCAAATGAAGTCATTTCAACGCTAGTAGAAAAAGTGAGAGGGTTAGAACTTGCCCAAGCAAGCCAAAATTCACAATTCATACAAACAGGGAGTTCCAATCCTCCACACCATCCTAGCCAAGTAGACCTCCTCACAGGAATAGGCACGTTAGGTATGCCTCCTCAGTATCCACAACAAATGCCAACTAGGCCCATCATCTCTAACACCATTCCTCCCGGTCTAGTATCAAACAATCCATTCCTGGACAATACCCCGTCATACTTAAACATGTACTCCAAATCACCACAAGGAGATATGTTCTCCTCTCCCGGCATTTTTTCTCAAACACAGGGACTTCCTTATGCCCCTACCAATGCATACGCTGCGCCATATCAACAACCCATCCCACCACCACTCCCTCAACAGGCACCATCAATGGTCGAAACCTATGCGATAGGGACTTATTCAGAATATTTGAAAGAGCCCTTAGACTTCACCATACGAAGCGTCATGCTTCCAAGACCTCTTCCTGATTTACCCAAGTACAAAGGTGAGGGAGATCCAAACGCACATATCAAGGCTTACGCCACAGCTATACGAGAACTACTCCCTTGGGATGGGGTTGTTGCTAAAATATTCCCCAAAACTTTGGAAGGCATCGCTCTTGATTGGTATTATAGAATACCTGAGGCTTCCATCCATTCATTTAAACAACTCGTATCAGAGTTCATTAAGGCATTTGACATGAACAAACTGTTAAGAACAGGAATCAGGGAGTTCTTACACATCAAACAAGAACACAACGAATCTGTCACCCATTTCATCCAAAGGTGGCGTACAGTCCTTTATTCCTCAGCAAGTGCTCCAAATATGGATCAGATGGAACTATGTGATTTATTCCTTCATTCTCTCAGCAGAGAGGTGAAGGAAGAAGTCCAGAAGTTCCCACTAAGAACTTACGATGAAGTACTTGAGAGTGCTCTTCGAATAGATCAAGCAGCGATAGATAGTGGTCGTAAGACATATGGAACAAACGGGAGGTTAATCACCTCCAGCCAGAACACTACAACTACCACAAACGTCAATCAAGGACCTAAAATCCTTAACAAAAATTGGGGTGTAACAACAGATGGAGTAACTGATCAGCCTAAAAAGGTAAATACTGTGAATAATTCATTACCAATGAACAATCAACGAAACAATAACTTTACCCCGAAAATCAATACAGTGGATTTTAACCATCCACAACAACAACAATGGTGAAATCCCACACAAGGTCTAATCCAAAACTCATTTGGTTATCAAAACCAAAATCAAAGCCAGAAATAACAAATGGAAAACTTTAATCCTAATAGGCAACAGTTTGATCAAAGTTTTAGGCCACAATATACACCAAACCAACAAACCAGGAATTACAATCCCAATTCATATTGTGGTTTCCACAAAATTCGAGGTCATGATACTAGAACGTGCCGTGACTACAATAAATTCATGCAACGTTTTCCAGAAGAACAAAGAGAGTTCTTCACAGATTTGTTTTTGGCAGATCCCGTGTCACCACCACCAAGCACGCTCGCAGGGGCAGTTTCCCCTCAGAATGCTCCCCTCAAGATCTTTAACGATCCACTCCCAAATCATGATAATAACAGACTAAGTCCAACTGGGACGAACAAGGGTGCAATGACGGGAAACAATGATCATGAAGCCTCGACTTCACTAAATCCATCAGTTGCGCCACAATTAGGAAATCAGCCGAGACCCAAGATAGTCAGTTTAGTAGAACTAGACGCTGAACTACCTATCAAAGCTATAACAAGAACACGAGAGTATTTCTCTCAACCAAGCCCAAGTCACCTGCCAGAAACAGATAAGAGTCAACAAATAGTAGAAAAACCCGTGGGTGCCTATGATTTAATTAACGACCTAACAAAAACCTTCTCACACATTTCATTTTTGGACTTACTGAAGAACTCTCCTACTCACAGGGCTGCTCTTTTGGAAGCATTAGGTTTAGGTCATTTAATTAATATCACTCCACCTCCTGAAACAAAAGTGAACCACGTAGATTTTGATATCCATCCTCCAGGGCAGCCGGATAAGGATGTCGAATTCATATTCGAAATAAGTAAAATGCCTACAGATGCTGAGATTGCACGCCGAGGCGATCCAGCCTTACACTTACAAGTATGGGTTTATAATAACTACGTAAAACGAGCAATGGTTGACGATGGGGCCGCAGTTAACATAGTCCCCTTCTCTTTCCTTCAAAAACTAGGATATGGGGAAACAAACTGTTCCACCACTCGAAATACATTGAGAGGCTATGATAGCCTTAAAGCCACTTCGATTGGAACTATAATACTACCAGTCACCTTAGGACCCAAAACAATCCTGACTGAGTTTTATATTATAGATCGGGAAACTAATTATAATATGATCCTCGGCCGACCATGGATACACCGAATGAAGGCAATCCCTTCTACGTTATTCCAAGAGGTAAGATTCTTGCATCTAGGAAAGGTGTTTGTAGCCAAAGGCGATCCAAAACCTTTCGATATACACCTAGCTGACTTAAAGAAAAGACCAGGTGTGCACTCGGAATTTGAACTTCCAACAAACCAACTTAATAAACCCACTGACGCAAAACCAGAGGAGAAGTTGGTACCTACAACGGATCTTGAAACTATCAGCATAGCCAAAACAACCCCAACCCCCAAAGATAAGGCTAACACTATAGAAACGGTATCATTAGGGACTACTGCAAAAATCGTTGAGTTAATAGAACAAGATTTACCAATGTTCTTACCATTTGATTCAGTAGGCATAGGATATTCCCTAGGTGTTGGTTCCCTTCCAGCAGAGGATCTCTGCATGGTAGAAGTGGAGTGCGCAAACGCAGCAGATACCCCAACATCTATACTCCCAGCTAAGTATTGGACTCTCCATTTTGATGGGGCTAGATGCCGTTACGGGGCAGGGGCAGGTATAATTCTTACTTCACCCGAAGAGAAAGTCCTGCCATTTGCCTTTAAGCTAAATTTTGAATGCACAAACAACGGCGCTGAGTACGAAGCCCTCCTCCTTGGCCTCACCTTAGCCAAAAGAATTGGTGTTGATAACATCAGAGTCTTAGGAGACTCGCAATTAGTGACAAACCAAGTTTCTGAAGTATACGAAACCAAAGCCGAACACTTGCAGCTTTACAAAAAAGCTGTATTAGATTTAAGCAAGGCGTTTAACTTCATATCCATTGAAGCAATCCCGCGAGAGAAAAATCTTCTCGCCGATTCAATAGCAACTTCAGCATCACGTTTTACTCCAAGCAATGAGTTAGAGGATACCCATTTCACGGTATCCATTCGTGATGAACCATTGATAAAAACAATGACAAATCCCCTTTTAAACAGAAGTGAATCTACCATCCTGGATCAGGTTAATAGTGATGTGGCTACTTTGGATTACTTAAACGCCTATGCAGCACTACATCTCTCCTATCATATGCTAGATTTGTCCTTAATTCCACATTCGTCTTCCTACTTCGGAAATCCCATGATGGATCTTCCCTCACAAATGGAACCTAGCATATACGCAGTAGAAAATGGGGATGATTTGGATTTACCTCCAGCACCACCTGAGTTCGAAGAGGGTAACGCCTCTTTGATCGAAGAAACAATCGATGTCAACATCGGGACAGAAGACGAACCAAGAATATTGAAATTAGGGTCCTCGTTAACCTCAGAAGAAGTAGAAATACACACTCGGATCCTCAAAGAACATCAGAAGGCATTTGCATTTAATTATAAGGAGATGACAGGAGTCGCACCCCACATCGTGGTACACAACCTCGTCACTAAATCTGATGCAAAGCCAGTTAAACAAAAATCGAGACCCATGAAACCCAAGGTAGCTCTCATGGTAAAGGAGGAGGTAATAAAACTCCTCCAGGTAGGATTCATCAAACCAGTCGACTACTCCCAATGGGTATCTAACATCGTTCCCGTTCTCAAGAAGAATGGAAAGATACGCATCTGCATAGATTTCCGAGACATCAACAAAGCATGTCCTAAGGACGACTTCCCGTTGCCATCTATTGATGTCATTGTTGATGCAACAGCTGGGTTTGAACTTTTGTCTCTCATGGATGGATTCTCGGGATATAATCAAATTAAAATATCTGAGCAAGATCAAGCTAAAACCATGTTTATAACTCCTTGGGGAACCTATTGCTACGCTGTTATGCCATTCGGTCTCAAAAACGCTGGTGCTACATACCAGCGGGCTATGATATATATATTTCACGATCTAATCCATAAAATCATGGAATCCTACGTAGATGACTTGTTGGCTAAGGCCAAGAAGCGTTGTGACCATCCAGAAGTACTCCGTGTCATTCTCTCACGTCTGATAGAATACAGAGTCACGCTAAATCCAGAAAAATGCATCTTTGGTGTAACGGGAGGGAAGCTCCTAGGTTACATCATATCGTCACGAGGGATAGATGTTGATCCAACCAAAATTTGGGCTGTCCTCGAAATGGTTCCACCTTCGGATGAATCTGGAATCAGGTCATTTCTCGGAAAGCTGGGTGCAATACGAAGATTCATCCCGGACTTGAGCTTCGCCATTCATCCAATCAACAATTTACTCAAGAAAGACTATAGCATTGATTGGACCGAAGACTGCAATGAAGCTTTTGACGCAGTTAAGCATTTCTTGTTGTCACCACCTACGCTAATGCCACCTAAGCTAGATCGCCCGTTAATTTTATATTCACGAGCTACCAATGTCTCGCTAGCTTGTATGTTGGCCCAAGAGGACGATGACAAGAGAGAACGCGTGATTTATTTCATCAGCCGAACACTGCTCGACTATGAAACATGCTATACACAAGCAGAACGAGAATGTCTCGCCATAGTCTTTGCAACCAAACGCCTAAGACATTATATGCTAAACCAAGAAACAAGGGTCATGGTAAAAACGGACCACTTACGAACTTTCCTCACACAAGGGTCCTTGTCTAAAAAGGCTGGACGTTTTATAACCTTAATGGGAGAATTCGAATTAACGTTTATAAATCAGAAGTCAGTTAAGGGACAAATCATTGCGGATTGGTTAGCTGATAACCCATTAGATGGAGGTGATCTAGTAGATTTAGATTTTCCAGATGAGTGCGTATACTACATCGAAACCCGACCCTCTATCTCTGAGTGTCCCTGGTACACTGATATCATTAACTATATCATGGACCATACGTATCCAGAAGGAGCTACACCACAACAAAGAAGGCGGTTACGTATTATCGTAGCTAAATACGTGATTATAGAGCAAGTGCTCTATCGAAAAGCATTCGATGGAATGCTCCTAAGATGTGTCGACACAGAAGAATCCAAGAAGATTCTCCATGAATCCCACAGTGGAATATGTGGAGGCCACTTCGGTGGCCATGCCACCGCTCGAAAAATACATCGAATGGGCTATTTCTGGCCCACTCTAGAACATGACGCAATAGAGTTTGTACGCAGGTGTCATAAGTGCCAAGAATTCTCCCATGAGATCCACATGCCGGCACAAGCTCTGCAACCAATCGCTACTCCATGGCCCTTTTCTACATGGGGCCTAGACTTAATAGGGAAATTCTCTCCCTCATCCACAGACGGCCATAATTTTATAATCACGGCCACTGAATATTTTACCAAATGGGTAGAGGCTATGCCTCTTACTACTGTACCTGGTTCTGTAATCGCCAAGTTCATTTTAAACCAAATCATTTGCAGGTACGGTATCTTGCAAATCATTATCTCAGATAATAGAACTTCTTTTAAGAATGAAGAGGTTCGCGAACTATGCAATAAATTTAAGATAAGCCATCATACGGCTTCCTTGTATTACCCTCAAGCCAACGGACAGGCTGAAGCGACAAACAAGACACTGAAAGCCATTCTCCTTAAAACTGTGAAAGAAAACAAACGAGATTGGCATTTGAAGTTATATCCGGCCTTGTGGGCCCACCGAACCTCAATAAGAACACCAACGGGAGCCACTCCTTTTTCACTAGTGTTTGGGGCAGAGGCAGTTCTCCCACTTGAGGTTGAAATACCCAGTCTCCGCATTTCATTACAAGGGATCCTGGATGAAGACGCTTACAAAGAAGCACGTCTTTCCCAACTGGAAAGCCTAGATGAAACTAGGTTAGATGCTGAACAGCGACATAGAGTTTATGCTGACCGGATGTGCCGGCAGTACAACAAGAAGGTCTATGAACGCGACATATACGAAGGTGATCTAGTTCTAAGGCTAGACAGCCGGATCGACAAGAAGACCGGCGAAGGAAGGAAATTCCGGCCCAAATGGTTGGGCCCATACCGAGTCATGAAGGACTATGGAAATGGTGCATACCTCTTATGTACGCTAGAAGGTGAGGAATTTGGTGAAACAGTCAATTCCCTGCACCTCAAGCGGTTCTACGCATAAGCAGCTAGCACTACTTATATATATTTACATTGCATCTTCATATAGATTAAGATCATTTTGTCCACTTGTTTCTTACATAAATGGTGATCAAGGAATCTATTCTCAAAGCAATTCATTACAAACTCATGATGTTGTTGGCATAAACTCTTTAATCATACCTCTCCATTTTCATGATGTCATCAAATTATCTCGGAATCATTTTATCAAATAAAGCTAGATATGACAAAGTCTTAACGGTAACCATACCAAGATCTGCAAGTTTATTCTCACTTTGATTTCTTCTTAGGGTAGGTGTCTTGCCTATGGTCTGTTCTAGAAGCTTCATGGTGTCACATCTATCCCATATGTATATCTCTTTGGAAATAAGCACATACTGACGTTTTACTCAAGAAAACAAGTCAAACGTTGATCAAACAGAAAATTTTAATTTTACACATTTCCTTGCCCCACCAACCTTCGGTGATGAGCTTGCGTCTCTTACTAGTGACGTAGGGTTGGGAAAGGATGGAAATGCCCTTACTCGCCTATGCTTTGCCCACGGTGTTAAACCCACGCTTCTTACTAGTAGCATGGGGCAAAGTGTAGGGGGTCCTCTTGACAAATAAATGCAAATGGTCATACACAAACAATTCAAACTTTGAAACTTTGAGTCAAAAATAAATGAATCAGATGTTCAAAATTCCAAGAGAGTTAAAATCCTAAAAACCCAGATTTTGTCTACTATGTGGCCATCTACGGATCTAAGTCTAGATAAACCGCAAAGTAAGTTGCATTCTAAACTATGAAGTCACTCGGGTAGAGTAAGCTTGTAGCTTCCAATTTGGTTCCACCAAAGCTTTGTCTGTCTTTCATCACTATCATTTCAGCTACACCTCGCAACTTGTGCCCTTTCTAGCTCTCGGTGATGAGCCCTCGCATCTTACTAGTTGCGTGGAGTTAGGAGTGGGGCAAGTTTATCTGTTCATCATACTGGTTTGTATTCATCACTTTGCAAAACAAACATGAGGTATCCAAAATTGCTTACAGAAGCTAAGATTCAAAATCACATTATATCTACATCACCATATATCAGCATCATGAAATACACAAAAGGAAACAAACATTTGCATCATTTGTTCTCCATTGCATACATTCTAAAAAGCATATAAACATACATCGTAGTATACATAGGGAAACTGGAAATAGAAAGGAAACCATGAGTGCCAAGATTTTGATCCAAAATAAATACGTATATATAAATGATCAATGTTTATATACAATGCCATCATGCACTAAGCATGGTCAAAATGCTCAAAGAGCCCGTGATATACAAAAGAATATATAAAACAAAATCTACGAGAGCCAAGTGGCCTCTCAATCCCTACGCGACCCCTCCGAAGGTGCACGCCCACGCCTAGGACTCCGGCTACGCCGGCGCTCTGAATGTACGGAGGGCTCAGGGTCCCGAGGAGCAGCCGCAGTCTCACCACGAGAATGGCTCCTCATCAGACGCTCAGCCGTCCTGTACCCCGCTAGCTCGGTGCGAAGGGTCGATACCATCCTGGCCACATGCCAGACTGGAGCAAAGACGTCGGTATGCCTACCGGCTGCTGAAGGCTCCCCAGCGTCTACGGACAGCTCTGCACGGGTCCTATCCATGGGGATCATCAGGGAATCAGTACATACCCTGCGGATCAAATCCCGCCACTCATCAACAGTCTCTGCAAACAAAGGAGAAAACGAATTAGAAACTAAACAAGAAACTAAAAGATACAAGATAGCAACTAAGGAGAGCCTACAAATAAACATTAAAAGGGAGAAAGGGTAACTTACTCGGATCACCAGGCCTCCAGGATGGGTCGCTGGGGCCGGCACCTGCCGCGGATGCCGCTGCCGACTGAGGGGCTGCTCCTATGGCAGGAGCAACGTATCGCCCCGCAACAGACTCATCCTCTCCACCATGGCCCTGGGAGAGTGGCTCCTCTGAAACCAGAGTCACCCTCTCTGCGCTCTGCTCGGCCCTCTCTGCCTGCATAATATCCTGAGTGTCATGCCACTCAGGATCGCTGTCCTCAGTCTCCTCCTCTGACCCTCCCTCTGTGAACTCCTCAGACTCGGAGTCAATATCAATAGGGTCATCGCTGCTATGAGCAGGACCCGCAGCAATCTGAAGCAAAGGTGCCTGAGGCGCACCGGCTCTCCCTCTAGCACGAACTATCCTCCTGGCTGCAATAGGAACGCCAGGAGTAATCACTGTCCAACCTCGGCCTCTAGGCCCCCCTCTGGCCTCACGGACTGATCTGTAGACTGGCGCCACTGGGGGAAGCATACCCGTATATGGTAGGCCAAACTGCTGAGGAACCCGGCCAAAGGGGTGCACCTCCACTCGTCCCACTCTATCAATAAGCTGCCCTGTGGTGGAGCAGGAGATCAAGGTAAGAGTCTCCTCGCCCCATATGCCCGCCATAGTCTGATACGGTGTCACCTCCATGTCGGCAGTAGTCAGGGAGGCAACTGGCTGATGAGGTGCTCTAAGCACCGACATGTCTGTCCATCTGGCTGCCCTCACAGCCCCAGGATCTGCCACCTCCACACCCCTGCCATAAGGGATGAAATGCTCATAGACCCAACTCATGACTAGAGTCGGGTGGCTCAATGACTGCCCCTGTAAACGGACCACCCTGTATAGATCATGGTAGGTGGTCCCAAGAATGTCTGCTCCCCAAGCGTATATCCGACCGTGCCCCTCTATCTGTGCAATAATGGGGGCCCAGCAGTATAATAATGTGTCTCCTCCCTTGTCCCCGATCAGTCTCGAGGCAAGGATCCCCATGATGGCCTGTCGAAGTACGGGGATGGGAAAAGAAGGAATAGATCAAACTCTCACCCCCTTCTTCGACCCCGTGGAGATGACTGCATCTCCCATATATGTCGCCCACTGTGCAATCTGTGCCCGTGAGCCTGCTGTCTCTAAAGTGAGTCACCTCCCGATGATCGGGACCCCCAGAATGCGGTAGACGTCCTCCAATGTAATGGTCCACTCGCCACGGACCCCTGGCAATCGGAAGGTGTTCCGATCTGCATCCCAGTATGAAAACAAGTCACAAAGGATGTGACTAGATGGTGTAACATGGGGCACGCGCGATATGCGCAATATGCCAGCCCTCTGAAGTGTGTCCTCCTCATCCTGTGAGAGGGCATCTAGTACCCCTGGGAGCCAATCACACTACCTCTCTCTACTCCATCGGATGTACTCCTCTCTCGCCTGCATACACCCAAAAACACACAAAACAAAGTAAGTTAGCATCCAGGCAATACTGAGAAAATCATAAAAACACGTAGAAATGCTAAAAATACAAACACAATCTCAAAAACAGGTTCCTTTTGCATTCTGTGCAAAACCGCCACCCTGAGCAGGGAGGCGGTTTTGTAACCGCCGCCTTAAGGGCGGCGGTCGTGTAACCGCCGCCCTGAGCAGGACGGCGGTCATGTAACCGCCGCCCTGGGCAGGGCGGCGGTCGTGGTCCGAAAATCCACGCGGGTTTTTAAACTAAAAAGGCCTAAAAAGTGCAAAAAACGGCCATTTAACCTAAAAACAGAGCCTACCCAGTAGGCGCCCCCCCTAGGTGGACCTTTTAACACTAGCATTTTCAAAAATGACCCCCCCATTGCAGAGTATTTAGCATTTCAAAATTAAGGGGGGAAAAACAATAAATTGAAGAAAACTAACCTGTGATCACTGAGGTCGATGTTCCGCACGTGGAGGCATGATCGCTATCTCGCTGCGGACGTTTCGACTCTACTCACGCAAGAAACCGTCACCGTGGGTCCCAGAGCTCAAAATCAACCAAATCGACTCGCGCAAATGAATAGGAAAATGGGCCCACTTTCATATATATAGCACTCTGTTTCGTTTTAAAATGACTTTTTCACAGGTTTGGAGCGCTGATGGAGGTAAGTTCCTATCCTCGCACAAATGGTACGTTCTCATTCCCTGTTATCTTAGCGTTTATTTTTCAAACTATTGTATCTATCTGCACTTGAGTTCTCTTTTCGTTTTGCAGGTAGCAGGAATTTTGGATGGCGTCATTTCAACACACGGACGTATCAGGTATAACTTCTAACTTCCCATTTCGGGACTGCCATACTCGGACCCACCGTTTTACGCCTCTTCATGGCTAAAACGCTTCTCCGAGGGGGCAATATGTACGTACCCAAAATTGTAAGGTACTGTACTGCCGGAACAACGTAACAAGTGCCCCAATGATGATACAGGTCTCCTCGCAAGGTGTTCAGAATCTGGAAAAGATCTCCAAGTGTGCGTTAACATCCCGCATGCCCCGCTTAGCCCCCGCGTGCTTTGTTTTTCCCTTTTCCCCTCTTTTCTTGGCCTTTTGCTCTTCAGTGACGAAACCGCCGCCCTGCATGGGCGGCGGTCTCGTGACCACCACCCTGATCAGGGCGGCGGTCCTGTAACCGCCACCCTGCTCAGAGCGGCGGTCCTTTACGCGTTTTCCAGAAAGCGTTTTTAACGCGACTCACGTAAAAATCAATGATTCACCAGCTTTTTTTGCCGACTTGGGCTTGCATTTATGTTTTTGGTCCCCTGGAATAGTGTTTGGCCATTGTTTGTAGTTTTAGAGTTCAGTTTAGTTTTGATCTATTTGGGTGAATGAAAAGCTATAAATAAATGGTTTGTGCAGTTAGCAAACAAATCTTGTGGTGCTGGCCCCTCATTCACTTCTCATACTCTCATTTTCATAGTTTCCATAGTTCAGTTTATCATTTTGCTTAGAAGCCATAGTTTCAATTCTTTGCATGTTTAGTTAGCATTGTTCAGCTGTTGGTAAGCCACATATCCATCTTGTGCAGGCAGTGCTGTTATTTTCACCCAATCCATTGGAGTAGAATAGCTTAGGAAGCCATTAAAGTTGCAGGTTTTGCTCCTCAAAACAGGATAGTTTCAGGTTCTGGACGCTTTATGTTGCATGACTCGCAATAAATCCCGCTAGGAATTGCATAAGCCAAGCTCTGTACTCTTGCGCTATCCCTCTCCTACTCGCATTATATTCAGTCTGCATTCTGAGCTGCCTTTGTCCCAATATCTACTTCTGTTGATGCTAGCATTACACGCTTTTCTGGATTCACGTGAACACAAAGGAACGAGGAGATCACACTGAGGGGACAAGATCACACACACCATTGGATTCGCCACTGTTCTGCAGAATCCAGGTTCTAGCTTTCAAAGTTCTAAAGTTAGAAATATATCAAATAGAGTAGATAATCACTTCTTTTCAGTTAAGTTTACTTTCGATATTGCCAGGGAAGCTGTGGGGATTGATAGTTTCTGAGAAACTATGATTCATTCCTCACTTCTGAGGTAGGATCGAGAGTCTGGCAAATAGATTAAGCAAGTTATTTCATTATTTAGAATAGATCTACAAATTACACAGACAAATAACTACACTCGGTTATTTTGTTTGTTTTAAGTTTTATCTTAGTTGTCAAATTCTAGATACGTTTAAATAGCTGCTTTCTTAAATTCTTAAAAGTTTCTCAGAAAATACAAAAATAGAAATTATATATATGTTCTAGATTTATTCCACGTAGTTAAAATTTGCTTTGTTGCAGTTAGATTTACATTATTGTTTTGTATGACAATCACGGGACCCAGGGAGCCCAGGGAATACGTATTTGAGCCAATTGTGCCTCAACCCAATCTCGTCACGGCAATAGTTGACATAGACCAGAACCTTAGAATACAAATCTTCCAAACAACAACAGATTTACGACAGATCAGCTCTCAGTTGAGGGGATTAAATATAGAAGATGACCAAGCACACACATTTTGGTCAAATCAACCGAACTACAGATTACCCTAGGCAAACATACACATGACTGTAGAAGGGTTCGAAAGAGAACAAACCTTTGGTTGTGATCCTTTGGTCCCACAGCCAGATGCAGGAGACACTCTTCTAGATATAGATACCAGCCTAAGAATCCAGGTTGCAAGAACGCCTGTGAGGTACTCTGAGAAGATCGCACAGTTATTAATCCTAAATATAGAAGCTGAGAAAGCATATGATTATTGGATACTAGGGATTAGGACTTGATTTCGTACATGACCATAGCAGGACCGCAACAACCAAGAGTCTACGGTTGTGATCCACAAATCCCGCAACCTAACGAATCCATAAGTCAATCAGATATAGACACTGGCCTACGCATATTAGTATTCAGATCTACCCCACTTCCACCCACCATCGTCGAACAATTATCCTTACTAGATATAGCGGCTAACAAAGCTAGAGAATTCTGGACTAGGCCAGAGAATCGTCCGTAGAGTCGATTGTATTCATTACCCACCATATGACCTTATCTGGAGACATACACGAAACTATCCCAGGTCATTTTCCACGTATTCCACAACCCATAGATCGAATCACGCCAGAGCTCGATATTGATTGGAGCCTTCGAGCAGTCATCCTTGCCGATCGATCTATCACACCAGTTCAGGTTAGAAGGGCCTTCTTTGCCTTAGATTCACAAATTCCACTAGTGCGTATTGAAGACATTAGATTGCCTAACTAGTTTGTCTGCATCCCACGCATATTCCATCCCCACCGGCTGTCTCGGCACGACCTCGGGAGGTCGGGTACGCGGAAGAGTTACCTGTTGTTATTTTTTTTTTAAATTATTTCCAACAATTTCGTTATATAATCACACAATTACTGTAAACAAGTAAACACTTATTTGTGTTACTATTACTATTTCATCTACTGGAAGTTATTATCATTATTTCATTACTACAATTTAATTTAAAATAAAATGTCTATAGAAATGGGCCGCTAATGGTTGAAAAACCTGTTATCTTGTATTAGTGATTCCTAACTAAAAATGAGATAACCATATGAAAATTTTAGGCAAATCCCTTTAAATTTCCCCTTTGAAGGAGATTTTTAGGTTTTCGGGTTTTCATTACATGAAAGAATGTTTCTTGTATGCTACATGTTTGATGTTCCCCGAAACCCGAAACCCAATTGTCTTAGCAGTGTGTCTGGTTTTTGGAACTCCCAAGCATCAGAACATGCTTTATCTAATGCATGTTTCATGTCATTTTTTTCTTGAAACCCGAAACCCAAATTGAGTTTTTATCCTTTATATCATGTTTTTGGACAGTCCAAGCATGATGAAATGTCATTAATGTCCAGTTGTTTGGTAGTTAGCACATGCGTCAAGTTAGGTGTAATTAATGTTAGGGTATTATAAATAGTTGGATTTTCCACGTCATTTGTTACCTTATTGTTTTTCTTACTGCATTGGATTTTTGTTGATGCTTTTGCTTCCTCCAAACCCGATCGAGCTTCCTGATTGATTTTTTCAACCATTGTTTATCATTTTTTGATCTAGTTGAAGGTATTCATCTCTTCTTTTTTTAAGAAGCTTTTAGGGCTATTTTTGAGGTGTTTTGTTTGGGTTCCATTTCATTTCCTCTTCCATTACTGGTTTAGGGTTTTGGGTCTTTTTCCTTTGTTCTTGTCTTTTTCCCAGTAGGGTTTTTGTCTAAAATCCACTCCTTGGTTTGTTTACATAAGTTACAGATTTCAAAATAATCTAAAAATCAATGAGTGAACAAGGCTGGAAATTAACATATTCTAACATGTCAGAAACCCGATATATTGATTTCAGGTTTTGCAGGGTGTTTTACATCTCATTTCTTTCACCTTGTTTTGGGTTTTGTAGGGTGCTCGACATCTATCAAGTTCCACCATGTGTCAGGATCTTCCACCTGCTCAACATCCTCCAAATTCTACCAATGTTTCATGTTTTTATCGATGCGCAACATTCCATAACTTCTGACATACCCCCTGTAAGTGTTTCAAGTTTCTCAAGGTGCTCAACATCCTCCAAACTCCGCCGGTGTTTCGAGTTTCCGTTGGTGCTTGACATGGCCTAATTTCTGACATACAATCCAGTCTATCGGGTTTCTGAGGGTGGTTTGCAAGTTTCAAAACCCGAAAGGTGTGTCAGTTCTATGCACTTGTCCAACAAGCTTTCACACTTAATTACTCTTCTAGAAGTCATCAAGACATTTTCAAGACTCCTCATGTCGGACCTTAAACAATCTAAGGATAAGTCAGATAAGTCAAGAAAAATGAATTATAAGTATCAGAAGATGGAGTCTTCTTCTTATGTAAGCTATAATTATGACATCCGAGACATAGAGCTTGGCAATATAGATATGGAAGACTTTTGGAAAATAATTGAGCATTCTGCTCAGAATTCATGGATGAAGTCAATATCCGTCAGTGGCCTCCCTCTTGCAACATGATTTTCAATATCAACTCAATGCCCTGAATTCATCCTGACATGTGCTTCCCACTATGACTCAGCCTCCCGCTCAGTAAGAAATCAAGCAAGGGAGTCTATAGTTAAATTGGACAGAGATTACTTTGATCAAATCCTAAAGTTTCCAAACATTATGGAATATGTTGATTTAGACCTTAAATCATTACAAAAGGCCTGGGACAAAGATCAAGAAGACTACATCAAGCATGCAAAATAAGAAGTTCTTGATCAAGGCTAAACCAGTTGTTTCTAGGTTTCCTAAGTCGGTCCCTAGAAGTGATTTTATTCTTGAAGTCAGTGATATCATCACCCTGCTAAGCTGGTTATTTGGACTCCCAGATTCAAAATAATTCCAAGGGTGGATGTACCAGTTCATGGTCATCATAAAGAAAAATGACTAAGGGATTGATTGGGGTAGCCTAATAAGTAATGAGATAGACTCCCAAATGAAAATGGTCTTGTCTACTGGCAAGCTCTATATGATGTCATACGTCACCTATGCAGCAGTAGGCATGAGAAACTATTCAAGGCTAGATGTAAAGGGAAAATAAGAAATGGAACACATATATCGGTACTTCCCACAGTTGACAATAAAAGGGTCTGAAGACCAATATAGAAGAGTGAATGACACCTTCTATGAAAACATTTGCAGACTAGATCTTGATCTGAGGAAGAGAAGGGTTTGTGATGAAGCATGGGCCGAAGTGTCAAAATGGGGTTGCATTTTCTTGCAATTCAAGAAGTTTATTTATCTTCGGGTGGTAAGTTTCTATGGTAATCCTTTTCATTTTCCTACGTTCCCAGGAGATAAACTGATTCTTATGGAGTTGGTCATACAATTGTTGGATTTTCACAAATTCCAACAAAGCAGACACAAAGCCACAGTATCCTTCCCCATTTCCATTGGAGGGTATACATGTTCTACCATGGTTAAGGCCAAGAACATGGTGCACAAGATTCAGGATAAATTGAATAAACATATGAAGATGAGGGAGGGATTTGACATCTGAGGAGTTCTCAAGTCATATGGAACCTTGTATCTATATGTGCCCCATGTGAAAGATATCTGGGTTGATCTTCAGGATGAATTTATCATCCGAGGAAAAGACAACAGCAGACTGACACTTGAAGAAATTCATATGTTAGATCTAGCTAATATCCCTGAAGTCACCATGGAAAATAAAAGTGTTCTGGACACTAGGTATGAATAGTTAGATGGAGACCAACTTGGATTCCCAGCCATTTATTGGTCTGTCACTGAAAAATCTTCTATCGCTGAAAGATCTGCTTAGACTCTTGTCCATACCAAGGCATGGCTCATTTCTTGGGGAATGCGTTATAAGGAAAAGATATTTTTACAAATATCCACTTTAGAAGTGGGACCCTCCAAGGGGGAAAGGGAAGAGGATAAAAGCCCTACCAAGAGGAAAATAAAATTTAAGTTTGTCAGAACGGGAGAAAAGTAGGGAGCTACATTATCTGTCACTCCTTCATAAACACTTGAAGTATTAGATTCACCTCCTCCACTAGAACAAGGGAAACTTCCTTCAAAAGAAGAGGTTTTTCAACCTCTTGTTTCTCCTTTTGATGATTGCTCATTGGTGGTAAGCCTTTCTCTTGCTTCTCAAGCTTTGTCTTTAGAATCTTTACCTCCTCTCTCGCAATCTTCCTCATCTCATATTTCGAAGCCACTCTCATCAGTCATGGCCAACATTTTTTCCCAACCTTTCACCTCTATCTATTGGACCTAATATGGCCATAGAAATGCATCCTCCTTCTGCACCTTCATTTCATGAATCTATTCCCACAGTCACGAAACTTGCAGTCATCACGACTCCACAAGTAAATCTTCCTCCACCTACAGATACAACCATAACACCTACAATAGGAGAAACTTCTTCCACTATACCTCAAAGGTTAAAAGATCAGACCCCAAGGAAGAGGAAGGTGGTGGTTCCCCTACCAGCCTTTGACTTTAGTTCACTCAAGGCTTATCCTACCAAATCTACCAAGAAACCCTAAATGGTTTCAAGGGTTTCAGTGGATGCCTCAGGGTATAAGTTTACAGATATTACTACTCCCACAGACAACAAAACTAAGGAGGATATAGTGGTGACTGATTATCAGATTACAAGGGTTGATCTTGGAAAAGTAACAACAAAAGGAGCACAACAGGATGCGCAAGATCCCATGAACATGCTTTACCAAACTCTGAAAGAAACAAAGGTAAGGAGGGATGAGCTAAAGGAGAAATTTGAACAGTTGACAGAGATATTACTCAAGCTTTCAAAGCCTTCTCAGTCAACATCATCATCTTCTACCCCTACTCCTATCACGTTTGATTTCTCATCAGTGCCTATGATTAAAAAGATCAACGAGAAGGGGAGAATGGTTGAAGAATGGAAAAAGAGGTTTCTCTTACACAGAAGAGAGTTCATTGATGAAACAGTGAAGGTTTAGAAATCCTTAGAGGAAACAAAGAAAGATGGTGACAAAATGGATGATGAATTTTCACAGGAATTCAAGAACCTTGAGTTAACTTTAGAGGCTCTCAATGCACTAAAACATGTTTCATCCCAGATCTTAATGGAAGAAGGAGTCATTCCACATGGGGATAAGCATTTCTAGCTAGCCAAAGCTATCAGATTCAGGATAAAGATTCTCAATGAAGCTTGCAGCAAGTTTAGGGAATCTAGAGATCATTTGGTTGATGCCACTAATGACATAGAAGAGGATTTTTATAGTATCTTTGCCAAGGTGTTGGATGAGAGATCGAATATTCTAAATGCTGACGATCTCTATAAAATAATTCAAGAATTAATTCAGCACGATCCAACTTCCATCTTTGATCTGACAACCATTGATAAGTTCATAAGGATTGAGAATGTTTTGGAATCAATAAGGAAACTCAACAAGAGATTGAAAAAACTTCCTGGCAATGCAAGTGACACTCAGGAAACTTGTGAGGTTCTAAGTGATTATTCCAGTGTGCTAGATGAAGGTGAGATGCAAGGCATAATCCAAAAGTTCCAAGATTTTTGAGACAATAGGATTCACTAGAGGAAGACAAGGACAATGAAGTATAATAAGCGTAATGTTACATGTCATTTCCATCCAGATATTGACATGTCTTTTTCATTTTCATTTCATCACATAGGAAGAAAATTTTGACTTGTTCTCCTGCATGAGAGTCAAGTAAAATAGGATTCTTGTTAAATGACTATTTTCTAGTACTTATCCTATTTTCACTCTGCTCTTTCCATTATAAATAGGGGATGCTTGTGCATTCAGAGGAGAGATATTTTTAAAATATTAAGAGCTATTGTGAAGAAGAAGAAAAACTTTATATTTTCTTTTTAATCATTGAAGAATAGAAACAAGTGTTATTTTACAAACTTTTTGTTGTGGGATTCATCTATCTTGAGAAATTGTTCTTACATCAAATATCTTGAGCTTTTCTTTGTTTAGTGTTTTTGATTATTTTAATCATTTCAAATATTACACTCATTATCTAAAACTTGTATAAGTATATCTCAATCTGTGTTTTCTTAAAAGAAAATAAGTTCCTCTCATTCCCTTCCTGCTTTGTTTCATCTATAATAGGTTTCCTTTATAATCCATTCCATTTATAAAGTTGTAACATCTCCATCTCATGTTGATATGGATTTCGGGATTGTATCCCAATTCCAATGGTTAGAATAGAGTGAATATTGTATATATTATTTCTATTGTGTTTTAGATTAGTAATAAACAGGCAGCCTCACATGTCTTTGAGAAGGGATTTGATCCTATTCACTGTGGTTGAACCTCATAATTTGATCTAACAAAATATCCAACCAATAAAACCCTAAACGATTAACATCCCTAACTAATCAAAATCTATTTTCCTCATCCTTTTCAGAAACACCCATTTTTTTCACTTCCAGTAACCATTGATTTCCATCTCAGGTGTTTTATGAATTATTTCTCAGTCCTCTTACGAAAAAAATACCCATAACATGTTTTACATTTCTCACAAGCAGGGTACACACATATTTAGCAAATTATTTAGGGATCAGAAAATAGAATGACAAAATGATGTCAAACCCTATCAGTTGAGAAGTGTTTTTCAAATAGCGTTAAAGAATAGACATATTTGACTAATGGAAGAAGAGAAATTAGATTTTTTTAAAAAATTCTAGATAATATTCTACATACATAGAATTTCAAAAAAGTTGAAGGATAAAATGTGAGAATGTATACCAATTTTTTACGCCTTCATGAAAACAAAAAATGCTCATAATATTGTCGATCAAATCATGATATGATTTTCCAATGAATTATTACGCTTACAGATTTTTTCCCTTAGGCCAATGTTCTCACACAAAGCTTCACAAATTTAAGTGTCCTTGAAATATAATAATGAATGATAGAAAATCTAGAATTTATATGGAACAGACACTTCAAACAACCAATTTCTTCGGGGAAAAATTACAAAAGACACACAACTGTGATTAATTTTCTTTATATTTAAAAGCTATTTCATGGATATCAAATGGAGCACATATTTTGAAAATCATGCAAACTTTACTTTGTTTGGTTAATGGTCAATTAATTTTAGGGGAACCACTATATTAACCATATATGCCACACACAAAAATTATCAATATTAAAAACAATATCATCAAAAGAATAACATGCTCAATGTCAATTTTATCATCTTTAAATTACATAGTGAGTATATAAGTACTCCATACAATGACTATGCTATAAATGATATGTGGTTTAATTGATGTCTCATGTATTGAATTATCATATTTCAAATATCGCATGAACTTTACATTATTCAATTTAATGGCACTCAATTTTTTTTAAATGCTTTTAACTGAAGCTATGTATCAGAGGGTTAATGGAACCCACCCTTACAAAAACAAACCGAACCGAAAACCAAAAAACCAAAAACAAAAGGCCCCAAAAAATGGCCTGAATGGAGAAGAATGAAACAACAGTGAAAAATAAACAACAAGACACTGAGAGCACAAGACCACAACACAAAAAATACCAGAAAGGAAGAAGAATTACTCCTGATCTGAAAGAACCACCACCCTTGGCAATGGAGACCCACGCGTTACTTTTCTCACAACTACAAGCTTTGCATCTAATGCAACACCCCCGCCTCCCTCCACGCCTTAACCACTGCTGCCAGAAACACCGCCAATATACTGTTTGGCCTTACCTAGTAGAAGAAGAAATCCACCCTAACATTTTCCCGAAACTCATTGAGGTGGTCAATGGATGATTCTATAGGAAAATGAGTATCAAATAGATATAGAGATGGCATTTTTCTAAGGTCCGACCAACATGTCAGAATAAAGCATGAATAGCCTCAGCATGCATGAGAAGCTCCCTATACTACTGAATGAGCCAATCAACCTCATGCCCTAAGCTAGTTGCATGTTCATCCTCCTCCTTGACCCAAATTAGAGGGCTAGGGATACTACACTAGTCCAATTGAACTCACAAATCAATGTGATGAATAGGGTAAATTAAGAATTTTGTGACTTTCACAACATTCATCTTGACCGAATGGATTAAAAGGTAGATGGAAACAAAAGCTTTTGCAATTTTTTAGTTGAGTCTGGTCTTATTAGTATCCTGCATGTAAGAATCACCCAACACATGATCTATATCCTCAGCCTCTAGCACTGAAACATAGTGGAAAACATCTTAAAGCCTCCTGTATAATATGGATGAAAGAAAAAGCATTTTCCTTTTGTCCCCATGCAAAGCGATAAAAGGGAACCCCATAAAGACCATACTCGCTCTCAACCAAAAACTCAACCAATTTGAAGTGAAAAGAAAGAAAATTGAATGTTCAACAAACAAAGAGTGTTGTACATGGCACCATTAATTCAAAATTATCAACATTATCAACAAAACAACACCATGCTCATTGACAATATTATTTTCTATAATTTACGTAGAGATTATATAAGTATTCCATACTTGGACTATACTACCAGTGATATGTGGTTCAATTTATGTATCACATATTGAATTATCATATTTTCCTCAACAAAAATATACATGTTTACAAAAATTGTTTCAAAACTATTTTGTTACACAAGTAGTATCTTCAGATGTGTGTGTTAATGATCTTGGTGGCACCCATGATGTTGATCATTGACATTGTTCTGAAATAAAAAGTAAGAATACAAAATAGAGAAGTATTATCTAACAACAGTGCATGAAATTTTTCTTTTAATATGGAATGAATGATACCATACTATATTACTTAGGTTAAAAAACTTTAATTTACCTAGGTACGACTTGAAGTTTGACATCCAATATTTTCTCCATTAGCTTTTTCTCTTGTTCCATTATTTCATGCTCATGTTGAAGCCTTCCCTGCTTAATTTCTTTTAATGTTCAACACAATAGATGCATGTTATTTTTTATTAACTCTTTAAATCTCCATAAGAGTTTATTTTTTTCTTCACATATTTTCTATGAATTCCATTTTTTATTCAAACGGGTTTCTATCTTTGCTCCTTACATATTTTCAATTTTGATGGAAGGGATTTTTAATTTCCCTCTCGTGTTTTTCTCATAAGTAGAAGTGGTTGTTGTTAACAAAATTTTATACCATGGAAAAATTAGATAGCTTACAAGTTGTATTGCGGAGCCCACTATACAACATTAATGGGAAATTCAATCTTCATACGTTTTTCATGTGCTAGGGAGATCCGTCAATTAGAAGGGGTTAAGAAAGGTTAATATTTATCCTTTGGGTTACGATCAACTAGTCAAGCTCATGACCGAGCTACTCCATTTTCCACTGATCTGACTTCCAGAGAGAACAAGTTGTTTCATGGGTAACATCAAGCTAAGTGAGAAATGTTTTGGTACCAAAATTCTAAAGGATTCACCGAGCCATGCAATATGAGAACTGAGCCCTTCGCACATTAACTAAGACAAGATATTTAAACCATGCAACAAGATCTATTGAGCACCGAACTCACCTGGAGCATGAATCAAGTCACATTGAGAATCAAGCTAAGGGAACATGCCAAGGAGTGAGCTCATTCACAATGATAGAGTCATTAAAAATGGCCAAGTTGTTTTTACTATGAACGGGGTTATGCAACTACGAAGGAATAACGAATTCATGTTGATTGAGGCCAAGTAATTTACATAAAAACTGGGCCAATTTGAAGAGAATGGACTGGGATTGATTCATAATTTATGTTTCATTACAAAAGAATCAATGTTTAAGGATTTGAGTCACGGGATATTTAGTTGAAGGCAGAGTGAGCTTGAGCTGGTTTGAGTAGTAAAGAAGGGAAACACTAAATGGGTAGTCAAGTTTTTCCATGGCTCACTGAACCATCAAATGAGTTGGAGGATTTTGTGGAGAAATCAGAAGTGAGCGGCCCAGGTGGATCAAGGAACACGTGGGCCTAAAAAGACCGAAATTCATGTAGATAGGGCTATACGGTGAAAGTGTGGGTCAATGGCCATCACGGCCCAGTCAATGTAGAACAAAAGGCTATGCGGGCACGAAAGAGCATGGAGTCTTGTGCTACAGATGATGTAGATAAAGAAGGCCCAAGTTGCCCATATGACATGGGTGCAACCTGAACTCGAAATCATTGGAATACCCACAGGGAATTTGAATGCGAGGAAGTCGGTGGTCAATGGCCCACATGGTCCATTCAACGATGGCGATGGAAGCCCGATGTGGGCGAGGTAGATTTGGATAACATTGACAACACAAGACATGAGAAGGAAATTTCTCCATGAGATGATGTGTCCCGATAGTTCATTTAGAGGAGAGACTCAGTGCATCAAATTGAATGGGGTGAGTGCTCGACATAGAGGGTGGAGTTCACGTGGCATGTCAGATTCGGTGGCAACAAAGGGTAAGGGCTAGCTCGGTCGAGATGGCCAAGTATAACACACTATTTTGAACAAAAACCTCCTTACTTTCAATGTAAGAAAATTAAAATAGAGTGGTGGGGCCCAACACTAAAATTTCATTCAATTCAAAAGTGAAGCAAGCCTGGCAAAATGCAAAACATCTTCTTAGATTCAGAAGGCCATAACTTTTACAATTTCCAATGGATTTTCAGAAAATTAGTCTCGTTGGAATTGTTATTCAAATCTCGAAGAATAAAAATCAATAAATGTAGGAATTGATGAAGTTTTTATGGTGAATTTTAAGGAAAAAAATACCAGCTCTATTCGGTGGTTGGAAGGTGGTTGAGAGAGCATTCAATAAGCATGGGAAATCCCTCTTTCACTGCTATAACTTATCGGTTACCCTGAGATTGTTTCTGTAGGTCCAAAGTCACCAACCAAACTCATTTGTCATGACCTACAATTATTGGGAAAGTGGATTTTAGGATTTGCATTCCCTCTCTCTCTCCTATCAAAATAATATAAATTAGAGTGTTGGATCCATTGTAAAGGAGGATAGTTTGAGTAGAAAAACTCTGTCATTTTTGGTTTTCTGAAACCAATGTGTTGTAGGCCCTTGTAGTGGATTCCTTGCATGGTGATCCAGGCCTTTATTTTGTAATAGATTTAACTGTGCATATCAATGAAGCTTAGATGCAAGTTGTGGATGTATTTTCCCTTGCTTCATGCTCTCACAGGTATTCATTATCATTGTGTGTGTATGAAATATTGTTGTGAATGCAGTTGCTAGACTATGGAGAACTGTTATCACCCTCTCTAGTATGTACTTTGCTTCCATTTTTCACAAATTGGAAATATATTCTCAGTCCCTTATTTTGGTTCATCACCTCTCTAGTATAGTTTTCCTTCATTTGCATGTTATTTCTCTCTCTATGGCCCCAATAAAATTGTAGGATAGAGATATTCAGTAGCTTCATCTCAGTAAAGTTAGTTTCCACTAAGATTAGGAAGAAGAACTAGCTTTCTATGGAGGTCTATCTCAAGTATCAAGTCCCATAACTTGGAGATAGTACCCATGTTACCCAGTCACACCGTGAGCTCAAACACACAAACTTGTGCACATCGTAGGGTGATACAATTCGGTGATAAAAATTGTGTTAACCCTCTCTTTTGAATTAAAACCAATAACCTTGTGTGTTTTCTGTGTAATGTGATTTATATCATCATAAAAATTCCATGTTAACTGTGTTGGCAATGTTGTGTTTTCCAATTGTTTCTCCTTCTTGAGGGGTTTCTTCAACTTGTTCTTCTTGTATCTGCATTGCTTCCGAGTGAATTTTTTTCCAAAAACTTCATTCAAAGAATATGCTATATTATCCCAATGTTTCTTTCTGAGATATCCACAGTTTAAATTTTCATACACCTCTTCATATTTTTAAATAAATATTTTCATATCAGATGTTGACCAAAACTCTTCTTTGTGTTCTTTCATCAGCTTCTCTTTATTTTTATCTCTTTCATATGCATGGGTTATTGAAAATGTTTCTTCAAATTTTGAATCATCAAAAATATATGGAAAACTTAGATCTATTTGTGAATGTGGAATTGAAGGACATAATTTTTTTGTGCCACTTGTATTCACTTGGAAATTTGAGACACTATTTCCATCTAAGTTTTGCACGCATAGTTATTTTAAACGAAAGTTTCTTAACTATGTTGAAAAAACCATATTATCTGCATAGTTTCTTGGAGTTGATTTGAAAACTTGTGATTCGAAACGTGAAAACAAGGAAAATGGTGATATTCCCATGTCCTGTAAATTTATTAGTTACCATAAAAAATCACAAATGAAACAATTTACGTACTCCATATTTTATCTAAACTTAATTTCACTTTCCATTTTCTAAAAATAAATATAGAAGGGGTCATGTGTTCTTTAAAAATAAATAATCAAAACATGTGGAGAACCATTGAAAATTGGTTAATTACCTACAAACAATTACAATATTTATAATAACTGTGAAATGGGTTTATAAATTGAAATTCTTCAAAATAAAATAACAATGCTTTAGTGCATTTAATTTTCTATAACTATGTTCTTCCCCAATTCTATTTGTGCTCCTTTTTTTGGTGTGGTCGCCTTCGAAATGATTATACAATTTTCCATTTTATTGCATTAAATAAAGATTTTAATAGAGGTTTTGTGGATTAAAATTTAATATTATACCACTTAATATTAAATGTAGTACGAAGAAATAATAACATACTCTCAAGTGGCAGATTTTACATTGCATGGTTTAGTGGCCATTTAATGTTTAGGGAAGTGCAATATTAATTATGTAACATTTGACCTTATTAAAAAGTGTGATTGTTATTGTATTATCAAATATTAATCTTTCCCTTACACTACGAGGTTTATGGATAAAATTCTACACATGACTGGAATCTAAAATCAAGATAACATTTTTACAACATAAATTTTAATGTGTGAAAACTACATTTCGACATTGTTTGAGAGTTAATTTAAAATTTTAATTGAAATTAAGTCTTTAATATTAATAATTATTAATTACAAACTACGTAGCTTGTGTTACTTCTACTCAAGATTATATACAATTAATAAAAACAAAGATATAAAAAAATTATAAGCAATTAAATACACAAAATTGAAACAAAGCATGTACCACCATCATTAATCAAATAAATTCTAAATTATTAAAAATAAACTTAAATATTGTTAAAATATTACATAGGATATAAAAATGTTAGAAACAATTAATACACGTAATTGAATAAAAGCATATACCACCATCGTTAATCAAATAAAGACTAAAACTTGAACTTTATGCCATAAAATAAGCATAGCTTTACAATTAGAGAATTAAATACATGAATGATTTACATCGACACAATATTAATGGACCTAAATATAAGGCCAAGTGTGAATCCACACTTCATCTTGAAAATGCATGTACTTTATCAAACAAGGGATCACACTTCAACGTGTGAGGGATTTCAGTTTGACATGCGATCACACTTCGACATTAGATTTATCACAATTCGTTGTGCGAGGAATCTCTCTTTGACGTGCAAGGGATCAGACTTAGTCATGCAAGGATTAGAACTTGGTGGATGTACGAGGCCATTACTCTTTCGTTCTATGATCTTCTATCACTGTCACATCCAAATGTGAGTTTTCGAACATGGAATTACACCCGCTTGCACATCAAAGTGTGATCACCAACCTCTGGCCTCCTATTCTAGTCAATATTTTAATTTTAGCATGTAAAAAAAAAATACGTCACAACGGTCGCTAGACTATACAACTATTGAAATTCATAGGGGAAAGAAGCCAATGACTGTGAGTGGTAATGTGTAGTATAGTACCACTAGTTGTAAACATCAAACTCAACATTTATAACTTGTATACTAAGAATTTATAAAAAATGGTAGCCAATAAGACAAGTAAAATCAAGTCACATGTACAAAGTAGCCAATAAAAAAGGTGACACATCAGCTGTCCTGAAGCCAATATTAATTTTCTTTTTACTAAAAAGTACCTATTTTTAATCACTTATAAATACTTTTTCAACAAAAGTTAAACACAAAATGAAATGTATGCATTATAAAAATATTAATCTTTCCTCTACACTATGTGGTTTATGGATAAAATTATACAAATAGTAGTGGGATCTAAAGGGTGTAACATATTTTGTTATATGTTTAAAGTTTGGATTAAATGAGGTTTTAAATATGTTCATATAAGATGTATATTTTTATTTTCTCATTTTGATTTCAATATTCCACACTAATGTTAAATATTTAAGTGTTCTTTTTACTAATTTTCTCTTTTTATATGTGGATACAGTAGAAAATGAACTTTGTTTTTGAAGAAGGAGCACACGTGGGTTTACTATGCAAAGGTGTGAAAGTTGCGAAGGGACTAGTTTATCCATCCAAAGATACACTCCATTATAGAGGCTTGGGGTCTATATTATTTGTTGTCACAATAAGTATTGTATTCAATGGTAGAGCAAGACTGTCATACACAATTGATGATTGTGAAACCCTGTCTGAAATTGAAAACAAGGGATACTTTATCCCATGGGAAAGGAAGAAAACGATTAAGCATGTGCTTTCAAATGTTTCAGATGTGGGGGGTGATGGAATTCAAAACATCATGAGAAGTGACTCAGAGGATAGATTTAATGAGGATGAGGGTTTGAATTCTACCAGTGATAGCCATTGTTTCACAACTCCTAAAGACATGGATGAATTTTCTACAACCTATGTGGTGATAAAACATAATTGTCCTCATAAATAAGGTGACATAGCTGAAGGGTTTATATCCCTTGTATAATAACAAATGTTGATTTTGAGAGTGGTTTTTGGACCCACGCACTTTGGTGTTTTTGTGGAGAATATTATAACTACACGAAATGATTGTTATCCAAGTCTCAACACACAAAAAAATCATAGCCAATAAAAAACTTAGTTTATCTAGAAACAAGAACTACACTTCATGTGGATGGAAATTCTGAACTCCAAGAAACAACCACCACATCAAACAATGAATTCAATTTGAAGTTCAAGGGGGTTAATGCCAAGTTGATACATTTTTGTTCAAAATAACAAAAATTTGTTAGAAAAGTAACAATTAAAATTGTATGTGAAGGAGACATGGTGCACTTTAAAAAATTAGATGGAAATACATTTGGGGTGCATGGTGATAAATTAATTATGCCATTTTGTAAAGGTTGCTACATATCAGAAGGATCGCTTATCCAATGGCCTGCCAGCCAATTGGCCCATCAAGATGGTTTCGTTATGGAAGTAAGGCTAAAATAAATTCCAGAAGAGTTGTCAGTAGAAATTTGGAGTGCATTTGAATATCCATTTCCTCAACTGGTATACCCAAACTCATACAAATCCTCCATATGTAGTAGTAGTGAAAACGTGATAAAAAGACCTTACAATGCATGTAAATTCCAAAAGCTAAATTCTACTCCATCTAGTACATCAAAGGCAATGGAAAATTATGAAAAATCAAGGGAAGAATTTTTGTCTGAAGTTGATTAAAAACCTTGCTACAAGGAAGGATGTATCTCCAATCTATCTCTAAACGCTTTCAATCATAGTTGGAATTTAACTCTAATATGAATGAACATTCCATCTAAAACTTTGTACTTAGTACATCCACTGCAAATGTTATCAGTTGTGATCAAAGTTAAACTTCAGAACATACTATAGATAAATTAAAATTTATGTGGAAGGGATGTATTTTAGAATGCATGGTATATATGTCATGGAATCGTTAAAAGCACCTATTACAAATACATAGAATCTTGGATTAATGGTGAGAGAAGGGAAATAAATGAAAATATAGGAAAACTAAATAAATGCCAAACAATGTTGAAACTATTGCATTGATATCCGAAATGGTGGAGAATAATTATGATATATCCCCACACATGTCTTGTTTAGTGGGATAAGATGGTACTAAAGTAATAATGAGACTACTTCCTGCATGTTATAATTTTGCATACATACTACAAAAGTGTAATGAGGGCCTTTCACTTTTGGGCCTTCCTCAAACATCACAGTCAAATCTAAGAAAAATATGGAAAGAACATTTCTTGTTCACCAAATGTGACGAGGGTATAGAGCTAAAGAAAAAACACATGATGACCTCATGTCTAGAAACACTGGAACAAATAGATCAATGCAGAAAATGGAACAATGATTACATTCAAAGTTGTCGTGAAACTTACTATGAACATAGAGTGAAATCATAACAAAATCCTAATAGCCATTTGAGCATAGTGCATGCCAAAATGGACAAGATGAAAATTACAATACCAAGGATAGGAAAAAAAGAAAATTCAATAAGCAATGTTATTAATCTTCTCATCACCTTGACTGGTATGCTGACACGTGGGCACAAAACAGTGGGTTTCAGGCATTTTGGTCTCCCTTTTATTGAGTAAGGAGCAAACATCACAATAACATCATTGGCATTATGTGTCTGGAAGCTAGAAGAACCACTTACAGATCAATGTGGTCATTTTTATATAGAAGTGAGACGTTAAAACACCCATTACATGATGCAATGTTGTAAAATGATGCATATAAACAGTGTAATGAATACACGTAGAATATTGAGGGTTCTCATAAAACTAATACTATAATCAGTTGTTCAAGTTCATTTATAAAACAACCACGAACTCTCTACTTGTAATTAGATAATTATGCAAGTGACAAAATAAATCACACATTGATTATGTTTGCATCCATATTGACAGCTAGAATGGTTTTCAACACAGTGTATGTGAGTTTCCTTCTAGTGGGTCATACGCATGAAGACATAGATGGGACATCCAGTCGATTATCAACAACATAGTGCAAATTGGATGCATTCTCTTCACCATAAATAATGGACACTTAATGAACATGCCAAGAGGAGTCCAAAAAATTCACTCTGTACCTTATCGATGAAGTCTATGACTTTAAGGCCTTCTTGGAACCACACTTTATATATGGTAACCAAAATATTGTGGGTATTAGTAAACCAAAGATGTTTAAACTCTATGTCAAAGACAACAAGCCCATCATGGAGTTCAAAACATCAATATTGGATTCTGTGTGGTCACACTCAATTGAGATCTGGAAAATAGTGGATGGGAAACATTTCTTTCCTGAATGAGATCCTCCATTGGCACACTTCAAAGAACCCAAAGAGATGGCATGCATGTAGAGAGGTATTCAGGAAAACCTCACACTCTAGAAAAAGAGTTCAATAGATGGTTGAGAAGCATACTATGTTCCAAATATTGCGTATTTTAAAAATGTTCTACGTGCCCTAGATAATCCCTTTGTCAATTGTAACATGACGAGAAGAGATTTTTTTTGCCAAAAACAATTAATGATAGCGCAATGTATGATCAGATAATGGGTATGACAAGTCTTGAAATGGTTAGCTACTATTGCCAAAATTTCCTTCAAATAAGGATATATATGTTGGACCTATTTGTGATAGACCTCGAGAGGAATTCAACATAGAATTGGATGTGAATGTTAGGAAGATGATACTAGTAAGATTGGATGATGATAATGTACTTATATAGATGGGAAAGGAATAACTAAAACTAATACAGGATGTTCACACAAACACTCAAAAAACAAGGGTGCACTAATGGGAACTTACAGTAAAAGGAAATAAAAAAAGAAAGGTACGAGGAATGATTTTTGAAAAAGAAATGGCGGCGAAATCAAGGGACACATCAAGTATTTATATACACAACGACATCCAGGCATGAATTTCAAGCAAAACATGAAAAGGAGTTCAAATTAAAATATTGAATTGGGGTCATGAAGCTATCCCGCAATTATTGGTGTCAAAACACAGCACCCCTGGGACTCTGCAACACGATAGGTTGAGACTCTCAGTGCGATTGCACAACATGGAGCTTTTCTCAAGTGTGGGACCTTGCGAAATCGGAAAAGCTCTCCGGATGAAGGCCGACTCCTATTCCTCTATTCAGATGCATGAATAAAAAATGCAGAGGTTTTACCAAAAACCTAATCTAACTTGCCAAGGAGACAGGGTAGAGAATGCATAAAAATAAAACCTAAACTACGGAGGTGATGCACCGAGGAATGTTAGAACACTCGTTTTGCAAATTTAACACAGACCACATAGATGCAATACAAACACCATGCATAGGTAACCAAACTGCAATAAGAGATCAAAAATGACAGCAATGAATACATGAGAGGGTTTAGAATCAATCACAAACATATATATATTGCTCAAGGATCGATACAATACATTGCAGTGGCCAAGAGGCAAAAAACTGGCATTACAATCCATATGGGAGGTTTGAAAGCTCCACAAATTCTCTTGCAAGCAAGGGAAGAAGGGGGGATGCAAAACGAAAATGTCCAACTTGCAAAGAGCCTCTCCTGGCCATTTATATGAAGAAAATGAGGGAGAAGAGAAGAATTCAGAATTTCCCCAACCACCTCCAAGACTGCACCTAACTTCAACAAATCATGGCGGTAGGTGAGAAACTCAACAAACTCAAAATATGGCGAACTGCATATTTCCGCGTCGAGGTTTTCCACCTGTCGGGTTCGGGGTTCTCTTCTGCATTTGCATCGGGTTTGGAGGATGGCTCGACATGCTGCTTGATGCTCGTGTTTTCCCAAAACCCACTTCTGCCAGTATTCCCAAGCTTTCCTTTGTTTCGGGGGTGGAAGATGAACTTGCATGTGCATCGGGTTCGGAGGGTTGCTCGACATGTTTTCGCCCCGTGCTTCCCCGCCGTGTTTTCCCGACTCCGAGACCCGATTTCCTTTGATGTCAGGTTTTCCAACCCCTCCGACATGCCTTTGATGTCGGGTTTTCCAACCCCTTGACATGTCTTTGGGTTTCCCCAACCCGCTTCCGACATGCCTTTGATGTCGGGTTTTCTAACCCTTCCGACATGCCTTTGCACCGTGTTTCCCCGACTCCGAGACCCGATTTCCTTTGATGTCGGGTTTTCCAACCCTTCCGACATGCCTTTGATGTCAGGTTTTCTAACCCCTCCGACATGCTTCTTCGCCGTGTTGATCTATATTTACCCTTTGATGTTGGGTTTTATATTTACCCGGGGGTAAATATATACAACAATTTGGCGACTCAACGGGAGTTACCTGCCTGCTAGGTAGAAGATCAATGGCCTTTTAGCGATCCATTGGGCATGGAGTCATAAGAAAGCCTGAAAACTGATATGAACTTTGAAAACTTCCCTCTGAGCCACTTGAAACCCATTGAACCTGGAGTTGACCTCACCAAAAAGCCACTGAAATGAACTGTGCCAGAGCAAAACCAGCAACACCAAAAACTATGTACAAAACTAAAAATCATACATGCCCTAAATGGAACATGCAGAGTGTGCACAAGCACTTCTTCTACTGAAAGCAAACCTACCTACTCTACTCTAACTGGAAGCAAAGGTGAGCTAAACGAACCCTGCAACTGGTTGTGTAAAATAGCTTCCTTTCTTCAAAATTGGCAGCCATGCAAATGATTTGGAGCTGAGTATGGCTGATTGGATGAGTGGAAAATCAACAAGAAGCTGGTCTTCTACCCAAATTAGCAAGGTGTCAACTAAAAACAAATCCAATACCTCTTTTAGTTGCTCTGCATTTGGATTGGAGAGGTATGACAGCTGATCCTTGGAACTTTGCAGCTCATCCTCATGCTTAGAAGCAAGCATGACTGGTTGTGACTTCTCCTTTGGCTCCAATGAAGCCAAATACCTGATTGGGCAAGGTCTGATCCGTTTGATATGCCCATAGCTCTGATTTTCAACTCCAAAAATGGAGTTCTCTTGTAGACCCTCTTGAATGGATGATGTGGAAGAAATGGTGAAATTCTTTTGTCCTTTCTCTTCCTCCAATGAAGGACATGAAAGATTAAAATCTTCCAATCTTGGTTCCAAAGAGCTGCTATAAGATGCAGGCTCCTGCAAATGTGTGCTCTCCTTCATGACAGCAGGCCCTGGTGTTTGGAATGTGGATGATGAAAGAGAGAATGGTGGAAACTCAACTGGTTCTTCTTCATCAAAACAGTCCTCCAAATCTGACAGATAAGCTGCCTCATTGTTGTCCTGCTGCAAATGCTCAACTTCCTCCATGGTGTCTTCTTGATCTGTAACTTGACCACCATGGTTTCCTTCATCCTCCAACATTGAGTTTGAGAGATCAAACTCCTCTTCAGTACATTGGAGCTAGAGAGAGATGAAGTAGAAAGAAGAACTGAAGGTTCTCCTGTAGCCTGCTTTGTGCTCAAAGCCCTTGGATCTGTAATTTTCTCCTCCATAACTAGAATGTGCTCCTCTTCTTTTGGATTTGGAGCAGCTTCTCCTTCCTCCAATGTTTGAAGACAATCTTGCCCTTGATTGAACTCTTCCTCCAGCATGAAGTTTGTCAAGTCAAACTCTTCAATCTTCTGCTCTAGAGGACAAGTTGGGACTGTAAGATCTTCTTCTTCTGCTGCAATAAAATCAGTCCTAACCACCATTTGTTCAACCTTAGCCTCTTCTGTAGGCTTTACCAGCAAAGGGATCTTCTCAATTCCAAATTTAAGAGCCAAACTTACTAAGCTCTTAATCATTTCTTCTTTTCTTGGCTCTTCCTCTTGCTGTCCTTGATGACTGATTTTTTCAATTTCTTCTTCCCCACATGGAATTGGGAATGCAAGAGGAGGGATGGGTTGTAACTCAACTGATTTTACAATTTTTTGTGGTGGTGGAGGAGGTGAAACCTCTTGTTTCTTTGGAGTGGAAGGTATTTCATTTAGCTCTTGTGGAGGGGATGACTGTTTGGAAGGGAAAAGGGAAAGAAGAATTGAGATGAGGTGGAAGGTTAGGGGGTGGAGAAATGGATTCAACACTTGGGACAGCAGATGGAGAGTTTAAAACTTGACACTGCTGAGATAAAACAGATTGGGAAAGAGGAAAAAGAAAGGCATGAGATGGCGTGCTTACCCGTTGACAAGGTTGCTGAATACTCCTCTCATACACCTCTATTCCTTCAATCCACCTTGTAAGCAATGGCAGTGTTGCAATCATGAAGTCCAGCTTCTCTTGAGGGCTGTAATGCCTTGGAAAAGGTCCCACCCATGGACAAGGTGCTCCACAACCGATTCCAAATGCTTTCATTTGTGCTTGAGCCCTGGACTGCACCATGTTTACCTCCATCTTTTGGATTTTCTCCAACAGACCAGCATCTTGCATCTGATGGTCTTCATTATATGCATACTCTTGCTCTTGATGGACTTCATAGCCAAACTGACTTTGGCACTGCTGTTCATATGAGTATGCATGCTGATCTTGAACTTGACCAAAATGCTGATTTGGAGGATTTGTAAAACATGTTGGAGGTGTGATATACTGCTGTTGTTGATGTGAATTCCATGATGGAAATGAAGTCATGATTGCACAACTTCATGGAATGGAAAATAATGAAAATGATGGAAAGAAGAATGGATGGAAATGGATGGAAACGGGTCTGTAACTTAGAGAATGAGTTATTTACCAGATGGAGTTACCAGATGTGCTTTTGAAAATACCTCTAAAAGGCTAGATTTGTCAAGTTACACACCAAACTTGACAATATTAAAAATATAATTTAAACTTCGAAGGACCCAGAGGAGACAATCTTCAATTCGGAATTTGGGCCTTGTTGTGCAGCTGCGGATCCCCGAAAAGTACAGGCGAAACTCAGGTCATGTAATGCAACTCACAAAACCTGAATTGCCATGTGTCGGAACTTGGGACATGCTCGGCACCCCAGAAAACCCGAAATCACTGTTGTCGGGAATAGGACCATGCAATGCATCCCCCAAAACCTGAAATGACTGTTGTGAATAGGACCATGCAATGCATCCCCCAAAACCTGTCTGCTTTGATGTTCTCGGACCCCGAAAACCCAAAATCCTAAAAACCTTGAAATTTTGAAAATCAAAATATCAAAAATATAAAGATACCCTTTTGAAGGTTACCCCCAGATCTACCAACTAGAGAAATTTTTACTGGTTTTGAGCAAGATAAACCCTTGAAAAATGATTTCGGAGTTCGGCCTGGTCGGAGCAAAATCTGAAATTTTAAAACTTGCAATTTCTCAGTCTGAATTTCATGAAAACTCCTTCAAATTTTGTCGAATGACCTCTTGGTCCCACCGGGCATGCCAAAACTGTTGGTGTCGAATCACAGCACCCCTGGGACTCTACAACACGATGGGTTGAAAGTCTCAGTGCGATTGCACAACATGGAGCTTTTCCCAAGTGTGGGACCTTGCGAAATCAGAAAAGCTCTCCAGATGAAGGCTGGATCCTATTCCTCTATTCAGATGCACACATAAAAATGCAAAGGTTTTACTCAAAAACCTAATCTAACTTGCCAAGGAGACAGGGTAGAGAATGCATAAAAATAAAACCTAAACTACGGAGGTGATGCACCAAGGAATGTTAGAACACTCGTTTTGCAAATTTAACACAGACCACATAGATGCAATACAAACACCATGCACAGGTAACCAAACTGCAATAAGAGATCAAAAATGACAGCAATGAATACATGAGAGGGTTTAGAATCAATCACAGACATATATATATTGCTCAAGAGTTCGATACAATACATTGCAGTGGCCAAGAGGCAAAAAATGGCATTACAATCCGTATGGGAGGTTCGAAAGCTCCACGAATTCTCTTGCAAGCAAGGGAAGAAGGGGGGATGCAAAATGAAAATTTCCAACCCTTACAAAGAGCCTCTCCTGGCCATTTATATGAGGAAAATGAGGGAGAAGAGAAGAATTCGGAGTTTCCCCAACCACCTCCAAGACTGCACCTAACTTCAACAAATCATGGCGGTAGGTAAAAAACTCAACAAACTCAAAACATGGCGAACTACTTATTTCCGCGTCGAGATTTTCCGCCTGTCGGGTTCGGGATTCTCTTGTGCATTTGCATCGGGTTTGGAGGATGGCTCGACATGCTGCTTGATGTTTGTGTTTTCCCGAAACCCGCTTCCGCCAGTATTTCTGAGTTTTCCTTTGTTTCGGGGGCAAAAGATGAACTTGCATGTGCATCGGGTTCGGAGGGTTGCTCGACATGTTTTCACCCCGTGCTTCCCCGCCGTGTTTCCCCGACTCCGAGACCTGATTTCCTTTGATGTCGGGTTTTCCAACCCCTCCGACATGCCTTTGATGTCGGGTTTTCTAACCCCTCCGACATGCTTCTTCGTCGTGTTTCCCCAAAACCCGCTTCCGCCATGCCTTTGATGTCGGGTTTTCTAACCCCTCCGACATGCTTCTTCGCCGTGTTTCCCCGACTCCGAGACCCGATTTCCTTTGATGTCGGGTTTTCCAACCCCTCCGACATGCCTTTGATGTCGGGTTTTCTAACCCCTTCGACATGCTTCTTCGCCGTGTTTCCCCAAAACCCGCTTCCGCCAGTATTCCCAAGCTTTCCTTTGATGTCGGGTTTTCCAACCCCTCCGACATGCCTTTGATGTCGGGTTTTATATTTACCCGGGGGTAAATATATACAACAACAATACCTTGCAAAAATTCAACTACAATAATTAATACCCTTATGAGTGATCAATGCTTATGTGATTTTCTTGAAGGATTGATTGCGTATGGAAATACATTCGGAAATCGATTTCCTATAAACACCTTATTTAATGTCTTTCTTAATTCATTGTTGTTCTTTACGATTTACAGAAAGGAAAAACATAAAAGTAGTTGAGTTCATCACACAAAACTTGCATATTTACAATATCACGGTCTTTTTTATATAGATATATATAAAAAGTATATAAATATATAATATACATAAAATATTAAATAAATATAAATTTGAAGAATTTAAATAACTACTATTTTGTATTTTTTAAAGGGCAATATTGTAAAATTGTCGTCACCTAAAAATTGCTTGAACAGAATAAGTGGTCATCAAATTTAACCCCTATGTAACTTTGTACCAACCAGGCTTTTGTAACTTAGTGGCCATTAGTTTTATGTAGCTTATTCCTAAGAAGAAGAAAGATGTAGATTCTCCCATGGAAACTATGTCTAATAAAATAATCAACAAAGGAGCTGCACTTACTCCTTGTATGGACTGTACTAAAGAAACACCAGACCTTGTGGCAGCCAAGAGGACCATTGATGAAACAAGTAAGTCTCCTAATTTTGCATCTATTAAAGATTCTTTTTCTAAGGTTTCTAATGTTACTTCAACAAATTTAAATGTGTCTATCAAAACTTCTGAAGTACCTAATAAGCCTGTGGTAGCCTCCAAATCTACATCTGCTGTCATAATAGCCCCTGCGCAAAAAATAGCATCTTCTTTAAAAGTATCCACAACCTCAGATATGTATACGTCATCCTCCTTTCATATCATAGATCATGTGAAAACATCTAAGGTCCAAATATTTGAGTCTGATATTTAGAGATGCACCTAGAACAGTTTGATAAAGTTGTCCAGTTTATCAAAGGTAGTAACCCAAATCCCAATTCTATCATACCCTCTTCCAAAGGGTTACTATTGACTCCTCCTTCCCCATCATTTCAAAACATGTTAGCCCTATGTTAATCCAAGAATGATAAATTTGAACCATTCTACCTTTCTCTTCTTATTGGAGGCTATCAACGGAACAATTATATTATAGACTCGGGTGCTTCTAATAATTTGATACTAATGAAAGTAGATAATGCCCTTATCTAACCCTAAAATGAGCTAAATGATGGTGTTATTATATGGAAACCAAAGAAGTCCCACTTGTGGGAAGAATAAGGGATGCCCAAGTTGCTTTAGCTGATTTTCCTTAATAGAAATTACTATTGAATATCTTGGTGATAGACATTACGTCCTCATATGGGATGTTATTGAGTATAAACGTATGTAAAGATTTGGGGGGAGAAATCTAGATGGACTAGTATTAAACAAATATTCCAGTCAAGGGACAAATTAAAAAAAAATCTACAAGAAAAATGAAGTATACAATGCACAAATCGTAAGATGCTGAAGAAGACATTCTTTATCTAGACAATGAACATGGGAACAACTTTATATCTTCAGAAGCAGATGATGAAATTCCTATCCTTATAGGAATAATCTTTCCTTTTTGATGGGGTATTGAGTATCAAGGAGAGTGGATAAATTTTGATTTCCAGGAGGGAAGCCTTGAACTATCAAATGATATAAGCCAAAAAGGAGAAAAGGCAATTCTTAATGAACTCCATGATAAAACATTAGACAGTGTGTTTCTCCATGTTGAAGAGATGTTATCACTCCCATTTGAAGATGAAGATTCTCTCGAGCATGTCATGTTTTAAAAGGAAAGACCAATGGGTGACGAGAGTTTGCAATGTTTGAAAGATGAATCTGTGCAAGGACTGCTAAGAGTTACAGAAGAGACAAGAGATCCTCAACTCATCTTTGAACTCGTAATGCAAACCATGGAAGTACAAGAAAATTATGAGTCTAGTGTTGGTTTCTCAACCAATTAAAAAATTTGGTCATGATGAATTCTATCAAGGTGAGAAATCTAATGTCCCTCCTGAGATAATGATTGATATATTTTCATTATCATAAGGGAGATATATTTTCATTTGAAGATATATTTTCTTATCATAAGGGAGATATTGAAACAAAGGTCCTCAAGTCCTTTGATGATGAAGTCTCTAATACTAAAGAAGCAGTAAAGTTCAATGAACCTTGGGATGATGGATCAATTTATCCAAACAATTTCATTGAAATCAAAGAAAAAGATTATTTAAATGAATGTGGTGATGAGCTCTCAACAATTTTGAAAAAGGAATCCTTGTAAGAAATTTTGATAGTTGTGGAAGGAAAAAAATATCTTGATCTAAGTCTTGACCTCTTAACTCACGCTATGGCCATACAAGATAGGTATGAAACTATTTTTACTCCATCCCATATTGAACTAGAACAAAAATATGAACTCAAGGCTTCTCATGAAAATTTTACCAATAAGTATGGATATAGGAAAGAGAAAAACTTAGAGCTTTAGAACAATCAAATCAAAAATCAATCTTGGGGCAAGGATGAACTGATAAACTAGAAATCAGCTATGTGGGTGAGCACAAAAGATGATTTATGATCTAAAATGGATAGAATTTGTGCACAAATCTCCAAGAATCAAAAGAATCATGTAGGATCACTTGTCCCAAACATAAAATAACTTATGAGTGAAATTTTCTTTCATAAGAAGTTAAGAAAAGGAGGGTAATTATGGGAACCTGTCAATGGTAACTTCTGAAGAGAAAAAGTACTTCATTGAAAGTGGGTTGTCTCCCACATGTAACATAGGTGAGTATAGGCATGTTCCCCATTATGTTGTGTGTTTCCTAATTTTTCGCGTGTTTGTTTTTATCTTTTTTTGTGTCCAATAAATATGGTTTTGTTATATATACCCTTGTTTTGCAATGACTTCATAGCCCAATGGATAAGGCATTGGTCCTCTTAGTATCTTGAGATTATGGGATTCCTACTTACGTCATCTTCACATTATTCAATCCTATACAAATCCCCAAGCTACTGAAATTTGTTACCATACTAAATATAAATCATAAAAAATGAAATTTTTGCCATGACAATTAATCCCACACACAAAAAAATCCCTAAACTGAATAACGTGAACCTTCCCTCCGACCAATCTCTGACTATGTAAACCCGATCATGGTCGAGAGGGATGCGCTAACTAGATTTTTAAAGTTTTGTTTCATGTGTAGGTAACTTGGAGAGAAAAAATTTGTGAGTTCATCATGATTCACTTGAAATGAGTTACTCTCAGAGGCCTATATAGATCCTATTTTCATACTTCTTGCACTTGCAGAGCACCCCAAATATGTCCCAAGAGTAAATTATGCCTCCAAGAAGTATGTGACAGATCTATGTAACTATATAGAAAAATTTAGGAAGGTTCGTGAAGAAAAGTAGTGTTAAGGAACAAGTTATGTGAAACTAGGTCTTTGGGAACAGGGTATTGGGAAATGCAACTCTTAAAAAAGATATTCACCTTATTCCAAGAGTTTCATGAGCTCAGTGAAGATTCTGAAGCTCATACCCCAGGAATTGGAGAGATAAAATATTATACTTCTTGTTGAAATCATCAAAGAAAGGTTTTGGGAACATTGAGAGGTGAAAACTTGTCTAACAATGTGACACAAAGGTCCTGGTATCGACTGTAACTTGCCAAAAAGGATTCAAGAGCCTCATGCATATTTGGGAGCCTAACAAAATCTCAAATGAAATTATATTTAATACTCTTCATGACTCATATTATGTGTTAGTTCATGGAGATCATAAACTCTTTGTATCACTCAGTTTATTGGCACGCACCTAGATGTAAAAGTGAAAATGTGGATAACATATGATGAATAATTAATTTTTAGGAATTATAGATATCCTCATTGGATTCATTTTCCATTTTCCATAAATATTCATATCTTATACGACCTATTTGCATTGAAAATTGATCCTGAAAAGGAAAAAACAAGTTCACGTTGAAATTGTCAGTTGTTGACGCGTGTCAAGAAGGTTTTAGTTGACACACGACAATAAAGAGTTGTTGACACTAGAAAATAAGATTTTTGATGCCCAATAACCAATTTCTAATGATAGACAATGAATTTTAGGCATCCAAAAATCTCGAGATGCGTGACAACGAAGATGGTTGACCCGTGACATAGAACCCAAGCTGTCTGCAAGGATGGTTGACGCATATCAGAAAGGATGGTTGATACATGTCAACAAGGAAGATTGACATGCATGAGGGAGGATGGTTGATGCATGACAATGAGGATGGTTGATGCGCGATAGCGAGGATGTTGATGCATGATAGCGAGGATGGATGACGCACGACACAGAACCCCAGAAGATAACAAGAAATGCTAGCGCGTGACAGGAAGGTAAATGCTAATGTGCGACAAGAATTTAAGATGTTATTGTGCGACATGGAAAACGAAGTCAATTTTTCATGTAGACTTTTTACGACCAAGTCAGATGTCACGCGTCATGAAGATGATGTCAAACACAGAGGAGATTATTAGATGGCACAGAAAACAATGTCCGATGTCAAGTATATTTTTTGATGACATGGAAAATGATGTGCATAAAAAATATTTTAAGCAACCTGGAGATGTTTTAATCAGGAGATGTAGGAAGGTGAAAGGTCACAGGTGACGAAGGAACACCAAAGGTTGTGACTGGAACCTAGAAGGTCAAAGGTCATGAGGGAAGGAGAAAGGCCATGTAGGAGAGATGAAATGGCATTCTTAGACCTATAAATATAAAATACACCCTCATTTCAGAGGGGGTTAGTGCTTGTTTACTGGCTCTCACTATCTCTTTAGAAGCAAGTGCATCCATTTCTTCTATTCCCTATCTAATACTATTCTCTCTCCATCTCAACATGTACTTCAGGAGCATTTTAAATTGTGCAACATGACGTAATAAGACTTTTTGTTTCTTGTTGATTATTCCTCTTTTCTTTACAAATGATTTCTTCTAATTTGTTACAAGTGATGTTCTTATTTTGATGCAATAAAATTTTCTATGTTATTTGTTGATTGATATATTTTTATAAGCTTCCTTTCCTATCTCCCTCACTAAGAAATTTTCTTCTCTTGTATCAAATACAAGAAATTTCCATAGGTTTAGGGAAGTATTCATGTGTGATCTCCGGTCTTCAGGCCACCCTAAAAATTATTTTAGATTGTTTCCATTTCCTTGTTTTTAATAAATGGAGCTGCCCCATTCAAGAAGAGGGACTCAATCCCATGCACTATTGGTGAGAACTCAATAATTTTCCCACTCAACAAATTATTTCACCAACAATTTTTGGTGTCCACCAAGGGGAAGATCTAGCATATCTACAACCAATCTTAGTTCCACAAAATTTTTAAAAAAATGTATATTCGAAAAATAAAAAAGTCGTTGAGCCTTATGTCCTCCATTGATGGCTATTCCTAGTAATTCCCTCATCTTGAGGCTTGATATTCTATTCCATAAACAAGAAGATATTACATCAAATTTGAAGGAAACTATTTGGAAAAATAGAGAAAACATTTCTCATTACTTCGTTGCTAATAGAGTTCTGGATTCTAAATAAGAACATGTAGAATCCTTATAAAGAGTGAGAAAATTTCAGAACTAGTAGAGGAGAGCATGCACAACTCTTGTCTAAACTTCACATTCAAGATGGTTGACAGAAGGTATACAAGATCTTCAAGATCTACTGGTGTGTTTGATCCCAACTTAGAGAAATAGTTGCAAGCTGATTTCAGACTTCCTATCAGTTAAATTGTAAGAAGGACATGTTGAAAATACTCCCCACAATTTGATCTCACTTTGATCCACCTACTAAGGGAGTTGTAGTTAAACCTCTAAAATACATTCCACTAAAAGAGGATATTATTGAATTACTTGAAAGAATTGAAGTCATTATTGAAATATTTGAATAAGAAGAGGAAGAAGATGAAGAAGATGAAGAAGAACCACCAATGGCTCAACAAACACCACTTCCCTGGGGGAAAAATATAGGTCCCTTAGCTCTCACCCTGCATGTGCATGACTTTCGTAAGGGTTCGAGAAATAATTTTCCTAAGTTCCATGGTGATGGGAAGTAACATTCAGATGACCATATTGCAAGCTTCATCATGGCTTGTGGAGTACTAGGAGTTGCACATGTAGACATATCGGTCTACCTTTTTCTAGAATCTCTACAAGATACAATGGAAGACTTGTTTTACCACTTGCCTTCTAGGTCTATAACTAACAGGGATGACATGAAGACCAAGTTTGAAATGATATTCAAACATGCAGAGGATACTCATTCGTTGTTGGTCCAGCGGTCTCAATTGAAGAAAGAACCCTTCGAACCGATGAGGGTGTTTGTGGAAAAATTCAATAGCATGCTTTATAAGATTCTTGAAGTGGCCAAACCTACCAAAGACAACAAGCTATGTTTTTTGATAAGTTTCCAACTTCCTGATGTAATTTATATGCTAAGAAGAACTCAACCAAGGGATTTAGATGAAGCACAAAAACTTGCAATTGAAGTGGAAGATTATTAGCAAGGAGAAATGTCAGAGCTCAAACATAGGTACCACATATTCATTAGTATAGAAATGTGCTAGTGATGTCTTGTCTCTCAAGATGTAATTGGGTCAAGTTTCTTTGAGTGGAGAGGAAACTAAGAATAACTTTCAAAATAGACAAACGATTGGTCCATCTTCTCAAAGACTTGCTCTAGAGGCTCCCCCTGTCAATGCCACCTATGATACACAGGGTGATGATGATGATGAGATCGCTGAACAAGATGATGATAATGAAGAATAATATGGGATTGGAATTGAAGAATTCAATGATGTTGATGCTAGTTATTTTGAGTACTCATCAAGAGCTGAAGGTGAAGAAGGTGATGCACCAAGTTTCTCTTGTGAGGTGGTCACTCGTTCTCAATCATATAATTAAATTCCTTCTGTTTCTACTCCTAAGAAGACAAAAGATGTAGATTCTCCCATGGTTACTCCATCTAATAAACTAATCAACAGATGAGCTCAACTTCCTCCTTGTATGGAATCTATTAAAGAAAAACTAGAGCTTGTGGCAGCCAAGAGGACCACCGATGAAACAAGTCTAGTAATTTTGCATTTATTAAAGAATATTATTCTAAGGTTTCTAACGTTACTTCTAAAATAATAAATGTGTCTAGTAAAATTTTTGAAGTACCTAATAATCTTACAATAGCCTCCAAAACTACCTCTGATACCAAACTAGCCCCTGCTCCAAAAGTAACATCCTCTTCCGAAGATTCCACCACATTAGATATGTCTACTTCATCCTCTTTTGATATCATAGATCATTTGAAAAGGTCTAAGGTTCAAATATTTGAGTCTAAATACTTTCGATCTAGAACAATTTGATAAACTTGTCTGATTTATCAAAGGTATTAACCTAAAGCCTTATTCTATCCTACCCTCTTCCAAAGTGTTACTACCGACTCCTCCTTCTCCATCATCTTAAAACATACTATCCCTAAGTGCATCCAAGACTAATAAATTTGAACCATTCTACCTTTCTATCCTTATTAGATGCTATCAATTGAATAACTGTATTATAGACTCAGGTTCTTCTGATAATGTGATGCCATTGAAAGTAGCGAATGCCCTTAATCTGACCCTAACATGAGCTAAAAGAAAGTGTTATTTTATGCAAACCAAATAAGTCCCACTTGTGGGAAGAATAAAGGATTCCCAAGTTGCTTTAGCTGATTTTCCTGAAAAGAAATTAGTATTGACTATCTTGGTGGTAGAAATTTCAGCCTCATATGGGATGTTATTGAGTAGAAACTTCTGTAGAGATTTGCAAGGAGAAATATAGATGGAATGGTCTTCAAAAAATATTCCAGTCAAGGGAAAAATGAAAAATTTGTTTCCAAGAAAACAAATGAAGTATATAGTGCACAAATCAGAAGATACTAAAGTAGACATTCTTTATCTAGACAATGGACATGGGAACTACTCTATAGCTTCAGAAGGTGAAGATGAAATTCCTATCATTATATAACCAATCATTCCTTTTTGATGGGGTATTGAGTATGAAGGAGAGTGGATAAATTTTGAGTTGCAGGAGGGAATCCCTTAATTATATAATGAAGTCAAGAAGGAGAAAAGACAATTATTGATGAATTCCAAGAAAAAAAATTAGACAATGTGTTTATCCATGTTAAATAGGTTTTTTCACTCCCATTTGAAGATGAAGATTCTCTTGACCATGTCATGTTGGGAAAAGAAAGACCAATTTGTGATGAGACTTTGCAATGTTTGAAAGAAGAATTTGTGCAAGGACTATTAAGAGTTGCAGAAGAGACAATAGATCCTCAACTAATCTTTGAACTCCTAATGTGAACCATGAAAGTACAAGAAAAGTATCAATCTAGTGTTGGTTTCTCAACCAATTCAAAATTTGGTCATGATGAATTCTATCAATGTGAGAAATCCAATGTCCCTCCTGAGATAATAATTGATGAAAATAATTTTTTCTCCTTTCCATTTAAAGATAAATATTCTTATCATGAGGGAAATATTGAAACAAAGGTCCTCAAGAGCTTTGATGATGAAATATCTCATACTAAAGAAGCAATAATATTCAATGAGCCTTAGGATGATGGATCAATTTATCCAAACAATTTCATTGAAATCAAACACAAAGATTCTTCAAATGAATGCGGTGACAAGCTCTCAAAAATTTGGAAAAACGAATCCTTGTAAGAAATTTTGAAAGTTGTGGAAGGCACAAAAGATCTTGATCTAATTCTTGACCTCTTAACTCACGCTATGGCCATACAAGAAAGGTATGAGAGTAGTTTTACTCCATCCCATATTGAAGTAGAAAAAAATATGAACTCAAGGTTTCTCATGAAAATTTTTCCAATAAGTATGGATATAGGAAAGAGGAAAACTTAGAGATTTTGGACAATCAAATCAAAAATAAGTCTTGGCGAAAGGATGAAATGATAAACAAGAAATCAGCAATGTGGGCAAATAAAGAAGATGTTTTACAGTCTAAAAGGGATAGAATTTGTATAACAATTTCCAAGCATCAAAGGGATCATGTAGTATCATTTGTCCCAAACATAAAAGAAATTATGAGTGAAAATGGCTTTCATAAGAAGTTGAGAAAATGTGGTTACTTCCTGGAACCTATAAATGGTTTTTTGCAACATTGATATTACCCATTCAGAGGTAACTTCTGAAGAGAAAAAGTAATTCATTAAAAGTGGATCATCCCCCACTTGTACCATAGGTGAATATAGGTGTGTTTGTTCCCCGTTATGTTGTGTGTTTCCCTTTTTCATGTGTTTTTTTGTCTTGTGTTGTGCTTAATAAATATGGTTTGGTTGTATCTACCCTTAGTTTGCAATGACTCCAAATCCCAATAGATAAGGCACTGGTCCTCTTAGTATCTTGAGACTCTAGGATTCCTACTTGCCTCGTCTTCACAATGTTCAATCCAAGACAAGTCCCCAAACTAGATTGATTTATTTCCCTGTTAAATGTTAATCATAAATATTTGAAATTTGGGCCATGGCAATCAATCCCACACTCAAAACAATCCCTGAACTTGGTAATGTGAACCTTCCCTTTGGCTAATCTCTGACTATGTAAACCCCATCATGTTCAATAGGGATGTGGTAATTGGATTTTTTTTTAAAAATTGACGTTTAGGTAGGTTAGTGACAAAACATTTTTGATTTCATCATGATTCACCTGGAAGAAGTTGCTCTCGCAGGCCTAAAAAGAGCCTATTTTCATACTTCTTAAACCTTAAGCACACCCAGAAGATGTTCCAAATAGATATGATTAATCTAAAAAGTGTGTGATATAGCTTTGTAACTATCAAGGGTAGTTTAGGAAGGTTCTAGAAGAAAATAAGCGTTCAGGACCAATTTATGTGAAATTGGGTCTTTGGGAGTAGGGTATTGGGAAATTTAAGTCCTAAAAAACCCTAGTCACCTTATTCCAAGAGTTTAGAGAGATAAATGAAGATTACAAAGCTTATACCCCAGGGATTGGAGAGATAAAATATTATACTTCATGTTGAAATCATCAAAGAAAGGGTTTGGGAACATTGAGAGGTGAAAACTTGTCTGACAATGTGACACAAAGGTCTTAGTATCAACTATAACTTTCCTGAAATTTTTTTGTAGCATCATGAATTTTTGGGAGCCTAAAAAAATCTCAAATGAAATTATATTTAATTCTCTTCATGAATCATATGATGTGTTATTTCATGGTGATCATAAACTCTTCCTATCACTCAGATTATTGGCACGCGCCTAGATGCAAAAGTGAAAATTTTGGTACAATGTGATAAAATTAATTTTTATGACTTGTAGATATTCTCATTTGATTCATTTTCTATTTTCCATAAATATTCATATATTATACGACCTATTTTCGTTGAAAATTGATCCCGAAATGACGAAAACAAACTTCATGCTCAAACTGCCAGTTATTGATGCATGTCAAGAAGGTTTTCATTAACTCCTGAAAACAATGTTTTTACGCCTAAAAACAAATTTTAGAATCCTAACAACAAATTTTAGGCATCCATAAGGCTTGAGATGGGTGATAGCGAGAATTGTTGATGCACAACATTGAACACTAGGTGTCGGCAAGGATGGTTGCCACACATCAACAAGGACTGTTGACGCGTGTTAGCATGGACAATTGACGCGCATCAGTGAGGATGGTTTACATGTGATAACGAGGATGGTTGACACGTAATAATGAGGATTTTGACATGTAATAGCGAGTATCATTAACATGCAACACAAAACCTGAGGAGACAACGAGAAATGTTGACACATGACAGGCAGGTAAATGCTTACATGCGAAAAGAAGTCAAGATGTTTTTGTATGTCATGGAAAATGAGGTGAATTTTTTAAGTAGAATTTTTGTAACCTAGTCAGATGTCACACGCCAAGAAGATGATGTCATGCACACAGGGGATTTTTTAGGTGGCACAGAAAATGATGTCACACGTTAAGTAGAGTTTTGGTGGCATGGAAAATGATGTGCATCAAGAAGAGTTTGAGAAAATTGGAGATCGTTTAATCAGGAGATATAAGAAGGTGAAAGGTCACAGGTGACGAAGGAACACCAAAAGTCATGACAAGAAAATATAAGGTCAACAGTCATGAGAGAAGGTGAAAGGTCATGCAGGGGAGATGAAAGAACATTCTTAGACCTATAAATATGAATGGAACCCTCATTTCAGAGGGGGTTAATGCTTGTTTGGTAGCTCTCACTG